>JAEAOA010000791.1:505000-925000 GCA_016746295.1 Potamilus streckersoni
GGGAGAAATTTGTATCCACAATTAATGTGGAAGCAGATAGAAATACTGTTAAAGCAGCTTGTAGCATGCGTAAAATACATGCAGATCGTATTGATGCAGTCTGTATCCAAAACAGTTTTAAGCGAGTCTTTCCAAATGTGCAAATTTTAAGATCTGGCAAATTTGAAACGAATTATAAACACCTGTAATTTATCATTTTAAAAATAGTTCCTATCACCACGGTTGGAAACGATGAATGGTGTTGGAATATCTATGTTTTACTTTTTATATCATAAGTTCTTAATGAGACAAGCAAGGTCAAGCACTTTCTACCTAATAATTTATGCCAGTTGTATCCATTGTGAATTTAACAGATCAACGGAGATAATGCTCCATATGACATTGTTTGTTGGTCAAAAATATTACACGTATAGCAGTAAGTCTTACACTCACCTACGTTTGCACAGACTGTCTATAATTAAGCTCTAAGAACTTAGCATCTGCCGAAATGCAGTACCAGATTGGTGACTATGCCTTCTATACAGAAAAAGTCATTAACTAATTCTCCTCGTTTGTGAACGTACGGACAGATATAAAATCTGATTGCTTAAGAACTGTCGTATCTCATAAGAATGACTCGAATACATCTTAGGAAAAAGGGTCATTGTCTTTATGTTTCAATTGTAAGCAAAGAAAATGGTGTCCTTGTCCTGTGTAAATAATTGTATTGGACTGGGTAGTCCATACACCGCATTAGTGATCTTCACTAGAAAAACAGGATGCCTGGACTATCAGCATGCATCCTTAATTCAGTGCTTCTCTAAATATCTATAGTTAAATGCGAAGACGGCACATATCTCAATTCCAATTGGACATTATGGCGAGCGATATTTTGTAGTAACTAATTCGATGTTTGGCGTCAAATATATAATAAACAAATGCTTGTACCATTAATTATATTCATCCGCGAATGGTTTGCAATATTTTTTTTAAATGACTTTTTTTATTCTACGGACTAGTATCACGGTTTGGACTCGTTAATGGAAAATAAGATTTGGTTTCTTTTTCCAGTGGCGGTCATTTCAACCCGGCAGTGACTCTGGGTGTTGCCTTGGCTGGAGCCGTCGAACCAACGCTCGCTTTGTGCTACTTCATTGCTCAGTTGCTGGGGGGTTTGCTTGGTGCTGCACTAGTCAGAGTAAGACGAAATTCCAGAGTGAGCAAATATAATGGAAATATTTCAGCCAAAATAATGACCAACTTAAAATGAATGCATTTTTAAATCATCCTTGCAAACTTTATGAAATTATATATTTATACTTTTTACTAAACACGACAAAAGCAGCTAGATATCAGATTGAGTATTTAGGTCATTGTGTTTGTTTGGACTTGACTTTTCGGCATGGTCAAATAGTTTTTCAGTAACAACATAGCAAGGCAGAGCTATTTATTTACCTGACAATGTGCAGTGGATACTTTTGAGAAGATTTATGTTTGCTATATTTCCTGATTAACTTATGTTAATTTTAAACTATAGATTCAGGTATGGTTTTCTTTCATATCTTGCAATTTTGCTGCATCCATAATGTTCTAATCAATTACAGGTCTGCATTATAGGAAGATAATAAAAGATTCTTTATTACAGGTATATCGCCTTAGATTAGCAGACAAGATTATTTGTGCTGTCGTATATATTGAGATCCATATATTCGTACCTTCTGCCTTTGTAAGAAAACAACGAAATTTTCTATAACGTTTTCTACTGCAAAAATATCAAGCCTTAGGGCATTTTTGGTTCCAAAAGATAAACGTAGGTTATATCCATTCATTGGATATAGTGGCAGTCGTTGGCCGGTATTGTTATCAACGATCGAATTATACCTGTTATTAACGAATTTTTAAAAACCTTTTAGGGAGTGTTGCCACCTAATATCTATGACAAGATTAAAGGTGGTAGTCACTGTCTGGGTTCCAGTGTGGAGCCCAGATGGGCTATCGTTGCGGAAGCGGTTCTGACTACTCTACTTGTGTCCACCTTCCTTTTAAGCACCGTTAACAGGAAAACCAAGTCTAACATGGCACCACTTGCCATCGGGTTTGCAGTCGCTGTGGGCATCATATCAGGGTGTGTATGAACTCTTTTTATTTGGATGACATCATTCGTCACAATGATAGAACGTAAAAGACAAAAACCATCTGAGCAAAGGTTTATGTTTTCATCAAGGAATCAAACATTTAAAAAATGTATTCTTCAACACGTTTGATTGTTTATCAGACATATTGAAAATCTTCATCTTTCATCCAGTCGAATGAAGAAAAAAGTATGTTGCGCAAAGCAACAAATATTTTGTTTAATAAATCTGTATAATTCGAAATGAAAATCATTCTTCCCGCCTCATAGCGAGTCTTAGCCTATGTTGTATCATTAGAATAAACAACCGTATTACACAACTTGGGGAAGCAACTTTTAAATGCACATAGACAGTTCACAACAGTCATTTGTTTCTATTTTGGTTTTGCAGTATCACGTCCTTATTCGCCTTTATTTTGTTTTAATCTTAGGGGTTCAACAAAAGGAACATCCATGAATCCAGCCAGAGCTCTAGGTCCAGCTTTTGTGTCGTCTGATGTAGTGTCAGACTCGTTCAAAAATCATTATGTGTGGTGGGTGGGACCGCTGCTTGGAGGACTTGTGTCTGGTCTTTTGTACAGGTGGTATTTCCATCAATTGATTTTTATATTAGCTCAGTCTTCAATGAGACTATACATTTACCATTAAATGAAACTCCCATTGCCATCAAATATTATGTTAAGCACAAATGAAAATGCTGATCATAATATAATGACCACAGCATTATATTTTGCTGTGATTCACCTCTCAAGCAATGACTTGATATGTTTAGTTGGTTTATTTAATAAACCCATCTTTAAGAGGGCATAAAACAAATCCAGAAGAAGAAAAAAGTATAAAGTCATATTAAAATATATTGCTAAATTGAGCTTAAATGTCATTCTTCCGCAATATAAGAACAATAAGAAAACAATTGTTTTCTAACATCATTAACACATCCTTAATAACAGATCTAGGTGGGATTTTGACGGGAGGATCGAATTTAATAAATGCAACCAAACTTGCTTTCTCAAGGGTTATTCTACAATAAATTATATATTTATTATGTAGAATCTTACTGATTACTTCAGATTCAACATTGGAAAGATTTTACTTCCATATATTCCAGTTGGATTTTAATATTACTTATAAGGCTGCACCGTGGTAGCAATGTTTAAATAGTAATAAAACGGAAATTGTTTCATGTTTTCTTTAATATCTTCAGTACTATGATATTTAAATCAAATTGGGTATCAACATTTGTTTAATGTTGATGTCAGACAGCTCAAGAACATTTTTGTCTAGTTTTGAATGGCAATGACACTGTTAATTTCTCAGAAAAGCACACAACAGATAGAATACATTACATATATACTCTAGAAATATTCCGAGCAATAGCAGGTGACCAAAAATATAAAAGAAACTAAGATTTTAAATATTTTCTTCGCATGGAACACTTGAAACGATTTGCAGTTTTCTTGTCACATTCTCTGCTGTTCATCAGAAATAAAAAAGCATTTTAAGTATTTTGGCTTTTATTCAATATAATTAGCTCCATTTTTAAAAAAGAGTTTTTGCGTTACCAAAGCAACCAGTGCCTATTTCGATTAGTCCAAAATCTGCGTAGTATATTATTGTCAAACAATTTGCAGATTCAATAGTTTTGATGCAATCATCAAAGTGATAGTATTGTATCGATGTGAGATTTTATGTCGTGGACAAGTGATACAAACAAAACGATTTGTAGTTTGAAGATTTATAGTTTTACTGGTCATTCTACACGAAATGTATGACATACCTTAGCAAGATGATATATTATTTAATAGGTGTACTTTGTCTCATCTGCTAAACCAGATGCAATAATTCAACAGCTGTGAATGCTTTGGTTCAGCATTTTATTGGAGTTTTCTGCATGATTGTATACCCCAAAAGTTTGGATGAATATATGTTGTAATATATACTTGTATTATAGAATCAGTAAGCATTGTTCTTTCAGCTTGTATTACAGAACCAGTAAGCATTACTTTTTCAGCTTGTATTATAGAATCAGTAAGCATTACTCTTTCAGCTTGTATTATAGAACCAGTAAGCATTACTTTTTCAGCTGGTATTATATAATCAGTAAGCATTACTCTTTCGGCTTGTATTTTAGAATTAGTAAGCATTACTCTTTCAGCTTGTATTATAGAACCAGTAAGCATTACTCTTTCAGCTTGTATTATATAATCATAAGCATTACTCTTTCAGCTTGTATTATATAATCATAAGCATTACTCTTTCAGCTTGTATTATAGAATCAGTAAGCATTACTCTTTCAGCTATTTTTATATATTCGGTAAGCATTACTTTTTCAGCTCCATGAACCTCTGCAATGTAAGGGAGCTTATATTTGTAAACATTTTATTGATCTGTCAGTGTGTATTCTTTATATGAACTATGTTACATTGTGATTTATTGTTATCAAATTTGACTTTAAAATGAGAATGCATTATTGTTTGATCTTCATGAATCCTATACCAGAGCAAGGTCAAGGTCATTAAAAAGTCTGTATAAATTTTCAGTTTACCTTACTCTTTATGGTCATAAGAATAGACCATTTTAAGTTTATACAAAACGTTTCATGGTATGGAGGCTGATCATCAACAATATATCCACCAACGAGGTTCTGTGAGCATGAATGACGTCAGTAAGATCGTGGCAGGTGTTGCTGTAAAAACCTAATCAAGTGACTGATATCGTTAGTCTCTAATATTCAGCGATCAATACTGCATATAAAAAGTACTGTGTGATTTTTTAAACAAATCTAATTACAATTCAATCTTAGTATTATGTGATCTGCAGCAATGAGTACATGGACATCTCATGGCCCATTATTATATGCGATGAGACCTTGAGGTTAATGTTTGGAAGTTTTAGCTTTTCATAGTTGTGAACCCAATATTTTAGATATGTCTTTTTATGATTCTGATGCACATTAACATCTGACCAACGATGCCAATAATAATAGAAATATCTGCCACTGTGTGTCGTGCATCTTTATTAGTTGCCCCTTTCAGTGAAGCTAATAAGCGCTCACGAATCGTAGATAACGGTCTTCCAGAAAGCTGATTATCTTCCATGGATTTGCAACCATTTTTAAAATGACGAATATCTCTATAAATTATAGGATTGATGTAAACTTTCATCAGTTAAGTTTCCCCAAGTTTGCTTTGAGATAAATACGAGTGTATCCTAAAGGTCTCTGTTGTTACATTATGTTCCTTGTGGACAAATATGTTGTATATTTAACAATAAAGATAATCATCTGATAATGAGCTGGACACATGTTATTGACATGCTTACGGGAAACCAAAAAAACACAAACGTTCATGCCTGAACACGTAATTTTAAAAAGATCTGTCACTGGAAGGCCTAAACTAGTTGCCGCTTAAGCTGATGCTGTCTTTTATTAGTGTATTTGTGAGGTGGCTGCGATTATAGGGCATGTGATCAGATTAAAAACTGACGCAACCTGACAGATTTTCTTTTCAACGTTTACATAGCATGTAGTAGAGTTTTATGGGACACAGATGTCTGTCTCCACATGGTAAACAATATATGATCAATGGCTCTATATCAGCACTACAAAACAATGTGATACTGTCATAAACATCATCGTGAGAGAGAGAGAGAGAGAGAGAGAGAGAGAGAGAGAGAGAGAGAGAGAGAGAGAGAGAGAGAGAGAGAGAGAGAGAGAGAGACACTGCTGGCGATGTTGACAACCTGATCTACCCATAGAAAACGAGTTCTTGAAAAACTTTTTAAAGACTAAAATTCAGCGAAAATTATACTACTACAAAAATAACGTATTTTTTTTTATATGGAACCCTGCAATGCAACGAAAATTATACTATTGCAACAAATTTTTATAAGGAATCCAGAAATGCAGAAGAACTGATGTGTTCTTGTTATTGTAAGCTCCTGAAGCTACCAATGCAGTGAAGGCGTCCTACAACACATTATATGTATTAATTTCTTCAAAGAAACCTAAGACAATTCAAAATGAATACGCCAACCAAAGAGCACCATTTCGGACAAAGCAACGCGAACATTGACATTTATATTTGAATCTTTGAAATGACACTGCGACAGGGGTCATTCTGGCTTAGTAAATAAACCATTATGTTTTTAAACATTTATATTCATTTTGTAGACATGGTCTGAAGCTTAACAGTAATTATTTTATGAATGGATGTTTTAATTTGCAAGGCTTACAGGAAGCATGTTAGGATAAAAAAAAGTCTATATTGGTATAATTGAGAACATTCGTTGCTTTCGTTAATATATACTTCACTCGAAAACCAGAACTATACAAATATACAACGCATCATGTCTGTCTGTGTACAAACTGACAGATTTGTCCTCAGCTGATGCTCTAGAAAAAAGCAGAAGGAAAAGAAAACTTATCATCTAAATATTTGTGTTATTTGCCTAAAAATATATTTTGGTTCTAAAATAAACTACTGAGAGATTTACTAGTATTAAAGCACTATAATATTATGGATTTCACTAAAACTCTATTCCGCTTTCAAAATTGTAACGAGACCCTGAATTTTGTATGTTATTGATGGCGCATAACTTGTAATACTGTTTGAAGTCTGAAAGTAAAACACAATTTAGTCAGGTACGTAAACCATTCGGACAATGTGATAGACTCATAATGTAAGGGTGACCTGCAAGACCGGGTCGCAATAGGACAATGTTATAGACTCATAATGTAAGGGGACGTACAAGACCGGGTCGAAATCGGATAAGGTGATATACTCATAACGTAAGGGGGACGTGCAATACCGGGTCGCAATCGGACAATGTGATAGACTCATAATGTAAGGGGGACGTGCAAGACCGGGTCGCAATCGGACAATGTGATAGACTCATAATGTAAGGAGGACGTGCAAGACCGGGTCGGCGGCATTGGTGTGTCCCTGGGAAAGGAACCAAGTTTGCATTTCCATAGCGTGACATAGCTGACAATGTATTTAGTTTGCCGTTAATGCCATCCAATAGAAAACGTTTACTATTTTCTTATTATTATCACGGTAACATGCTTGTTTATTATTCAGGAAATAATCTTTTCGAAGTGTCAGATTTAATTTTCATAAGTATTGTTACAAGCCAGGGAGCTTAGCAAAACCCTGTCGCGATTTCCGCTAGAAGTCAAAAGTTTATCCCAAATTTCCAAAGACATCTTTAGTTGAAAGTTAGAAAGCCCGACGTGTCCATTCTATACACAAATTTTACTCTAATCAATGCAAGCCCACAATTTTCACAACTTGCCAAATATCTATCAACCGCACATCTGCATAGTTTGTTTTTCATCATCTTTCCATACCGTCAGCAGTTCACGCCGTAAAATCTCTACAGATATTCCCTGACAAAGGGAACTATTTAAACTACGCCACCTTAGTCCAGTCAATCTACGGTTTCAAGGCACATTATACCGTTACAACTACATCACATTTACCACCTTGGCGAAATAAAATGGTATCTTCCGAGTCCATGCTTGTTTATTCCATTGTATAATTGTGTAATTTACCGGTTTCCTACCATAAATACTGCCACTGCAGTCATAACACCAATGTTCACCACTAGATTTCAAATCAAGGAATTCATTATTCCATGGACAGTGATGAGCCTTTAATCGGAATTTGCTACTCATTGACCATGGCATCATGGACACTCATTAACAATGACGTCTACGAGTATTAATATTATAATGCGGTAAAAACAAAATATCAGCCTGTTGAACTTCATTGGGAGTGCTGACATCAAAATATGCCGAATTATTTTAGGTGCTGGTCGATAAATTTGCCATATTGCCTGTTGTGCTTTTTAATTTTCAGCAACTGAAACGTGTGACTTTTGCTGCATCAGCAAATTTATTAATCGCTCATCTACCCCTTCAATATCCTTTTGGTGAACCAATTATAGCTATAATCCGCTGACTAATTAACAATCCCTGACACTAGTTTACCTTTTATCATAGATCCTATTAAAAATTAGCAAACGACATTCTGAGATTTTTTACAGACTTTAACGTATGAATGAATTTCACATCAGCAATATGCAATTGTTTTAGATCTAGATTTTTATGTGCAACATCATGAACGTGACACGCTTGATCAATCACATTTATTGGATACTCTCATGGTGTTAGTTAAACTTTCTAGTCAAGTCGGATATCAAGTCAGGCTCCAGGACCACAATAATTATCGATGAAGAGCTTCTCGCCAGAATACTTAGCCCATGGAGCCCGTTAGCAATTTCCCCAGTGAAGCAGCGATATCTACACCATTAACACTAGGCAAGTGGAAGATAAATTTGTATTTTGTACCATATTTCACACACTTGCCTGTATGCTTGACTCCAAGAATGACCTTTCTGACATTTCTACAAAATCCAAAGATATGTAACAGTGGAATTGCATATAAAAATCATCTAACTCCATCTTTCAATATTGATCGACGTGCTGCGAATCATAAGTTAAACTCTGGATTAGCACCATGAACCACAGGCCACACATAAGCGTCAACATTGGCAGCATTGTTTCTTGGTCGTCTTATATAAACACTGCCTGTTGTCAAGCTGGTCAGAAGTATCCTTCACAAACGTCATTGACCAGCTGATCTTGAATAATCATTGGAATATCTTGCTAAACCCGATATGGTCTTGCAACGTTGGCGTTTTTAAGGCATAATTCAATGTTTCTTCCATCTATGATATGAATAGCACAGTGGAACAATTCCATTATGCCATTATTAACAAAACCAACTCTAACATCAGCTCCATGTTCAGTTTCATCTTTCTCAGAATTTATCCTTCTACTTCAATAATGCTTCAGCGTGCAGGTAATATTTGTATCCTGAAGTTGCAGCTCAATTCGTCCACGCTGATTTGGCTCTCGTGATTCATAAAAAATAATACTGATAATTGCGTACAGATACATGTTTGAGAACTTGCGCATCGATGTCGAATGCAGGATAAGACACACGCTAGAACATTATTTATATTTGTCATCGTCTAGCACGAGGACCGCTTCCCACTTTTAAACTAGCAGCTGTAATTATTTTTTACAAAGGTACACCAGCCAATTCAGCTAGTTTTATTTTTAATTTTGCAACTTGATTTATTATTTTGCTAACATTTTCTGGAAAAACTTCGGTGCTAGCCTGTTTAACTGGCTGAGATTTTCATCGTATTAATCTTTATATTCATTGATTTCTGAGAATACTGTACTAGTAACAAAACTAAATCTCCAATACATTTATCTTGAACAACGTCAATTTCTTCCTTCCCAGTTGATTTGCAATGGATATTGCTTTTGGAGCTATCCTGCTGAATAAACCCTTAACAACATCATCAAGTCCATCTCTGTAGGTAACTTTATAGGTTCGTAATCATGAATTTATCACTCTGACCATTAGAGGTCCACATTGAGAAAAATGTCATCTTATTTTTCTGTCACTGATCTAATTGCATCAATCATCAACAATTTTATCGACGAGCGACAGATAAACAGTATTGTCCATGATACCGCTTATAAATAATCTCTGACAAATAGCAGATGCTTCATTCATGGCTCCTGAGAAATTATTGCCGTCACGTTTTCCGCCAATTAGAATTTCAAATCTATCAACATTGGGGATCTTTTTTAGACATGTAGTATCAAGGCCAGTTCCTCTAGTGACTCAACAGCTCAGGCTACTTCCAGTTATTTCTTTTGCTTTTTGCTTACTTGCTGAACGTAATTTCTCTTTAGTCTAATTTCTTCACATTGCATATCTTTTTGTTTGTCATTTTTAAATTGAAACTTCAACTGTTTTTGTTTCCTTAATTAGTTAACTTCTTCAAGTTTTGACCTTATTTCTTTTTCGTTTTGTTTCCTTCCTTTCTTTACTTGTTCAATATACTCATCTACGTCCTGGTCAAAATATAAAGCTATCTTCCTCAGATTTGATCTGCGGAATACAATTCACGGTCGGGAGATATTTATTAATTGCCTCTAGTCGCTGTCGAGCTAGTTTAGATGCGTGAGATTTCATGATTAGTGTTATTATTGATAAAAAAAAATGATTTAATTTTACTACACAACAGCGAGGGTGGAGTGGGTGGGATGGGGTGGGGTGACGACCAATAGGTCGCTAAGCGAGGATGCATAAAAATTTGAAAACAAGAATGAGTTAACCCGGTTAGAGACAACTCGGTGCAAAGTTAATAAGCAACCTTGACTTATAGCTCTAATATTCAAATCTTTTTAAATACACCTGGTACCTTGCTGTCAGAGACTATACGTTTTCTTCTGTCAAATACCCTCTGTACGTAGGCTTATGTTTGTCATTGCTGCAGTTATGGTCTTTCAGCGTCTACTGCATCGGCTTTTGTATTTGCTACTGCATGTTTTATTTCATTAATATTAATTCCTCCCTTCTAAGTCTAAAGTCTTCCGCATTGTAGAATAAGTAGGATGTTTAAACAATGGAAAATCTTTATTGATTAAATTGTTCATAGCTAAATCGACGAGATAAAGTACTGGGTATTCATGAGCGTACAAATGTTTCACACGTATTTTCTTTATTTATTTTTAGAAAGCTGCTTGCCAGTTCCGGTCAAATGTGGAGAGTAGGAGACCGTCCAGATAACATTTGCAAACCTTGAAGGTTTATTCTATGATTAAATCTGTGTTCTTTCTTATTATATGCATAAGGCACACCATGATGTGCTATTATATGTGTAATACAAGCTAGAGTTATACTACTGTATACTATAGTAATTTATCAAAGAGTCTGGACAATAAGTTAACGCGAGCCTTCTCTTTGGGGTGTTATCGCGTTTCCACCTTGACTTAATATGATTAGTTCAAACAGGCTTATTTACACCATACACCTCTATTCTGATGTACGAGACTTAAACGATTGTAAAATATCTGTTATCTATTTTATACTGAATTTAA
Organism: Potamilus streckersoni; assembly: GCA_016746295.1. Classification (NCBI taxonomy): domain Eukaryota; kingdom Metazoa; phylum Mollusca; class Bivalvia; order Unionida; family Unionidae; genus Potamilus; species Potamilus streckersoni. The sequence goes on from JAEAOA010000791.1 coordinate 516,079, forward strand.
GATTGGAATTTCAGACTTTTTAATCATAAAACCGGTCACATAAGGTAAATAAAACAATGACAATACCGGTCACATAAGGTAAATTAACCCATCGTAGCACCGGTCACATAAGGTAAATTAACCAATCATAAGATCAGATTGGGTGCATTAGATTTACAATTATCGTCATACAAATTACTATTAAATTCATTACTATTCATTATTAATACTGATGTATTTTTTGTGTGCTGATTATTGGGTTTTAAAAGATTATCACTATTACACATCTGTGATAAATGTGCAGATTTGTTCATCAAAAACTTCATAGGAAGATATTTATCAACTTTTTAGCTTTGACATACACTTCAGGAAAGGTGCAATTAGCATTTAAAAATTTAAAGTTTAACTAATAAAACTTAATAAGTTTTGTGTTTTGTGTGAAATAAATGGCTTAAATATGTACGTATTTTCTTGAAATTTGCAAAAACTTGTCTTCCTTGCTAATATCTTCTCTTCCTTCCTTCTCTTCCTCGTTCTGCATATTAAAGTATTGCATGCCAAGATTCAGGATAAATACATGTATTACTGTGATTCAATCGCCTCCATACTATGACCAAAAACACTAATCAAATGCAAATGTCTTGGAAACCAAACTATAACTGAGGAAGGTTGGAAATATTTTTGTCTGTGACAAAAGCACAACTTTTACATAACAAAGCTACTTGCTATGGTTTTTATGCGTGGAAAAACCTCACTCTCAAATGTATTGGTTTTTACCAGAATTACATCTGTTGATAGAGTCGTTTTATTCCAGGAGTTTCTTTTCACATTTAATAATACAGATTATATATGGTTTCTAAAGGTGTCAAAAGTGGTTAATTGCGTGAAATGTGATACATTCAAATATGTTCGTTAAATACGCTGAATCTTGCTCCTAAACATGTGAGGCCAAAAGTGGGGTATGATCGTTAGACATGTGAGGCCATAAGTGCGGTTTGGCTGCTACACATGTGAGGCCATAAGTGTCTGCAGTGTGACAGTTTATAGTGATGTCTAGTACTGGAGCATCATGCCGCAGACATGTGGCATAATGTCCCACCCAGTCGCATTATCCTGACACCAAGCCAAATATTTTTAACACTAACCTCTTTATGCTGAGAGCCAAGCGAAGCAGCTATTAGTACCAATTTTTGCAGTCTTTGGTGTGACTAGGCATGGGATCGAACCCACGACCTCCCGCATCCGATGCGGAAGCTCTAACCACTAGGCCACTGGAACGGTAATAGTACTTGTTGGTATGTTCATGTGTATATAAAAGAGAGGAAATTGGAATGCAACAAAAAGTGTTGTGAGACCGACCAAGCATTATAAAATGTCAAAACGGTAGTCAGCAGATTGGTTTTCCATGCTTGATTTCTACGTGCAAAATAAACAAATAAACGCCTATTTACAATGTTGATGTACATTATCATGTAATGTGTTCTTAAATATGATAAATATGGTCATATGTTTCATACCCATATATATTCCCAAATATTTTATGAGGAACTTTGAACTTTTCTTGTAATATAGGTCACAGTAATATAGACATTTGAAGCGACCACTTTACGTGCATTACGTCTTTGTTATATATATATATATATATATATATATATATATATATATATATATATATATATATATATATATATATATATATATATATATATATATATATATATATATATATATATATAATTCGGTGCTTTATCTCTCCGACTTCTTGAGAGAATAGTAGGACTTAACATATGTTCCACCACTAATTATCTTTGATATCGACGCAGACTGATTCGTCTGAATAGGCCTTAGGAAGGTTTGTGAACCTAATAATCTTGTATAAATGTACACTTAAGAGACTTTGCAGTCAAGAAATTACAAAATAGTCAATAATGTATTTGGAATTCACATTTTATTTTGTCTTCTATGCAACAATAAATATTTTACATAAAAGTGTCACTTACTTTATTTTTTGAGGAAAATTGATGTTGTCCTTTTTCGTCCCAATTAACCTCCCATCTTCTTTGTTTTCTTCTTTCCCTCCTTCCTTGAATAAAGTGTTGGGTTTTTTTGCATTCATTTATTTATTTATTCTTCAGCTCTTTTTTGTATGCAAGAATCATGTGTATCATGATTTGTAAAGGTGCGAAGACTAGTTAATTTGGTGACATATGAAACATTAAAATTTGTTCATTTAATCTCCGCAAATGCTAAATTTCACGGAATCAATAGTTTCTACACTACTTAATAGGAAAGATTGAGCTAGGGAAAAAACTTTACTTTTGATCCAAATATTGACACGTGACCGCGATCAGGCGCCATCTTGTGGTGTGAAAAGTGTCTATCCAATGCTGTATGGTTGATCGCGTAGCATAGTATCGCCATGATCGACAGTGCCAATATAGTATCGCCACAATCGACAGTGCCAATATAGTATCGCCACGATCGACAGTGCCAATAGCTGCTTTTATAAAGAGTGTTCTTTACTTCAAATTAGTATCTGCTGAGACGGATATGCATATGTCTATTATGATATAAGATGTTTATCATAATCTTCTTCTCATTTCCTGCTATGAGAAGAAATTACGTATCTCTTATGAGCGGGCTCGGTCCATCATTAGAGAGATAGAGAGAATGAGAAAAAGGGGTAACGCATGATAATGTAGACAAGGCTACATTCCTTTGGGGACACTCGGCAAGCGGATAGGTGTCAAGGATTCTGTAATAAATACAAGAGTTCTTATCTAGTTAAAGTGGGAAGTCAGACTTTATTTATATAATTGATATAGAAGATATATAATTTTACATTTTATAGGTACACTTCCAAAAACCTTTACATTGAAAAATACACAAAATGCATTATAATACTTTTCTTTCAAGTTTACCAACTTCATATATTTATAGCTTTTCGTATTTTAGAATGTGTTACAAATAATAGAGCTGGATCAAATTAAAGATTATAAAATAGTTGCGATTAATGCAGCAATCATTTTAAAGAAATATATTTTACTCAATTTAGGATAAAATACTAATTTAGAATAGATTACAAAACATTATTCTTTATTCCTTAAAGATTATTTAAATTTCCAAATTAAATCTAAACATGAAGTCGGTAACCAATTCAATCTTTTTTACCATTATCATAAATACAATAAATATCAATTCTTAAAACAATTGAAAAATCCATCATATTATAATATTAGAATAAAAAGAGAACCCATAAGAACATTGCAAGGAACGTTAGAACAGAAATCTTTAACTTCCAAAAGTACTTATTCTCTAAGAAATTTTAGAATATAAAAAGGTCTTACCTGTAGTAAATACAAGAGTTCTCAACTAGTTGAAGCGGGAAGTCAGGCTGAACGCTAGCTTCTTTTGGGGGCTTATTTATACTAGATCAAGACACCTCCTAACCTTTTATGGTAACGTCTTGTTTTTGTTTTTTTTTTAGGTGGGGAGCTAACATCACGGTCGGCCTTTATGATTGTATCAATTAGAGAGAAAGGGTTTTATTCCCATAGAACTACTTATGTTTTGCGTTTCTATTTCTGCCCTTGGTTAACCCCCAAAGTCCAAAGATACTAAGTTGGAGTATATTAAGAAATTTTGCCACTGTGCGTAAGCTTGGTGAGTTTAGTTAATACATGTATAATGCGTCAAAACTTGTACTAGTTATAGAAGCAGAGTTTTACCTGTTGGTAAACATTATGAATAAAAATGAGTCCAAAGAAGAGTTAATTTTAATACAATTTAGAGGGATTTCTCATGTTATCATTTGTACTTAAATTGTCTCTCATAACATGTCTGTCCCTGATATAGATAATATACCACTGTGTTGGAAACCTCTGTTATTTGAAATCGCTTCTTCGTCCATTCACAAAAAGGAAAGTAAAGCTAAAAGAAAAAGACAAATGTTGCTGCACAAATAAAATCGCCTTCGTTTGTCGTTCTGAAACAGTCTAAGTTGTTTATATCTACAACCTACCGGTAACGTAATGAGAATTAACGGGTAATTTGAGTGTAAAATATCAGCTTTGATTAAAAAACTGGAATAAGTAAACGCAAAAGGTTCTGGCAAACTGTAAAATTTCAAAATGGTACTATCTTTTGTTGAATGGGCTTTGCCTGCACGTAATAAAAAATATATTTAATGGAAAAGATTTAACAGGCGTATTTCTATATGACGTTACGCATATAAATCAACACTTTATGTAATGACACGGTAAGATGAGCACTGTCATAAACTGGAACCACTTAACGATAATACAAAGTATAGAAGTATACTAAGTTTAGGAATCGTTATGGAACCACGCGCATTTCTTTAACATCAATAAGTGTACCCACATATATCGAAGACGAACGCTTAAAAACGTGGATTTTCAAAAGTTCCGGATGTACCACTCTCAGCTTTTCCACAGAGGCGGACCGAAACAGAACGGATACCTGTACCAAGATACGTAGGACGAGTGTATACGAAATTCAAAATGAAAGGACTCATCCTCAACTATCTAATCATTCATGTGGTCAACTTTTATAAGCAGAAGAATGTTGCTTTAAACCGTTGTCCGATAGACCACCAGAAGAGAGTTCGATTTTCACTATCATTAGCGCACTACTGTCAAATTAAAAATATAGAGTAAAGGAAGGAGACCGTTTTATCCAAGCCAACAAGAAAGGAAACAAAAAGATTTTTTTATTTACCTAAACAAGTTGGATGAATACGAATAAGATGATCTGCTAAACAGCTTGATGATACTGTTCACAACTTTTTTTTAAAAAGTCTCCAGTTTTTTCCTGGATATGTGAATTACAATGCAGGTAGGTTTAGATTTTGGTGATTCAAATCAAAATGCCCGAAATACAAAAATTATGTAATTGCGATCGAATTGTTTCCTAAACGATTTCGTTGAACAGATTATGTACTTTCAAGATGGATCTGAAATGGAAATTTATGTCTTGTCAAACAATCTGTTCTCTATATTGTATGTTCTAACATCCCAATTTCTGCAAGATACTTCCGCTGGTGTTGCATCTACAATAAGGATATCAATTTTTTTTAAGTTCCTTCAATTTATATTTCTGCATTTTAGATTAATTTTTATGATCTGTGCTTCAGACAGTCATTAAAGGTGCCAGGTAATAAGGTGTTGTGTTTGTATGCAGGCACGTGTATGTCATTGTGTGCGTACTTTTTTCGCGGAAAAATGATATGTTGTATTGTCAATTTTTCTTCTTTCAAGAACATTGCCCATACCAAGCCCTATACATTGAGAGCTGCCATGTGTTTCACATAATATTTATTGTGCCAATTTTATGTCAACCTAACGTATTGTATTCACCACAGTACACAACAGCTGTGTAACCAGGTATTCAATTTGGAGTGCAAATACACTTGGCCTGTGTAATCGTGCCTAATAACTACAATGTTGATTTGTAGATGAACACTTGCAGATGATTTTTATATAAATTTACAGTCAGGAAAAGAGATATAATGTTTCACAGCGAAGCAGAAAATTTAATTAATACCAAACATTCTGCGATGGGATATTACGTGACAAAAGTACGACCAGTTTTTGCAGAATTTGTTGGAGTATGTTTGTTCGTCATTATAGGATGCATGTCATTACAGGACAACTTACAGACAACTGTCGCCTTGGCTCATGGACTGACCATCTCATTGCTAATGATCGGTCTGGGAGGTATCAGGTTGGTAGGGAAACACTCACGCAAATATGCAACTGATGCACACGCACAACTTACATATATACGCACTGACAGATATAGGGGTAAATTGGAGGTGGGAGGGGCGATGCCGTAGCGACCCAGACCCCCCACCCCCACCCACCCCGAGAAGAAAGAAAGAAAACTGTGCAAGAAAGAACTGGAACGTCTCTCTGTAAGTTTTCGATACAAGACTAAAATTATGTCATGTAAACGCTTGAAATGCAGGCGTTTCGGGAATTATTGCCGTTGGTTTTGCTTTGTGATGCTTAAAGATACATAGACGAGTATTTAGCCAGATGTTTTACATATTATGGCATATTTCCACGAGAATTAAAAATTGCAAATAATTCTCCTTAGCAAAATCTGCAATTGATTTCTTGCAGAATACCCAATCAGTACAAGGAACTATAGAAAATATACATAACTGATATACTAAATGCCCATAAACCTCGCAACCTTGCATCTTCTGAAAATTTTGTATAATACATTAAGGAAAGCAAATGTCTTAAATTCTCTGACTTTTTAAAATTAATTAGAAAAAAAACTTTCTTAAAAGAAATCAACATAAAATCTGAAAACCAAATGTATGAAACTTAAAATTCCAGATATTGAAAACTTACTTTCCACATTGTCACTAAATGAACTTTCTCCTGTTCGTTAGGGTCCATAGTAGCGCAAATATAAAAATGTTTAATTAAAGTTGTTAACAATATCAGCCACTTTATTTTAATTTAATGAAAGCTTTGTATTTGTTGTGAAGCATTCCGTAGATTATTTTCGCATGTTTGCTTGTCATTGGTTGTTAAATGACAAAAATAGTTCATATCAGTACGGATTGGAGACGACCAATTATATCGGGACCGTTATGACTCATTTTGTAAGGCATTAGTCACTATTGAGACAAGTGAATACGGTTTCAGTGTCGTAATGTGGGGCAACTCTATGAATCAACGTGTTGCTCAAATATAATGTGCATTTAGCAACATGTCATCACTAATTCATCCAGAGTCTATATGATGACAATATGTCATACACCAATCAATCTAGAGTTTTTATGATGGCAACATGTCATACGCCAATTCATCCTGAGTCTATGTGATGGCAATATGTCATATACCAATCCATCCAGAATCTATGTGATGGCAATGTCATACACCAATCTTTCCAGAGTATATATGCTGGCAATATGTCATAATCTAATTAAACCAGAGTATACATGATGGCAATATGTCATACTCCAATCCATCGAGTGTCTATGTGATGACAATGTCATACAACAATCTATCCACAGTCTATGTGATCGCAATATGTCATACACTAATCCATCCAGAGAATATATGCTGGTAATATGTTATACTCTAATTCATCCAGAGTATATATGATGGAAATATGTCATACACTAATCCCTACAGTATATATATACACTAATCCCTACAGTATATATGATGGACATATGTCATACACTAATCCATCCAGAGTATATATGCTGGCAAAATATCATACACTAATCCATCCAGAGTATATATGATGGAAATATGTCATACACTAATCCATCCAGAATATATATGCTGGCAATAAGTCATATACCAATCAATCTTGAGTCTTTATGATGGCAATATGTGATGGCAATATGTCATACCAATCCATCCAGTGTCTATGTGATGGCAATATGTCATACACCAATCCTTCCAGAGTATACATACTGGTAATATGTCATACTCCAATTAATCCAGAGTCTATATGGTGACAATGTCATACACTAATCTATCCAGAGTCTATATGATGGCAATAAGTCATATACCAATCAATCTTGAGTCTATGTGATGGCAACATGTCATAAACCAATCCTTCCAGAGTATTTATGCTGGCAATATGTCATAATCTAATTAATCTAGAGTATACACAAAGGCAATATGTCATACACCAATCCATCGAGAGTCTATATGGTGGCAATATGTCATACACCAATCTATCCACATTATATATAATGGCAATATGTCATATACCAATCCATCCAGAGTCTATGTGATGGCAACATGTCATACTCCAATTCATCCAGAGTCTATGTGATGGCAATATGTCATACGCCAATTCATCCACAGTTTGTATGATCGCAATATGTCATATACCAATCCATCCAGAGTATATATGATGGCAATATGTCATACGCCAATCTATCCACAGTCTATGTGATGGCAATATGTCATACACCAATCCATCCACAGTATATATGACCGGAATATGTCATACACCAATCCATCTAGAGTATATATGCTGGCAATATGTCATACTCTAATTCATCCAGAGTATAAATGAAGGCAATATGTCATACACCAATCCATCGAGAGTCTATGTGATGGCAATATGTCATACACCAATCAATTCCCAGTCTATTTGATGGCAATATGTCATACACCAATCCATCCAGAGTCTATATGATGGCAACATGTCATACGCCAATTCATCCAGAGTATATGTGATGGCAATATGTCATGCACCAATCCATCCAGAGTCTATATGATGGCAATATGTCATACACTAATCCATCCAGAGTCTATATGATGGCAACATGTCATACGCCAGTTCATCCAGAGTCTATGTGATGGCAATATATCATACACCAATCAATCCAGAGTCTATGTGATGGCAATATGTCATACACCAATCAACCCAGAGTCTATGTTATGGCAATATGTCATACACCAATTCATCCAGAGTCTATGTGATGGCAATATATCATACACCAATCAATGTAGGGTCTTTATGATGGCAATATGTTATGCACCAATTCATCCAGAGTCTATGTGATGGAAATATGTCGTACACCAATATATCCAGAGTCTATGTGATGACAATATATCATACACCATTCAATGTAGGGTCTTTATGATGGCAATATGTTATGCACCAATTCATCCAGAGTCTATGTGATGGAAATATGTCGTACACCAATATATCCAGAGTCTATGTGATGGCAATATATCATACACCATTCAATGTAGGGTCTTTATGATGGCAATATGTTATGCACCAATTTATCCAGAGTCTATGTGATGGAAATATGTCATATACCAATATATCCAGAGTGTATGTGATGGCAATATGTTATACACCAATCCATCCAGAGTCTATGTGATGGCTATTCAATACCAACCAAAAGACAGTGTCAGGTTGGTCACAAAAACACGTATAAAGAACAAATGATTTAAATAATCCCTTATTATTTGTAAAAATTTATCAACACAAGAAACAAAGGGGACCTGCAATGTGACCTTTAACTGACATCATCCTTCATTCAGTGTTGAACTTAATGATCGTCACTGAACATGTATACCGCAACGTTAATTCAAATCGCAGTAGCAAAACAATAGTGTGCCCTCATTAAATTATAACACTACACTAAGGTTTCGTTTGTGTTACCTAATTTTAACTTTGGTAACAAAATACTTTAGAAAAAACTTGCGTCCCACTATAATTTGATGTTGTCATTATTGAATGACTGATATTATCTTTCTTAACATAAATGATCATTCCACATATAAACGATTCGATCTAAGAATTTTGTTTTTAATAAAGATCAAATCGAGTTGTATTTTCCAGTGGCGGTCATTTCAACCCGGCAGTGTCTCTAGGCGTCACCTTAGCGGGAGCCATAAATCCTGATCTCGCTATAGGCTACATCATTAGTCAATTGCTAGGAGGTCTGCTTGGAGCAACGTTAGTAAGGGTAAGATAAATTCCAGGGTGACCGAACAAAATGTCTAATTTAAAGAAACGAAGGATTAGACAGCAGATAAAATAATGACTAGCTTAAATTGAATATGTTTTTCTTTAAATTCTGCTAGCAAACGTTATGAAATTCCTGATATAAAAAGAAATGTGTACACAGTAACTATTCAATTCGCCACGTATATGACCAAGTAGTTCTTTTTATTGCTTGTTAGTTATTACATTGAGTCTTGAGATGATTTGGATTATTTGTGGACTTATTACTGTTTATATATATATATATATATATATATATATATATATATATATATATATATATATATATATATATATATATATATATATATATATATCACAAATCATATGGCAAATAACAGTTCTTTCCAGTGCACTGTATCCAGCAAGGGATAACGTGTATCAGAGATTGATTAAGAGAAATAAAAAAAAAATTGAAAACGAACAGGGCAAAACTAGCATCTAACTAGCCTGAGCGCCTTCGAATCTTAATGAGTTTTTTCAAAGGCAAATACAAAACATAGACAAGACAAACAAAAGAATAACAGCAACTGTTGTGATTGCACAACTTTACATGGCTGTTTCTGCAGGATTTAAACATTCAAATTTATTATGTTTCAACTAGTTTATTTCAACTTGTTGATACTTGAAATTATTGATATAAACTAGTTGAAAAAATACATTTAAAGGTTTAGTACATGTAAAAACAGTCATGTAACGTTCTGCTAATAAAACGGTTAATGTGTATTATTTGTTTGTCTTGTCTATGTTTTTTATTTGTCTTTGAAAAAGACAGGTTAAGAGTCGTAAGCGCTCTGGCTAGTTAGATATTAGTTTTGCACTGTTCGTTGTCAGTTTATTGCATACATACATACATACATACATACATACATACATACATACATACATACATACATACATACATACATACATACACACACACACACATATATATATATATATATATATATATATATATATATATATATATATATATATATATATATATATATGCGTGAGGATAATGTGTTCCTAATTTTGAGTCTTATGCATGGTTGGTTAAAAGATGCAGCTTTAGGATATTTATATTCACTGTGGTTACATACAGCAAATGTTACCTGTCTTCATCTGGTAGATATTTATTCTTTGGGCGATATTGCTTTTCAGGATGGAATTGTTCCTATTGCAAATATTGAATGGTTTCATAAAATCTTTCAGGCAATGTTGCCATCTCATGTGTATAAGAATATTAAAGGCGGTAATCATCGTCTGGGTACTGATATGGAATCCAGCCAGGCTCTCCTTGGGGAAGCAATTCTTACTACTGTACTGGTGTTCACCTTTCTTATGAGCTCCGTGAACAGGAGAACCAAGTCTAACCTGGCACCACTTGCCATCGGGTTCGCAGTCGCTGTGGACATTATATCTGGGTGTGTATTAACTTATTTCCTTTTTATTAGATCATCTGATACAGCAATACTACTCAAAAGAAGAAATATTAAGAGGTGAAGTTTATGTCAAGGTGAAAAAACTTGTCATTTGAATAAAAATATTTTTATTCAAGCACGTCTGCAAGTTTTTCAAACATTTAGAAAATGGCCATGTGTAGTACAGTGAAAGAAAAGCATGGTGAGCTGTGCGATGCAAATAAGTTAACTAAAGAGTTGCATTGTAATTATGGAAATACCACCCCATTAATTAAACATGCTGCATTGTAATTATGGAAATGCCACACCATTAATTAAACACGCTGTCTTGTAATTATGGAAATGCCACACCATTAATTGAACACGCTGCATTGTGATTATAGAAATGCCACACAATTAAATAAACATGCTGTATTGTGATTATGGAAAGGCCACACAATTAAATAAAAACGCTGTATTGTGATTATGGAAATGCCACACCATTAAATAAACATGCTGTATCGTGATTATGGAAATGCCACACCATTAATTAAGCACGCTGCATTTTGATTATGGAAATGCCACACAATTAAATAAACATGCTGTATTGTGATTATGGAAATACCACACAATTAAATAAACATGCTGTATTGTGATTATGGAAATGCCACACCATTAATTAAACACGCTGCCTAGTAATTATGGAAATGCTCACCATCAATTAAACACGCTGCATTGCGATTATGGAAATGCCACACCATTAAATAAACATGCTGTATTGTGATTATGGGAATGCCACACCATTAATTAAACACGCTGCATTGTGATTATGGAAATGCCACTCCATTCATTAAACACGCTGCCTAGTAATTATGGAAATGCACGCCATTAATTAAACACGTTGCATTGCGATTATGGAAATGCCACACCATTAAATAAACATGATGTATTGTGATTATGGAAATGCCACACCATTAATTAAGCACGCTACCTTGTAATTATGGAAATGCCACACCATTAAATAAACATGCTGCATTGTAATTATGGAAATGCCACACCATTACTTAAACACGTTGCATTGTGATTATGGAAATTTCCACTCATTCGAGACTACGATTGATTCCTTTCTGCAGCCAGTGGGTGAGTAAACAATTGTCTTAGCGTGTCTTTATAAAAAGAAAAAGTATAAACACATTTTAGAGAGTTCCTACTGTGGTAATTTCATAATAAACACATTAGTTTACATAAATTGTCTTTAGAATCCTGATTAAATTTCGTTACACCCTTACTCTGTACAAAAGTTGTTTTAGTTTTTGCATTTGTAGGGGTCCAACTACAGGAGCATCAATGAATCCCGCAAGAGCTCTGGGTCCGGCTATAGTGTCATATGCTGTAATGGACGATTCATTGGACGACCTCTTTGTGTGGTGGGTGGGTCCGCTGCTTGGAGGACTTGTGGCTGGTCTTTTGTACAGGTGACATTTCCACCATGTTACGTAGTATCTTTGCGCCATCTTCGACGAGACTCTATATTTGAGATTAAGCAAGTCTTTCAAGTAGGTGAAAAGAGATTAAACTTACTATTATAACATTTTAATACGAGATCGTACACACATTGAAACCGCTTGACACAAGTCATTTGAAAACTGAATTAGTAAGGAGTAGCTTCATCAATTAAATTAATTCTCATGTATAAATGGAAACATTAATGAGTGGCAAGCAAGCATTTGCAATTAAGCATCATATGAAGCAATGGTGAAAACAGCGTTAATAATGACGTGACTACAGCACGACCTCTTTTGATTAAGAAAATCCAGAATATAGGCCATAAAACGATCTGTCGTAGAATAACTTGGCAAGAACGAGACAAAATAAATGTAGAATAACCTTTGCAAGAACCATACAAAGTAAAGGTAGAATAACCCAAACATGGACCAGCATGAATCCCATTTATAAAATAAAGCTCACGTTTTTGAATCCGTTTACAATTATTCTTATTAATAAATTTAAGTCATTTTTAATAGAGGAAGCAAATTTAATATGGGTGTTAATAAGCGCAACTCATAATGTATTTCGTAAGGGTTATTCTGTGATATATTATTTTTATTCTGCTTAATCTATATGAACACTTGCATTGTAAAATTCTAAAGCTGCTGATTTTTATCTTCATTTTCAACTAGGCCTTGGGTAACTAGATATTGGAAGAAAGTTTTAAAGAGCAATATAAAGGGCAAATGTTATATGTTTTCTTCATTTATGCTGTACTGTCATGCGTTGTATTGATTTAAATTGTGTATTTACAAACTTTTTAAAAATTTAATATGGATGTAATACTTCGTAAAAATCTGTTTACGGTGCCATTAAGGTATTACTTGTATCATAAAGTATTAGGAAAATTCTGATCTTTTTTGTGTGTTTGAATTGCATACATTTTCTCAATATGTATCGTGCTTTCAATTTCAAGGGGTAAAATAAATATACTTTAAAATAATAAGATATTCTTGGATTGAAACTAACATTTTGAAAAAGTAGTCTGCATGTTAAACTTGGTCCAGAGGATCTTATCCTCGTTGCATTAAAGTCAAGGACAGCTCATCAAGGGCGGGGTGGGGTGGGGCATTAATGTTTTAACACAAAATACATATATTTCTAGCTTTGTGATAGCTTTCATCAAATATCGCTCTAATTTGTGGAAAAGAACATTTTGCATTCAGTTTTATTAGTTTGAAAGAGTTAACTATCTTTCGGTAATAGGTAACTAATATATCTGGTTTGAAAATTATACCCTCTTCCCACTCCCAAATAATTGGTTAATTCCTTAGTAGACTGTTGTCTGTTCTCCATACATACGTCACGACGTAATGTGTAAGGAATTTTTAGAATGTGCAATATTTTTGGAATTTGTTTTACAATAATACAGCTCACACAACGATAGGCTTAATTACATGCATACAATTTAGACTTAAATACCATACGACAATTCTAAAACTCATCATCTTTATAAATTGACTTCCTTGGATTAATTTGTTCTTAGATATAGAAACCTGGCAGATGCATCATAAAGTGTCGAACTGCAGAAAAAGTCATCAAAATATATTAATTATTTAAAAAGAACATCATTTATAAGGATGCAGGCATCTGATATTCCCTGTATTTGATTATGAATACATGAGACTTTTGAGTCTAGATATTCAGCAGGTTAAAGGTACATGAAAATACTTGCATTGGGTCAAATATTATACTTGTACATGGAAAGAATCTGCTGATTTTATATTTACAACTCAACACATAGCTATAATACATACACGTGCTGAGTTACATGAAAACTCTCCTGCTATCAAAAAGGTATGTGTTACAACTGTAAATGTTTACAGAAGTATGAATTGACAATGATTTAATATAATATGCCTAATTTAAGTTGGTTGTAAAAAACAAAATGCACCTGTAGTCATATAATAATTTATCATGGCACCATACGTGTTCTGGGCCTGACCCTGACATAGAACATGGTATGCAACACACTCTGTATCCTACATGCGTTCTTCCTAATATCGTAACAGCTTCAAAGTTTTAAAACATAAAAACATTTTACTATTTTATGAAGCTGTATATCAAATATTGTCAAATTATTATAGATATAAGCATATTCAATTTTAGCTTTCTAGATATGAGGTTTTAGTTCAAGACTTGGCAAGAAATACGTGCATATTTGCATGTGATACACGTTTGTGGCTCACATTATGAATTTGGCAAAACGCCAGTATGACAAATTGTAAGTAGATAAAATAACTTTTAATGGCTTTATGTTACAGACAAAACATCACAAGAAAGTAACAGTGAGGTGAATATTACCTTAACTTTGAAGATGGGAATTTCTTGACAGATGTACAGGACACATCATCTAAAATATATTTTTTCATTACTTGAACTATTCTAAATTACAGTTGACACACGAAACATAAACATTAATATTACAAATTTGAATCATGCAACTGTGCTATGTAACATGACCTTAGCTCATGATAACATGAATACAAAATATTTTATTTTCCTATCTTTGAAATACGTGGGTTAAAGGCTAGGCACAAAAATAAATCATGTTCATCCATGATCAAAACCTTAATGAAGATACTATGAAAATAAAAGATACGTTCAGAAGTTATGATTAATAAGCTTAATTAAACTACCTTGAATGACTATAGAGTTACAACATAAGCTTAATTAAACTACCTTGAATGACTATAGAGTTACAACATAAGCTTAATTAAACTACCTTGAATGACTATAGAATTACAACATAAGCTTAATTAAACTACCTTGAATGACTATAGAGTTACAACATAAGCTTAATTAAACTACCTTGAATGACTATAGAGTTACAACATAAGCTTAATTAAACTACCTTGAATGACTATAGAATTACAACATAAGCTTAATTAAACTACCTTGAATGACTATAGAGTTACAACATAAGCTTAATTAAACTACCTTGAATGACTATAGAGTTAAAATATAAGCTTCATTAAACTACCTTGAATGACTATAGAGTTACAACATAAGCTTAATTAAACTACCTTGAATGACTATAGAGTTACAATATAAGCTTAATTAAACTACCTTGAATGACTATAGAGTTACAATATAGCTTAATTAAACTACCTTGAATGACTATAGAGTTACAACATAAGCTTAATTAAACTACCTTGAATGACTATAGAGTTACAACATAAGCTTAATTAAACTACCTTGAATGACTATAGAGTTACAACATAAGCTTAATTAAACTACCTTGAATGACTATAGAGTTACAACATAAGCTTAATTAAACTACCTTGAATGACTATAGAGTTACAACATAAGCTTAATTAAACTACCTTGAATGACTATAGAGTTACAATATAAGCTTAATTAAACTACCTTGAATGACTATAGAGTTACAACATAAGCTTAATTAAACTACCTTGAATGACTATAGAGTTACAATATAAGCTTAATTAAACTACCTTGAATGACTATAGAGTTACAATATAAGCTTAATTAAACTACCTTGAATGACTATAGAGTTACAACATAAGCTTAATTAAACTACCTTGAATGACTATAGAGTTACAACATAAGCTTAATTAAACTACCTTCAAAAGCTTAATTAAACTACCTTCAATGACTATAGAGTTACAACATAAGCTTAATTAAACTACCTTGAATGACTATAGAGTTACAACATAAGCTTAATTAAACTACCTTGAATGACTATAGAGTTACAATATAAGCTTAATTAAACTACCTTGAATGACTATAGAGTTACAACATAAGCTTAATTAAACTACCTTCAATGACTATAGAGTTACACTCCTAACATAAAATATGAGTAAACTTCGAACATAACCTGATCTTGTTGATAGGCCATGCTATTGATACAAATAAAAAAATACATCATACACCATCAAGTTATGATTTTACAGGGTAGACAATTTATTATTATTGGTGACAGCTTTGAAACACAAAAAGATAATACCGACATGAGAAAAGCCAAGTGACAATATCAAGGCATGATTTACAGCTATACCAAGTTTTATGTATATTTTTTTGCTGAAAGGTTTGCAAGTAGTTACGTTTCCAATTAAATAAAGTAATGTCGGCCTATGTAACATCGTTGTGCTTCATATATTTGAAATCAAATGTTGATACAGTATCTAGGACACCCCCCCGGACATTCCTCCCGACATTACCCAAGAACATTTCCCCTTAGACTTTCCCCATCAAATAGGACTGCCCCCAGGCATTTCCCCCCACCCATGATCTTAAAACTTAATTCATTTAATATGACATTTTGTCAATAAAATATAAAACCTTATATTAAATTATGTTAAAAGAAAAAGGTTATTTGAAATAAATCTCAGTAGTGTTCAACAAAGTTAACATTTTTCACATATTAAAAATGTATTGTTTAAATGTAATGTTGTAAATAATTGCTTTTAAGTATTATATGATGTCATGATTGTCGAAGTCCGTGACTATGTTTGCAGTTCTCGAAGAACAGTCTTTGTACTTCTTCTTTGGTTGTTACATCATGATCCTCTTATGTCAACCTACAGCCAGAATACGGTACTGAAACAATTACTATTAATTGCATGATGGTTAATCCATCCGTTGTTTATCTTAAATATACAAAAATGCACTATAAACAAACATTAGGCCCAAGCCTCATCGACATATTTCAAAGAAACCTCTGTTCTACATTCGGTATTAGCACTAGCACATGATTGACAAATAGACAATGCCCATTTTTGTTACAACTAACAATGCTTAAAAATGGGTGCGAATTTATGTTCACAACTCAAATGTGGCGTCAAGCTACCCTTAAGATCCATGTATGTGTGTGTGTGTCTGAGAGAGAGAGAGAGAGAGAGAGAGAGAGAGAGAGAGAGAGAGAGAGAGAGAGAGAGAGAGAGAGAGAGAGAGAGAGAGAGAGAGAGAGAGAGAGAGAGAGAGAGAGAGAGAGAGAGAGAGAGAGAGAGAGAGAGAGGTGGGTAGGTCAGGAAAGTAGATATTTTACATTTAATAATGCATTCATTTCAGGTGACAACAGTCATACCTGTGCACTAATGGCGATTTGGGATGCGAGTATACATTAAAGCTAAATGTTACTATATATAAATAAAGTTGTATAAAGATAATGGGGGGATGGGAAATGACTGTGGGGAAGTCCTATCTGATGGGGGGGGAGGAGTCCAGGGAGGGGGGAAATGTCCGGTGGGGAAAATGTTTGTAGAATACAAAACCGCCGCCGCCTTTCTTCAAATCTGGAAGTTTGACTCAGATTATCTCTATCGGTCAAAATGTTTGACACAGTTTATGGGACAAAATGGTGTGCTATTGCAAGGACAACATTCCTTTTGAGATTTCTGGAATTTTATATTTTTTGTATTATGTTGTAGTGCTCTTTTAACCTAATTTCATAAATTATGATTACCTTTACTTTCTTTTATTGGAGAGAACAGTTTCTGCTGTACTCCTGGGGCCGAATTAATGACACTATCATTGTTATGCGTGTAATATGTTGAACCTTTCCACCTCAATCCAGCCATTTCCTTCAGGTCAATGTTTAATATTTTACCACAACTCTGGACTGTTTTGATTGATATAATCAGTGTACCGGTGTATTAGGAACATGACTTAAAAGTACAATAAGATGGAAAATGCAACGATTGTGATAAAGGCAGCACATAATTTCGGATATATTTGCACGTTTTTAACCTGAACATATTATGGTACTTGTAGTAGTGTGTTGTGATATGCTTTCAGAACAAATATGGTCTTAACGGTCGAGAGAACAAAGATAACCAATCATCGTGGGTTTTACAATTTTCAAATATATGTGTATATTTAACATGATTTACAATATTACATACAATCAATATCTCATTTTCTTAAAATTTAATGACCGTGTACTATACTTGCATGATCATTTTTATTTTCATTCTGCATTTGGCTTAAACTCACACCAACTATGTACTTGTACACTGACATTGTTGTCCATCTATTTTTGTGTTCTTTCATTCAATGGCACACGTAGTAAAATGTCCCTAATGTGAATATCGTATTCAGAAATGAAGTAGCGAAATTAGCTTTTTGTATAATGCAGTTTATATTTAAGTCTTGTTTACATCATGCACTATAGTTTGTCAATAGTGTTAGCCTTTTTTCAACCTGTGAATAAATTTAATTTCAATATTTAGACAAAATAGTTACTTTAAATGATAAGAAACTAGTCTGACGCCTGAAGATATATGTGTGTGACGTAATATAGGTAAATTATTGCGACACAAAAATGACGAAGATGAGTGTGACGCAATATAAGTCAATTATTGTAACGTAAACTGACGAAAATGGAGAACAGCTCTGTTTTTGTGCAAACAACATATAATAAAATCCAGGTTTCTGAAGGTAATGCAAGAATTATGTCAAGGCTGACTCGGATTAGGTTTGCCAATGCAATTCTCTGTAATATCGTGCAATTTCGAGATAGTATCGTCGTTTTAGAGATGGTCACCAATCCATGGACTGTGACCCACGATATGGTCACACTAGAGCGCATCCCACTTGAGCGCAGCTCAGTGAGGCGCTGAAATTGGTTGTTGTCTCACGTTCTGGAAATCCGTTGTTCGCGATTGGTGAGCTGAATGTGAAGTGGGCAATTGATGAAGATGCTCTATACAAAGTCTAAGATATTTATATACTTACGGAATTGATTAATCAGCTTGTATACATAGTAACTTAAATTTGTTTATGCCAGCCAAGTTCTTCATTTATTGGCAGTTGATCAGAAACAGACTTTATTTGAAATCTCCAAACATCTATTCACACACACGAAAAGTCTTGTGAATGAGATTGTTGCTGGTAAAGAAGCAGGAATTCTACTTTTTTTAAACCAACACGAGAACAAATAATAAAGATATGTTAAGACTACAAATCGCTTTACGTAGTTGAACTGTGATAAAGATTTAAATACATTATTTTAAGACGAAAAATCCAGGTTTTCAAGGTTCCTATGCCTGACTCTGTCAGCATCACTAGATATATGCATCATCCAAATGTTATGGAACACTGCGAAACTACCCTTAACGTACTGATACCCGTTGTATCAAATCTAGTCCATGACAACTTACCATGGCACAAATCCACAGTCGTGACAGATTTCATGAACCAAAATAGCATCCAACTGTTGCCTGATTTAGCTCCAATTGATATGAACAACATGCAAAATAGTGAATAAAAATTGCATTTAATAATTTGATAGATATAGAAAGTCTGCAAGTGTGAATTGTGAGTATTTTGAGAGAATGAACTGGCATATTGTTCACTAATAAAGAACTTTGTTGTACAGCACACTAATGTTTAGACGTTTTTAATAATCCTCCGTTACCTTGCTGCCGAAGACACCCTTACCCATTTTTGTACCATTGATAATTAAAGATAAACTTTACTAATTATGGGTCGTTGAGAACGAAAATCAATATTTACGACCCTTGACTTTGGAATGTCGGAGAATAAGTAACTTATAAAGGGACGTGATCTCAGTTTAAACCAGAAACGACTAAACAGCATATTCGACGGAATCTATCAATAAGTATTTAAGTGGGTTTGGACAGCACTTACCCTTTAGGCAAAACAATGAATGATGCAATCTGAAATTGGTATTGCATAATAGATGAGATGAATTGCATCATGTTATTCCTATAAGCCGTGTATAATGCAATAATGATTAAGCTTACATCACTCTCATCACTTCACTGAACAAATTGCATTATATCAGCTAAATAAATCATAGAGTACAGTGCTATCTTATTTGTCAGTGATTGATTTTGCAATGGGGCACATTTCTGTTGAGCCACAATGAGTAGAGATGCCTTCTACTTCTGTTAACCAAGCATATAACTTTTCCCATATTTTTGTGGTAAAGTGACTTTTTCATCACAAAAGTGCAGTAGAACCAGCATGGTTAAGAAAGCCTATCACTTTTATTTTGGCTGCAAAATTGGAGGTCAGACCAAGAGGTGGGTCCCACACATATGCTGGAACACTTGTGTAACAGATCTTTGGCACTGGTTAAACAGGAAATGGAAATCTATGTCTCATGCAGTGCCAATGATTTAGAAAGAGCGAGCAGATAATATGAGAACTTGTTCCTTCTGCATGGTGCCTCCAGTTGGGAAAGGTGAGTGAAAGTAGAAAACGTGGACTATGCATTATCCGAACATTATATCAGCTATAAGCCCAGTACCCGTACCCCACCGAGATGGACTGCCGGTTTCCGATACACCAGAATGATTCTCGCTTGAGTCAGACGAGGAAGAGGAAGAGAATTACACTTCTAGTCCTGAACCACCAATGTCACATGACCCATATTTTCTCCCATCCTCCTCCTCTGAGCCACACTTTATAACACAACGTGAACTGAATGACCTTGTCAGGGATTTGGATTTATCCAAAACTAAGGTAGAGCCTTTGGGCTCCATACTAGAACAGTGGAATCTCCTGGCAGGTCATGTTAGTGTTTCCATGTTCCGTGACCGTCTGAATGACACTATCCCATTCTAATTCATAGAAGGTGATGTTGTAGCCTGCAACAACATCAATGGTGTGATGGCAGCTCTCAACATCATTCATGATCCAAATCAGTAGAGACTGTTCATAGATTCATCAAATATTAATTATTATGTTTTGCTGCATAATGGCAATGTTTTGCCATCAGTTCCAGGTGGTCATGCGATCCATAACATCAGGGCAGCTTTGGACACATTAAGTACTGCTATTGTCTCTGCGAATGGGATAGTCGTGCGAGTGATTCCCACTTCATTAAGAGAGATTGTCTACTTCGGAAAGGTGATCAGTATCCACCACTTGTTGAATCAAGGAAGATTTTGTTACCGTTCTTGCACACCAAGCTATGTCTTATGAATAACTTTGTCAACGCCATGGACAAAACATAACCAGCTTTCAATTACCTTAATGGAAAATTTCCACAGTTAATTGAAATTAAGATAAAGGAAGGTGTCATTGTTGGTTCTCAGATTCGTGACCTTCTCTGAGATGATGGATTTGACCTTTCGCTGTCCAGCAAGGAAAAGACGGCATGGAAATCCTTCCAGTTAGTGGCAACAAATTTTCTCGTAAACAACAAGGCAGACAATTATTGGGAGTTGGTGGAAACCCTCCTTAAGGCATGTAAAATCCTTGGTTGTACAATATCATTATGATACATTTATTTCACTCTTATCTAGATTTTACGGAGCAAAGAGTGACGAGCACGGCGTGCGATATAACCAGGACATTACAACAATGGAGAAACGCTATCAGTGCAAATGGAGTCCATCAATGCTTGTAGACTATTACTAGACAAAAGATGCTCCATTTAATGAATTAAAGACACAAGCGAAAAAGCACCTTGTAGGCAATGATTAATGAATAAACTGTCTACTATATATATATATATATATATATATATATATATATATATATATATATATATATATATATATATAACAGATTTCTGCCGTTTGTTTCTTAAACTGTATTTATATAACTCTTTTACTGTTTTTAAATTGTTACATAAACAGGACATGTACAATATTAACATATAAAGCAACAACACACGAAAAGACATAGATTTACAATTTATGATTAAAACTCTACTATCTACACAATATACACAGAGGGAAAATGTTAAACTTAGATATCTTGGGGAAACAGTAGCCAATCACATGTGTTAATTGTCATTTTTGGATTCAGGACACCAAAATCCATAATAAATAGCACATTTATCTCTGAAGCAGACGACTTCTAAGAAACAATAGACGAGTGTAATATACTCTTCCTTTCGTTACTTAGATTTTGTAGTTCTTTCTCGCATTCCTTATGTCTGAATAATATGATTTTGTGAGGATGAAAAAAAGGATGGGCTTTAAATAAATGGAAGAGATCTGATACATCAATCCGGTCAGTGATAGCTAAATCGAGGAGTGGGGGTGAAAATTGTTTTTCAGCTTACCAGATATTTTCACACATTATTTTCTGTTTTTGTAGATTGCTGTTTGCCAGTTCGGATCAGAGATGGATAACAGGAGACCGTCTTTGCATTAAAAAAGTCCTAACTGACTTAGAGCACATCCTTTCATGATATATTTTTAAATACAAGTGACCTGTTAATTTATTTTTTTAACAAATATTACCTTGGACAAAACGTTAATATAAACCAATTATTTGGAAGGTAAATGTAGTAACGAATTTGCCTTTGACTTTATGAAATTAGTTTTTGAAAAATCCATGTTTTTATATGGTGTCAATTATACCACCAACCTATGCATTGTTGTGCAAGGAAAATATTTAATATGTTATTATTAATTTAGAATGAAGATTTCCGCTTCTTATTATAGTACCGGTCGTACGGGACAAATTTATTAATCATTAGATGTCATGGTACATTTGTTTTAGAATCTTTGTGCTACCTGTATTGAGTTCAGTCATCTATAAATTTTAAATTTATTTGTCCATTAACGCATGTATCACTACTACACATCTGTGAAGAATATGTAGACAAGTTCATCTGAAAACTTCGCACAAATATTTGTGAACTTGGTAACTTTGATAAAAAAAGGATGCAATTAGTAAAAAAATGTAATGTTTCACTTAATCGTACTTCAAATTGCTGTTATCTGCTGTATAAAATAAAAATTTTCAGATAGATCGTTATTTCTTGCAAGAATATAGTTGTAGCACTCGTTAATTTCCCCAGTTCCTTTCTTCCCCTTTATCCTGGGCATATTAACTTGGAGTCTGAAGCCAAGACGCAGACCTGTATTGTGTGATTTTATCGCCATTTTTTCCTTTTACTAAAAAACTAACTAATCAGTTGCAAATACAGACTTCATGAAAACAAAAGTCACTGAATTGATTGTTAAAGTCAATCTTCGAGACAATCACGCTTTCATTATTACATGATCGAATATGATCTTATCTCGTGGTAAAATGGTACCAGCAAACGCATTATTATACCGGAATGATACCTGCTGATTGAGTCAAGACTTTTCTTTCATTAGTTCATTTTGATACAGCAGAATCAAGATCAGGTTAAGTTTCATGACATGGTATAGGCGATTATGACGCAAATTTGAAGTTTTAAGACTACGTTGCAGTAACTGCGAGGAACATCGTACTGTTGTACAGATCAGGCCATCCCATAGGAAATGGTTGACCGTGGTATAATTTCATTTTCACCAGTGCCATTAAATAATTATTCTTTACTGGAAAATAAGTATCACCTGAGACTGACAGACATGTTACTATCCGGGTGTAGATATTATGACATGGTAGTGAGACTGACCTACACTGTCTATTATGGAGTAGATAGCATAACATGGTACTGAGACTGACATACACGTGTTTATCTTGGTCTAGATAGTATGACATGATACTAAAATGAAATACACGTGTCAATCCTGGTGTAGATAGTAAGACATGGTTCTAAGACTGACATACATGTCTATCCTGGTGTATAGAGTATATCATGGTACTGAAACTGACACACACGTGTCTATCCTGGCATAGATAGTATGACATGGTACTAAGACTAACATACACGTGTCTATCCAGGTGTAGATAGTATGTCATGATACTGAGACTGACACACACGTGTGTATCCTGGTGTAGATAGCATGACATGGTACTGAAACTGACACACGTGTCTATCCTGGTGTAGATAGTATGTTATGATACTAAGACTGACATACACGTGTGTAACCTGGTGTAGGTATTATGTCATGATATTGAGAGACTGACACACAGGTGTCTATCATGGTGTAGATAGTGTGACATGGTGCTAACTGACATACACGTGTGTATCCTGGTGTAGATAGTATGACATGGTACTAAGACTGATACACACGTGTCTATCCTGGTCGAGATAGTATGTCATGGTACTGAGACTGACATACACTGAGAATGACACACACTTGTTTATCCTGGTGTAGATATTATGTCATGATACTGAGACTGGCACACATGTGTCTATCCTGGTGTAGATATTGTGACATGGTGCTAAGACTGACATACACGTGTGTATCCTGGTGTAGATAGTATGACATGGTACTAAGACTGACACACACACACGTGTATATCCTGGTCTAGATAGTATGACATGGTACTGAAACTGATACACACGTGTCTATCCTGGTGTAGATAGAATGTCATAGTAATGTGACTGATACACACGTGTCTAAACTGGTGTAGATAGTATGTCATTTTACTATGACTGACACACGTGTCTATCTTGGTGTAGATAGTATGACATGGTACTGAGACTGACATCCACGTGTCTCTCCTGGTGTAGATAGAATGCCATGGTACTAAGATATTCACATATTTAAAATATTATTGTTGTACGATGCTATATGTTGTTGCTCCACAAATATTAAAAGCCTTAGTTTGCAGGTTTTAGCTTTGCTTTATTTTAAAGAAAATGTTATATGGATATATGATTGGATTTAAACCGCAGTCAAGTGCAACTGGATCTTTTCTTTACTTCTCAAGTGAAACAAAGGATTTGGATGAGTTATGTGATCATTTTTCTTACAGCCTACTTATTGAATACACATACTCTACATTGCCTCTTTTTATTGTGGAGATAATAATAATAATAGTTCTTCAGAAAACACAAACGTGGCATTGCATCACTCTTCAATGATACTAACACCTGTTTCTAACGCATGGTTGAATATTACGACGTCGTAGTCGTCAAACGCAACATTGATGTTGCTGAAGTCGGTTTTCTTTTGTGATGGATTGGTGTTAGCATGAAAATATTTAACTTGATATCCGCGATGCTGATAATATTTAACTCGATATCCGCGATCCTGTAGCAACCTGAATAAGGATTCCACGGAATAATCTATGCTATGTTTGTTTTGAGTGAATACTTTCGTAGTCGCATTAAGCCTAAATTGTTCCGATAACATACATAAATTTCTTTTGTGTGAAGATTAATTGATATATTTTTTATCATGAACTGGTTTATAATCATTAATGATAAATTTAATTAAAGACCGTCCAATTTTATCCCGGAATAATATTAAATCATCATTGTCAATATCTGTATCTAAGTCAATAGATCGTTTACAAATATTTACTAACCCGGCGAATTTATCCCAACGTTGTTTGCGCAACTTTACCGATGAGAATTGTTGTTGTCGTATTCCATGCCTGTCGTACACGATCAACACGTCAGGAACTTCTTTTCCATTGTACAACAACGCGCCTTGGCTCGCCTAGAGCAAATACGGTATCACCTTGAACATCCAGATATGATTCTACGCCATAATCCGATTTTACTTTCTATATAATTGTTTTTCTTTAACTGATAACAGCTAGAGATTTATTTGCTCGTAATTATTTCCAAGCTGATACTGATTTTCTCATTCCACAAGCAGAAGCATCTCGATAGTCTTCATCGGTAATTATTTTACAACCTGAACCTGATTCAAGAGATGGCAATGCGATATATGATAAACTGGGAATTCGTTTCGAAAATAACCAGGATAGTGACATTTATGTCCCATCGATATAACATACTTGATACACTTGCTGTCGATGATTCGTTCAGGTATTTCGTTAATAATTTATTCGATTACAGGGCTTGATGACGTTCCATCGATGACCTGCTGAATTTGTTCTAACGATGATTTGTTGATCGCGATTGTCAATTATTTTCTGTGGCTTCGTCGACAAACCACAGAGTAATAATCCCCGTTGATATATATTAGACAGTTATCGCATTTGTCCTCGGTGAAATTATATACGTAATCGTATTCATGCCGACGCTAGCAAATATTGCAAGTATCACCTTATCGTCCCGATATCGTATATCTATTTCCGCTACACAAAACAACACCAAGTAGTTGATTGGGTCCTCCTGTGAGTACTTCAGATATTCTCGTTATGGTCGTCGTTGAAAGATCACATACAACTATTGTTTCTTCGTTGATTGGTTCTTCATTGAGTTTTAAGTATTTGTGCTGAATCCGAGTTGGACAAACTAATAGTTCAGACGAAGTGAAATTATCAGTATATGAAATTAATTTTTTACAAGCTGTATGTTTTCCTGATTTACGAGATATTGTTTTATTTAACTTAATGCTGTGCATGTCAGCTTGTCTCTCTACGGACCAACCAGGATTTTTATCAGCGATAGCTTTCTCGGTTAGATCTTGATGCGTTTCAAATATTATAGGTGTTGATTTACACAATACGTGATAACCACGGTTCGTTTCAAATACGAAGGCAGAATCACAAAACAATCGAATAATTGAGAAAAATAGCATATCACTGATGTCAATGCGTTTGTCACGGAGTACAATGTGATCCTCATCGCGATGAAACGTTAATATTTCATAAGTGAATTTCGTATTAAGGTCAAATACTGGATATCTCAACAAATTCATCAGCGAACCAATTAA
This sequence comes from Potamilus streckersoni, assembly GCA_016746295.1. Classification (NCBI taxonomy): domain Eukaryota; kingdom Metazoa; phylum Mollusca; class Bivalvia; order Unionida; family Unionidae; genus Potamilus; species Potamilus streckersoni. The sequence goes on from JAEAOA010000791.1 coordinate 542,978, forward strand.
AATCATCAAATACAAACACGTAAAAATTTCGAAAATGTTGGATTATAATAACTTGACATGATTTATTACGCTGCATGCCGATGACTACAAAATTATCAATCGCGGATTCTTTATTTGAATACAGAAAATGTCGCTAAATTAATTCAAGAATAATCTCGAATATTCAATGAAATGCCAATAACTGAATTTAATGACCTCAACGAGTTCGTGTTCTGGTGTTGTTTCAAAAATATCACTTTGTAGACGGTATAATGTTGAATTCATCTCTGACAACAACATCAGAATTTTGCTTAGCTGTAAAAGTATTAACGTCCATTGATGATATTACTTGATCATTTTCACAATCACAATCACAGAATAGTATTTCGCAGAGAAACCTACATTTATGATTGCAATTAAATTTGTGATTATTGTATATATCTGAGCTAGGGATATATCTTTTGTACATTATAGCCTTTTTTCACACATCATTATATATATATATATATATATATATATATATATATATATATATATATATATATATATATATATATATATATATATATATATATATATATCACAAGAATTATTCTTCTAATTGAAAAATGATATCTATATCAGTAGTAGACTGACAGGCAGATACTGGACCAGACAAGTACGATCGACAACCTCGTTGACACCTCTATTATCGATGACAAAGACATTTTCAACATTCTTTGAGAACTATCTCATATAACACATATTTCACGACCGTACTTGTTTGAGGGAGGAGTTTTATCTGATCCACGATCTGTCTATTAGGCTACTACTGTTGCCTCCCTTAAAATACGAGGAAAACATTTATATTTTCAGTGAATCATGATGACTAAGTGCTAAAGTATTTATTCCGTCTATACAATATACATTATCATAAAATTACTTAGTCCACGTTTGATAATTGTATTAGCTTCAAGTTTGTGATGATTTTATCTTAATAAAACTATAATCATTTAGTGCTGATGTAAAATCGTTCAATTTCATACATTTCTTTAGTTACCACGTGGGATTTCTTTCGTTCTCTTTGTCAGATTATTATCGTTTAGAATAACGGCGTACATTTTGTTTCTAAGTCCAACACTCTTTCACTGGCACAAACATACATTCGTCCTTAAATCTACCAATAACTTTTATTTGCATCATCATTAAATCCACTATTAGTCGGATAATATGATAAATCAAATAGATTTTCATTATTGTAAATATCCTGATAGGCATCCTGACATTATATATTATAAACTTGAGAGTCAGTATTAGTAAATAGCATCTCCGAATCTCGCCATTGCTTTTTGGCAAAATAATAATGAAAATTGTACATCAGCCACTTTGATATATCAAATATAGCTGCACCAACATAGATAAGATTATTTAACGTTAAATATGTCTTTAGCTACTATATGTTAACAAGATGTTCATCAAATATTTTCATACTGACAAAACCGTCATCGTTAACTAATTTATTTTTGCGAGTTATATCATCAACAAATTCAATATTGACTCTTTTACGATTGTTTTCCATTGTCTTGCCAAATACCGAGTCAACTTGAATTTTTTTTCCTCAAATTTGGTTTTGGCCACAGCACGACATTTCTTTTTTAAGCTAATATAATCTGCCATCTACCTCGACTGATCAAATTTTAGCAAACGATGGACTTTTCTCAAAATTAGTCCAGTATCAACTTCTTGTTTTAAATTTTTACAATGCATCACGTAATTTCTTTTATTTTACAGATTTGGAACTAACTCATTAAGAGTCGAATTTTTTGATGTTGTCATAGCTCGTTGCTTAGGCGATAATCAACAATAATTAATCACCATTGATTCAGCGCAAAACGAATATTCGTTATGTTGATCATGTAACGAATAGGGTAATCTAGATCGACTTCAACAAAGTATGAAATATCATATAAATCATTTCAGTGTCTTTAAGAAAATCATCTGGTGATATTCAATAAAATCCGCTACACGGTATTGGCTCTGACTTGGCCCAAACATACAAATTATTAGAATAAGGATAAATACTCTAGTTAGACGCTAGATATTCATAAATTTATTAGTTATTTATTCTTATATACTGCATGACTTTTTTGTTATAACACTAATTCCGCCTCTGATAACTTTTTCAATAAAATTAAACATAATGACGTCTGTCAAGAGATCCAGTTCCAATCCTGGATTAGATTAATACCAAGAAGGTTCAAATCCATAATTAGTATGACCAGCTTGACGAAAACTCTCAAAAACATCTGCTAGTAATAAAACGTCTGTTCTGAAATATAAATCATAAAAACCGCCAAATCTTCTACAGTTCAATTTATTCCAAGTATTTTATGCATATTCATACTCGTCTTCTGCTTTATATTCATATTTATGCTGTGAGTAAAATTTGCCTTTCCTAGGTAGAGAAGATCTACCAAATCTGCTCCAGGCGACGAGATGCTCATATGGAAATATACCTTTTTAATCATGTCGATAGTTTTCACCATAGCAACTTAGCAGATTATTAGGTGCTACAGCCTTCTATAAGCTCATCTAGCGATGCCGCCATAAAATTGCAGACTATCAATAAAACGTAATTTACCAAGAGTAATTGACATACTTTTCACAATTATTCGGTATACATTTTATCTTATTTAGTTTTAGTTTAGATTTAATTTCCTCGTTGCCAAAAACTTCTACAATGACTTGACTATCATAGCCTCGAAAGTTATGTAAAACGACAGGCATAAACTTGGGTACATGACATTTTAAATAGCAATTATGAGCCGAACCACGATACAGACCAGTTGAATAGCAGTGATCACGAACTTTATCACAGACTCCTGAGTATATCGATGATTTTTTTCGCAAATATAACAATTAACCGCTTCATAAAATTCAAGTTGTTGCTCTGATGTTATTTTCATTTGAGCGTTTTTAAATAATCTCTTTGAAATAATATTAACTTTATCTATATGATTTTGTAGCAGCCACACCACTGGACATTTAGATTCACAATCCTTACATCTATATAACTTAACCAGGCATGAAAACCTATTGTTGATGCAGCAAACTATTTTATAAGCTGCTCCACAGGGAACATGTATTTTTCTTGTACTTATTGGGATTATTTGCTGCACCTGCCAATGGAACGAGTAGACACAATCTGCATAAAAAACAAAAGGTATATTTAGCTTGTGATCATAAATTTTTACTTTTAGGACCTTTTTCTTTTTTGCATGGCAGTTATTCTTTGAATCTTGACACAGTATTTCATATGTTCCTGTAGTTTTTCAGGTTTATAAAACCCCTGCAAACATCTATAACCAAAATATATCTTTTTCTATTTTATTATATTGTCCACCAATTATACTTTTAAAGTTTTTTTTATCCAATAATAATGTCCTTTATAAAATAATAAATCTGTTGTCTTCTGTGTAGCAGTCTTTGAAACACACCTTTGATAAACATTTTCTCGCTCATCTAATCCGAAAACATTTACTGAGACATAGGCTTGTTTTTTTAACTTTGCCATTTGATTCTCTGCTACGGGAAAAATTATTCCATTAAAATCTAGTTCGTCTTTGTACGGCTAATACTTTTCAACTCAGTCGCTGTGGTCACTGGGGATGTCTCTCCGACAAAACTGCCCAACACAAACACTGATCGTTGTTGTTTTTAACATTTATGATTCTTTTATTTTTTAAGATCAACGTAAGAACTACCTGGAAGTATGTAATAATTTGCTGTATGAAATAAAACTTACCTTATATTTTCAAATTTACAACCTGACCCAGATGAAGAAAATTTCTCTAATGTTTTATTTCTTTCGTGATGTATTTCATCGGCGACTGTTAATATTTATCGTGATTTGGCTGTTAGATATGGTTCGGAAATTTCAATGGAGAAATTTGCATTATCAAGTATATCTTTTTCAACTGCATATAATTTTGATAAAATCGTATGATATTGTACTATTAGTTTGATACTTTCATGAGCTGTAAGTTCTTGAGCTAAAACAGGTTGTAAAAGATTATATAAATTTGTGGAGTTAAAATTTACTAAAATATTTTGATTATCAAGATTGTAACTGCTGTCGTACCATGTCAATGCCGTGGTATTTTTTTCTGCTTTGATAATGCCCTTTTTGGCATTATCTCACAATTTCATCATATCTCTCTATATATAATATAATATTACATCTCTAATTGTAAGTTCGATCGATAATCCACTACACGCTAAGTTAAAAAAAAACAATTAGAGATATAAAAAATCCTTATAATATAATGACACAAATTCTGATAAGCGCATGCATACCAGCTGAGCAAACACTCAAAGATATAAAAAGTTCTTATAATATAAAAACAAAACTTTTGAGATACATTAGATTGACAGTGGAAGAGCAAGAAACAAATCATGTTCATCCGAAGTAAAACTTACATGCTGGAAATGTATTAGGTTTGGTTAACATAAAATCTGGAAAATATTGGAGAAGCAACGCCATCAAGTTTTAAGATCAGCTTTAACGGTGATAATTTCAGAAGAACGGAAATGTTAAAGAAAGATTTTATTTAGAGGTTATTCTGCGATGATATTCCAGAAAGACAAAGTGTCAATTGAGTAAATGGCTCGTTTACTGATGATAATATCGAAAACTTATCTTTACAAGATGAGGATCAACCTCATCCGGTATTTATTTATATGAGGTTAATGACAAAGGAGTTATCCGGCATTGAAAAACAGAAAACAGTCAGAGGAACACTAACCGGTCGAGTTAAATAATTATCACATCGTTTTGTTTACGAGACATTTAATGGACCTATACCTAGTTGTTTGGTTATAAATGACATAAATAACTTAAAGACTGACAATCGAATAGAATATTTAGAAGCAGTGTTGTGATGTGATGTGATTATGATTTTTAACTTAGCTTAAACAATTTTTCAGTCATATCACTACGATGTCTGCAGTGTGGCAGTTTATAGTGCATTGGAGCATCATGCCGTAGACATGTAACATGATGTCCCACCTAGTCACAATATCCTGACACTAGGCCGACTAGGCTTAAAACTAACCTCATAATGTTGAGCGTCAAGCGAGGCAGCTGTTAGTATAATGTTGTAAGTCTTTGGTATGACTCGACCGGGGATCGAACCCACGATCTCCCGTATCGGAGGCGAAGATTCTAACCACTAGGTCACTGGAACTGTTTTTAGAAGTAGTTACCCAGCAAAAATATTATAAAAGGAGAAGGTGGTGGTATTAATTTTAGATATCTGTTAAAACGTGTTATTTCATTTAATGTCGAAATAGACGAGCAAATCAATCTTAAATCGATTTCAACTGCGGCGAAACAATTTGATATTAATTCCAGGGCAGTAAAACTTGCTGCTGATGGAACAATAAGAGCAACTTTTTCAAGAAAACATAATGCTTGGATTTATTTTGGTTAGAGAATCAGTGATATTTGTAAGTCACTTTTGGATTAAGCAATGATGGGCTAACACTACACCACCTTTATCAAATTTCAAGGTCATTGTTGCGTTATCGTTCAGTTTATCCTTTTCTGCTACTGTTAGTAATATTCTATCATTTTTGCCTTGCGTAACAATAACATCAACAGAATAAGAACTATAACTCGACGAACATTTTCTCACCGCTTCAGCTATTTCGTTGCAATTTAATATATTAATATTTTGTTGATACTTTATCTTGTCTGTCATCTTATAACAATAAATTAGATAAAAGTTTATTATAAAATGGATTTGATGAAATGACTTACTGAAATATATGAGGAAGATACAATCACATGAGATTTCATCTCTAGTGATACAACCACTAACGAAAGAGTCGCATACAATGTTAAAATCACTTGTGATATAATAGACAAATCTGCTAGCTCTAGCAAAAATGATATTTTTATACAACAACGAATCTAATGATGAAGATGAAATAGTTAATGTCGTTAACAGATCAAATTACAGCAGACCAATAACTGGACGATATAATATTGAGTGTCATATTGCTAAAAACGATAAAAAATTTAATTTTACTGTTGTCGAACAACAAACATTGATGCAGATTATCAGACCGTGTTTAAATCTAAAATAACTGGCAGGCGAGAAGGTATAAAATACGATTTTATTTTTGCTAACATATTCAATTTGATGCCAGTTGATAATGAAAGAAAATTACATTTAATTTTGTTATGTAAAACTATCAAAAGTAAATCTGTACTTGTCAAATATAAACAAATGTATAATAACATTATCGGATCGACGTAGTTAGGATCCAATTATTAAATTTATCGCTATATCCGCGCCAGTTGACGACGATATTTTCCTAATCACTTTTTCAATAACGAAAGTATCTTCGGGGGAAAGGGGTTGTGGTGGGGGAGTGTTGTAGTTTCTACTCGTAAAAACTACCAATTATTAGTTCCTCTTCCAGATCTTTTAGCGCATGTTATATTGTAAAGCGTACTTTATTAACAACAAATACTTCTTCGCTCCAGTTTGAAGTAAATCCTTTATCACATGAATTTTTTTTTTAGAGATTCTAACTTTATCACCCACATTTAATTTATACCTGCGGTACATATTTTCATTTGCTAATATCAGAGTTTTAATAGCATCATTTTTGCGGCATTTTAATAGTTTGGTGTTTCGTGTTAATACATTCGTCAATTATATGCGGAAGCTTATGAACCTATCTGTTAATGTTTTTACGTTTAGAGTTTACAGTGCGATTAAATTGCTCGAGGACAGCACATTTTCCCTCATTTTCTTTAAAATACTTTTTGATATTATTTTGTTCCAAAACACTGTTCGTACTTTTGTATTGAAAATCTCTGCTCCGTTATCGGTCCAGATTCTATTTGGTTTTCTTTCAGTGGGTGTTAGTATCTGTTCTAGAGCATTAATTGTCGACGTTCCTGTTTAATCCGCAACTGAAATACTAAAAGCATATTTGCTAAATGCAACTACAACCTCAAACAAGTATTTCTTAGTATCGTTAAACTGAGCAAGATTTCACACATCTACTAAATCGTTCGCCCAAATATCATCAACGGTATTTGCGACAACTTTACGTCGCGTAAACGTATTTTATGCTTGTGTAGCTCAGCTGCAAGATCGTCATACAATTCCTTTTGCAACATGTATTCTGCTGTCGATAGTGACTCCAGGTCTGAGAACGTTATTGGTCTTTCAGCTGTGATGGACTAATGGGTCTACAGGGGAAAATGAGGCTCTCGTGATTCCTTTGGCAGACTGGGAGGAGTGGGACATTCATGGTTGTTTCTTAATATCATTCGACCAGAACTGATGAACTGGCAATACATTGTGATCGTCAACTGGATGACACGGGATCACAGAAGAACTTAGGTTATTCAGCACCCGTTTAACTGTCAGTCCTTGTTAACGTCTAGGCATAGTACGTCAAAACATTATAAACAGGTACATGTACATATGTACATATTACGATTTCTTTTTGTTGACCCGGTCTACTATATAATACTTTTAATCTACAAAATTTATTATCCATCTAATCTCATATCCGATATGGTGTCGGTCCCGCTCCCTAAAGGATAATCGAGGTTCTAATGTTCAATCAAATGTTTCCTTGTTAAAAACAAATGTATTCAATACCACTATACGAATGAAAATATCATATATATATATATATATATATATATATATATATATATATATATATATATATATATATATATATATATATTCGTTCATCCATCGCTCTTGAAGACGACCATGACTTCACGTCTGGGCTGGTCTCTAAGTGCGCAGATAACTTATGAAGCCAATCCGTGCTCTTAAGAGTCTAGGGCAATGAGGGCAGGGATTTTTCGGAGCCTGGATCAATTGTGGGTTTGAGCTGGTTCTGATCTTCCTCTGCTGACGTTTATGTTTGGCCTCACTAATCCGGCGCTCTTCAAAAGCAGTTACGCCTGAGTTGATCTGGTGACGCCAGGCAGCGCAATCTTCGGCGAACTGCTCCCATCCGTCTGGATCAATGTCACACGGCTTCTATGAAGCCTTGAGCGTATCTTTGTACCGTTTATTTTGGCCTCCTCTGGAACGCTTGCCTTGAGCTAGTTCCCCATAAAATAGCCTCTTCGGAATGAGGTCATCAACCATACGTTAGACAAGGCTGGCCCATCGGAGTTGTATCCTTCTGAGAATTGCATAGACGCTTGTCATTTCAGCTCTTTAATAAACTTCTGTGTCAGGAGTTTTATCCTGCCATTTGATGTGGAGCATTTTTCTGAGACAGCGCATGTGGAAGGAGTTTAGCTGTCTTTCATGGCGACTGTACACCGTCCATGTCTCACGGGTGTTGAAGAGGAAGGGCATTACTACTGAGCGAGACACCTTGATCTTGGATTGCAGGCTGATTCATCTTCTGTTCCATACAGAATTGTGAAGTCTTCTGAAGGCTGCACTTGCACGAGCAATCCTGAGGACGACCTTTTCATTGATGGAGACTGTGCATGAAAAGGTGCTGCCAAGATAGATGAATTTGTCACCAGCAGTATATATATATATATATATATATATATATATATATATATATATATATATATATATATATATATATATATATATATATATATACCAAACAGATGCACCGTTCTCTAAAATCCATTCCTGGACTCTGCACACGAATTTTGTTTAAGATTCACTCATATTTCAGTACATTATAAATAAACACCTCATTCATGAAATTACCTTCAATAACTTTGCTAAAGTTGTACTCCATCCCGGTTCATCCTGTTACATGATGTATGTTAAATCAGGTTTCGCTGACCAGTTTATTTACTTACTATCTTGTGCGTTCACATCTGAATGGTTTTGCTTGAAGATCAACAAGTGATTGTTTTCATTTTCTGTTATCGGTTTCATGTCTTATCAGTCGATCCCAAAATTGCATCAACAAGATTTGTGTAGCTTACTTCTGTGATATTTTCAGGCCAATCAATATCTACTGGCCTAGATACGGCCTGTTTCTGATTCCTCTATTTGTGATGCCTGCTCTTCCCTTCATTTGCCTGTCTTTCTTCGATCTTTTACAAAAACTAAGTTACTGCTGGTGTTATTGGCTTAGTTAATATTTCCGCATCATCACGCTGACAAGTTTTCACATCAATTATTTTACTGCAATGATGCAATAACTTAGTTACTGCTGCCTGGACCTTACTTTTCTAAATCATCTCCATAGGCTTTGAACTTGAATCTGAACCGAAGTATTTCAAAATACAAGAAGCTTTGAATAATTTTTCGTTCAGCAGAACTGTCATTTTTGCTCAGGCCCATCTATCAAGTCATGAATAAACTAGGGTATTATTACGATCCATGTGTTTGATGTCTAAAGAGTGCCGCAAACTAATGTTAATTCCTTATGCAAGGTTACCGTGACCGCCAGCTAGGTATGTAGTATTTACACCATAAACATTTGCTCAGAGATCAAGGAGAGCCCACAAGGTGAATGGGGCTTGTTATCATCCTTCTCCACGTGTACAGACTGCAAGGGATATTATCCGATAAGTCTGATTGGATCGCTTCACAGCCACATTCAATCGGAATTGAAATATAGGGTGTGATTATATTTTAGATCGGAATTGTACCTTCGTAATTCGCAAGCTAGTTAGTAACAGACGCCTGGATATATTTCTATGAGATAAGGTTACTCCGAGAAGCCACTCGCAATTTGGCTTTAAAACTTAGAACAGACTCTAACGGAAGATAAGCATCGAGAAGGAAGCTTTATTAGGGGACAGAACTTCGAGAAAAATGTCTTTAGAAAAAGAACAGAGAACTTTGGTTAGACAATGATGACGTAGAAATTATACTTCAATAAAACAACTAGACTCACGATAACGATACAAAGCCTGAACCAGAGCAATCACAGCAAGATGAGATTCCAGATTATGAAAATAAACACCGCTTAAGCATATTAACACATCGTGAAGAATACAGACTATGACGAGAACGACATCAACCTTTTTACTACAATTCTTGAGAGCCTTGTCAGGTACAGGACAAATTAGCGCTTGCAGCATTTTATAGTAAATTATAATTATGCCAAATAAAAGAGATGTGGGCATCGAGATCATGGGCTAAGATATCTGGCCACATGTATTGTAGTATGTTTTATATTGTTACGACACTGTGGCCTGAAAATAAGTAACAAAAAAAAAAACGAACCAGTTTTGTAAATGGAAATTATTACTTCCATAAAATACAAAGTGAAAGAATTAAAAATAACTTACAGTATGGCCAATGAAATCCTAATCCCTAAATTTTATATCAATTCCAAACGTATCCAGTATTCCAGAAGTTTCAAAGGTGTTCTGAATGATGATCAGTAATGTACTTACATATCAACAGTACAGAAGAAGCACTATGCTACAATCCCAAAATTCTTTACATGAATTCAAAATAATTTAGAGACAGCTATTAAATCCAAATAGTCTTTAAATGAATTCACAGTACATCCATACAAATATTATTCCAGTTATTCTGAAATATAGTGCTGAAATATTTCGAGCACTGTAATTCCAATAAATGATTAATTTAACATGATAAATTACTCTCAATGAATAACTTCCAAGACTGGTGTTTACTACTAGGAATACCTAATTATTCGTAATAATTATCTTATATACGATAATCAAACGCAATAGAGAATGATACACGAGGCTTGAACTGAATGATCCTTGCAAACCGGAATCGTTCTGTCACTAAACAGATCAGCTGTTTTAGCAACGTCTGATAAGGAATTCGGTCTTCTATTTTCTCACTAGAACTCATTTGCTTGTCGGATCACGTGATGTAATAACTCGACCACGGAAATTAATGAATGAATTTACGCACTTGATACAAGACTCATCTTTAAAAGTACGATCATAGCATATATGTATTAGAATGTCACTATCTATATGACTAGCTATAATCATGAATGATAATACTCATACTATAGGTGTACACACTAATGTGATCCCTTATGAAGATTTTCTTAAAATGGTTTGACACCACCACCACCACCACCACGCACACTCATCCCGGAAAAAATTTCTGCAGACGTCCATGAAATTACATTTGTAAAATATTAAAATATTTTGATAATTTACATTTGAAATTACATTTGTAAAATATTAAAATATAAAATTATATTTTAATGCTGTTTTCTTAAAGATCGGCATATCAGATTATAGTCGCTTTTTGCGCTGAGTACTTCTGCGACTATTTATGACCCCAGGCTGAGCCACAGTCCCTTTAAGAGTGTGGTCCCAGTCTGGGCCTTTCAGAAACTTAGACCCAATACTCACATAATTTTTACGTACTCTATCGCCCCCAAATCACTGGCCCAGCAACCTAGTCTACCTCCGCCCAGACCCACCTCACCGCACACACCCAATAACATGTCCACCCAACAAAACACTCCCGCCAGGCTTCCAGGCACAATAAAAAAATGGAGGGGCACCACATAAGGCAGGGGTGGTCAACTTCTCCAATCGGCGGGGCCGAATATGGGCAAATGAAGTCCTTGGCGGGCCGGATTACTGAATCGATACCTTAATCACGTATTTATCAACCTATGAAAAGAATAAATCGTATTTAATGTAGACTTTAAACTTGTAAACTGTAAGTTTATAGCATAGAGACCAAAAACAGTATTTAATTTAACGTAATGTAATTTAATAGCTGTTGAAGTCAATGAGACATTTGTGGTCAAAATTGTCAACAAATTGTTTGAACTATGGCTGCATGTCGGACATAGAAATCCTCAGTAAAGACTGCACGTGAACATCAGTTAGATTGGAACACAGCTTTGCATTGTTAATGTTCATGGTCGAAAATGTTTGCTCGCAAATGTATGTAGACCCGAACAGAACAAGTAGTTTCATGGCCATCTTTCTGAGGTTGGCAAACTTGGACTCATTTAGTGACGCATAAAATTTGTCAATGCTTTTAGATTGGAATTTCTCCTACAAGGTAGAGTCACACTGCAGATCAATCAATTTCAGCTGTAGAGTATCCGGCACCTTTTCAAAATCAATTATAAATGGTGATGGCAAGATATCCAACTCAGCAGCAAGTTTCTGGAAGTCCGCAAAACGACGAGCAAATTCATTGTCTGGTGCAGATATCATATTGGTGGACTTCTCAGTTGACATCATCTGGGGTGCCATAGTTTCGAGTGTTGGAAAGTGTGTTGTGATATTCTGACTGAGCTGACGAAAAAACAGTTTTAACTTCACCCTGAATGCCTTCACTGTTGAGTACATTTCGTGAGCAAAAGTGCCCTTCCCTTGAAATCTGGTGTTCAATTCATTCATATGTTCAAAGAGATCAACTGCAAACGCCAGATCTGACAGTCATTCACATTTTCTGAGTTGAGGATATTCTGTATCTTTCCCTTTCATCTCCAAAAACAGTAAGATTTCCGTTTTCAGGCCCCAGACACGTCTCAGAACTTTCCCCAAACTCAACCAGTGTACAGCGGTTGATATAAAACATCACTGTGATCCGAGCCGCAATCTTCCAGAAGTGTGGTAAATTGTCTGTGATTTATACCTCTCGCCCTGATGAAATTAACAATTTGCACAACTGGATCCACATGTTTCATGTCAAGCACACTTTTACATAGCACTTCCTGGTGTATTATGCAATGTAGAAATATTAACTCCCTGGTGCAATCGACTTCTGCAACATGGTCACCCAGTCTCTTCAGTAGACCAACTTTCTTTCTTGTCAAAGATGGACAACCATCCGTAGTAACACTGGCCATTTTCTGCCATGGTAATTGCATTGTATGCATGGCATTTTCCACACATTCAAAAATATCTTCCCCAGTAGAAGTATCTTTCATTGATTCCATTGACAGCAATTCTTCAGTGATTTCAAAGTTTTCTGAAATGCCTCGTACAAAGATGGGCAACTATGCAGTGTCATCGATGTCAGTGCTTTCATCCAATGCAAAGGAAAACAGCTGAAATGAAGGTACACGCCCTTTCAGTGGTGATGTCAGGTCTTCACCGATTGCTTCAATGCGGCGAGCCACAGTTCTTCTCGATAAACTGACTTTTTCAAACTTCTTTCTTCGTTCTGGACAGATTTGATCAGCTACATCGAGCATGCACTTTTTGACAAATTCACCATCACAGAACGATTTGCTGTGCTTAGCAATGTTGTATGCGACCATAAAGCAGGCATGAATAGCAGCCTTCTGGGCTACTTTGGTTTTTCTGAATACAGTATGTTGCTTTACATGTTTTCTGTCCAGTTATGTTGCTCTTGTTTGCCGTTCTGCTGCTGATAAAGTTCTGCCGTAGCCTGCATGTTTCGTCGCATAATGGTGGTTAATGTTGTACTCTTTCAACACGGCAACACTTTCACTGCACAGCAAACATACTGCTTTCTTGCCGACTTCTGTGATAAAGTACTTAGGCATCCAATCTTTGTTAAATGCGCAACACTCGCTGTCAACTTTACAATTCTTGGCAAAATCCATGATACAAATTTTATTGTTAATTCTAAATCTAATTCTTACTGAATTCTAACCGCGGGCCACATTATCATGTACGACCAGAAACAGTCTGCGGGCCAGTCGAAATCCCGTCGCGGGCCGGGTCTGGCCCGCGGGCCGTATGTTGCCCGTCCCTGACATAAGGGCTGGCCACGTCGAAGCATCCAGCTGCCAACCACAAGACAGGTAATAACCAAGCCCTGACCCACCCAGAATCCAAAGCAGATTTACCTTAAATATTAACCTTAAATATTAACACACTCGCATTTAACAATCAGCATTTTATATCTCCCACTGGAGGAGCCCCGAGTGGCCGAGTAGTCTAAAGCGCTCTGCGTTACAGATCACTGCCATCTCATCTCTGCGTGGGTTTGAGTCTAGGATTCGGTCAATGTGGTTATGTAAGAAAGCTCGACAGTAACTTCTCGTGGGTCGGTGGTTCTTTCCGGTGATTTCTCGGTTTCTTCCTCCACCATTAATACTGGCAGCTATGAATAGTCTATCGTGTATTGAAAAATGGCGTTAAGTCCAACAACAACAACATCTCCCACGGGTAGTAACTCTGTCTATTAAAAGGCAGGCGACATAATCGGCCCACAGTAGCAATGTGTCAACAAGGAAAGTGCACCTAAAAATCCAACCAATCGCATACGCTCACACAAAACCTGCCACACTATTCAAGCAATTTTAAACTGTAACAAGTTCCTATAAGCTACTCGGCATCACTCATATATTTTTACTGCAAATAAATGGCTTTCTTGAATAAAGATATTAATAGATCCCAAATTTAATTAACCATGCCAAACATACTTCTTACAACAATCTCAACACTATATACTAGTTATATCCTTTAAAACTATGATATTTTTACAAAACGTAGGCACTATTGTTATTGTTATGATTATTTTGTATGGTTATAAATTTAGAAATTTCCAATCCTTTTTTTAAACTCTACATATTAACACACTCAACTCAATAAAATCGGCATTTTATATTTCCGGCAGTTAGTAACTCTGCCTATGTAATAGCGTATGTCAGAATGAGCAGTTTATATTTGTACAATTCTACCTCCAGTGGCAGACAACAGTGCCAATACGTACTAAATTTCTTATCATACTAGCTATATTGATATTTGGAATATTTTGATGTTAAGAACCAAGAATTTAAAAAATAAATGATGTAATAATTAAAATATTTAGATGTTTAAAAGATTTATCTACCTTGCTCAATGTGTACAATGTACAGTCCGCCCAATTTTGTAAATTAACCTTTGGTCACCTTCTTCCAAGAATATCAAGTGCAGCAATATCACATCAGAAATCCAGCTAGTGTCTTAATTTGTGGCTGTTTTTCACGCACAGGTCTTCCTAGAAGTCCCTTTCTATTTTGCAGATCAATACCGCAGCGTGCCTCGTGTGTGCGGTAGTAGTAAAGAATACGTCCCACATCTTCAGCAGTCAAATCCTGTAGCCAGACTTATAATCTTGTAATAAATTTTCTGAAAAATTTATATTTCGAAAGGATTGAAAATATATTTTGTGCTGACCTGATTGAAAACGCACCTTTATTGCTAAGATTTTAAACAGTGTAAGCAGATCTAAGGTGAATTATATGTGAAGTTTATCAAAAACATCCCACTGTATTTCTGTTCATATTTTATATACTTAAAATATTTAATCTTTATCATGGAAGCACAGCTTATAGAACATAGATCAAGACATTCTTCAAACACGTTTACCTCATAGCTATTTTAGGTGAAAACATATCCTTGTCTTAAACTTAAATATGTTGTATCTTGATATTCTCCCCACCCCAGTGGCGAGGGGTGGGGATGGAGGTGGTGGAACGCATCAGATGACACCAGCAAAAGGGGGTGACACCAAAATGACTATAAAAGTTCTGAATTTTTGTGCAGCAAGGAGATCCATGGGGTTGATGCCATTAGTTACCGCACACGATGTCTATAAAATTTTGAATTTGTGTGCGGGTAATGTGGTCCACGGGGCTGACACCATAAGTTATCGAACTGTGTGACACCAACCCTAGTGACGCCAATGCTTCCCCGTTATTTCCGAACCTGTGAATGAATCATACAACCTGTCCACCGTTCTAAAGTCAACTGAGTACAATGAAGCTTCGTGGGAGCAAAGGTACCAGGCTACATGCTGTGGGGACCAGTCTAAAACAATGCCTATCACTTAACCTTTTATTTCATATTCTATCAGGGTGGCGGGTGGCGGATATTCCATGCCGGAAGTGTCACGTAGAAAAAGTATAAAAAAGCGTGACCGATTAGCTTGTAACAAAAGAAAGTGAGCAGAAAATCAATTGACTCTACATCGAAAAACAGATTTCCGTTGCGATCAGGTAATACAATATTGTAATACTATTTCAAATTTACAAATTCAATCGACCAGATTTGCTTCAGGTAAGCTTCCAGTAGAAAATTATCGATCGCTACGGACAAGCGTATCGAGGTACTAAACTGGAGAAAAGAGGATGCCGGAACAATCAGATTAGACTGCAGCGTAGTACGAATTTATTTTCAATAGACGCTGTTTTCATTATGACATTACAGCGCGCACGTTCATTGTTGTTTCTACTGGATCACACATAGTTTGGTTTACCCATAATTATTTACCATTAAAGTCTTAGAATGTAAATCAAAGTGAACAAGAGATCCGAAGGACTAAGCAACAAGCATAAGCTTATTTTCGAGCTCTTTCCTCAGCTGTAATATTTTTTTTTTATGATTTTAATCATAAATGGCGGTAATATTGTAAATATTGAACCATGCTAATGAGGTAATAAAGTAATAAATTTTAAATACAATATTATTATAATAAGACAGTATCAAATAAGTGTTTACAACAGATGTATAATTGCAAATCAAGAAAAGGAAAACAAAATGAAAAGATGTTGGCGCTTATGGAGTGGGGGAGGTCAGATAAAGGGCTTTTAACTTGAGATTGGGTGGTATATGTTTCTACATTTTAAAACTTCCAGCATTGTATACTTATCAAGTATGATTGTTTTTTTTTCCTTTGTTTTAAATCACCAAGAAAAATTTTTCAATTTTAAACAGGCCAGGCAAAATATACGAGAATTTAAGGAAATAAATCTTTCTAGCAAAATCACATAGAAACATTAATATTGTTCATATGTTTCAAAGTTTACATTAATTTAATGAAATATTTGAGTTTCATGATTGTTCTCTCTCACTGATGTTAGATAATTACACAATTATTGTAGAAAATTAAAAATGAAGCAATTCTTAGTCAACCATATTTATTTGACGAAGATTGGTATGATTAGTAAGTCAGAATCACAAGATGCTACATTATTATTTTGAAATTGTTTGAAAGTTCTTTTATAATCTTTAATGAGAAACAGTGCCGAGGACTCTGATTAAGTTGGAACCAAAGGACAATATATTTATAGTTCTTACATTGTTTACAAAATGTTATATGACAAAGAGTGGTATGCTAAATAAGACTGTAAGAATAGTTGTTGTCGGTATTGCTCATATTTAAACAATTTTTTTTATGATCGAGGGAAGAATGCTAAATAGATCTCAATCACAGTGTGCTTCATATTTGTTGCATCATTTTCATAATGTATGATGCTGTTGGCCCTGGTAGATTCATTAGAACATCCAAGATTGCAGGTTTCATTTACTTCATAAACATTTTGTAAATAGATCTTTGAGTTCCAGGGTTTAAACTAGAACATGTGATGAGCCACAATTTGACTATGTCTGAAAAAAAGCAGTTTTACCGTAATTAGAATGTATACAAGGTATATTTTCCTGCAGTGAAATGCAAACACATTTTAACTTCTCTTTTGCTGCAGGACAGGGAAATTAAGACTTCACTTTGATCTTGAGAGAGAATCACTAATTTAGAAATGTGTGAAAATCAAGTTGTGGTTTGCTATATATTCAGAATTGCAATATATATAACCTTGGGACTCGTGCTACGACTCCATCTAATCATGAGAAAAGTTATGTGTATACTGTAAGAGAATAGATAGCTTTAGTTTTAATTTATATAACAACATTTCTAATTGTACACTTTATAACACTAGTCAGTCAGTCATCATGGAGGAAGTGCATGGTCAATGTGGATATGATGCTGTATTTGAGCCTGAAGTTGACCGGAAATATGTCTGTCCAATATGTCTGGCTGTTATGCGAGATGCCATGCAGACCTCATGCGGACACAGATTTTGCAGGACGTGTATCCTTGGTGTATCAGTGTAAGATTTTCTGTATTAAGCTCACACTTCTGTTTTGACAATTCAAAGATATATTTAATATTTTTAGACTGTGCATGTTTCATTGTTCCTTTTTATTCTTGACACTGGGGAGCAAATGTTTCCATATTATCCTACTTGAAGTTTTTTAAATTTAATCGGTGATTTTGCACATGCCACTGTATTGGGAAGTTTTTATCAGTTACTTATTTATCTTATAACAGAGCTGCACCTTCTGATTTCACTTTAAATAACTTTTGAAACAAAAATTTATGACTATCCTCTGGATCTCTTACTATCTGACTTTGAAAAGAACTTATCAAAAGGGAAATTTGTTGGTGTTGATCAGAGGTCTCAGAAATGCTTGATCATGCATATTTGGAAGCAGTTTTTTTATATGGGATGACGAAAATCATGAGTCATCTATATGCACGCAGTTGCTGGGTGACAAATTCAGTGGCTTGCTTGTCCTGCTTTGACCACCTGCTAAGAGGAAAAGTGTATTCATCAATTGATCATTTTAGCTGTGTCGATATTTACAATGACATAATTCATTGGCAGAATAGGCCTTCAGATGTACATGTTGTCATTATAGGAGTACATCAGAGAACATGGCACAATAAGCTTGGCAGCAAGGTTAAAGACTTAGACTAGCTGGTGGGATATGTGCTGATATTTAAAATGACTGAATTCAGAGGCAGGAAGACCCCAAGATGTACATGTGGTCATTATAAATTAAAGTACATCAAGTGAACAACGTGCCTTCATTATCTTCATTTCCAAGTGTAGCCAAAAAAGTATTGCATATGACCTCAAAATCAAGATATGTAAAGACTTACACAAAATGCCATTTGTATATTTGGATATTATTATGGGGTTAAAGGACAAATTGACAAAGACTGAAATGAGATTTAGAAGACTTCTAAAGCTGCTAGAAATAATAGATTAGCCAGAACATTAGCCAAGTGTAGGAAGGTATGTGATGCCTGGCTTAGTGTTTCGAAATAAGGCCTTTCCTTGAATTGACAAAATTCAGTCTGACTCTAATGGACAAACAGGAGCTATATCAGCGGTGTAAATAATTTGGAAAATTAAACTCCAAGACAAATATTGGTTTTTCTCATCTGGACATTTAGCCACTACAGGTATACCCAGTATGCTTATGGGAGGGGACTGCATATTTTGCTGTTAGGAATCCTATATTTACCAAAATAGAAGTCCTGGATTCTTAGTTGTAAAATCCGCTCTGGTGGCCTAGTGGGTAGAGCGTCCACTTCGAATGCGTGAGGTTGTGGGTTCAATCCCCGATCAAGTCATACTAAAAGCTACCTCGCTTGATGCTCAGCATTAGGAGGTTAATGTTAGGACTGGTCGGCCTGGTGTCAGGATAATGTGACTAGGTGGGACATCATGCTACATGTCTGTGGCATGATGCCCCAGTGCTAGACATCACTTTAAATTGCCACACTGTACACATCATAGCAATATGACTGAAAAACTTGTTAGAGCTATGTTAAAAATATATTCACATCACATAATCACACCTACTTGTAAAATCCTGGCAAGACCTCTGTTTATTATTATGTATAACTAAATCTTGCCACATTACTAATAGTAATGCATTATCAGTCACAGTTGTCTTGATTACCTCTTCCAGAATGTGAGTTTAGTCATCCAAACTTAAAATTCCAACCTTCCATTATATTGAACCTTCCTGGAATTGAGAACAGAACCCAGAATCAGTCTGACTACCTCGTCCTGTTCATACATTCTGTCTTCTTTGTATGCTTATACAGGGGTCACACTATCAGGTGAATTGGGTAAAAAGTCGCCTGAGAAGCATAAACTTCATCTTTTTGTTTTGACTTCACCCTCAGATTATTCAGACGTATAATGACTGTAGATTTTTACTTTGAGATGCCCCCTCACTGTAGCCAGTATGTTCTGGCACTGTTGTAACCCAATGCCAGATGTATTTATGAGATTTTGATACCAATCAGCTTATGGTGACAAAGACATTTTTGCACATTCCCATACAAGTTTTAATAGCTAACTGACCATTAACCCTTTTCTGGAGCAAGATATAACGTAATTGATTTCATGAAGTTGGGCCTACTGTGCTGTTATAAAAGTATACTAAATTCTTTTTCGAAATTGAAACATTAATATGCAAATAGTAATTTTCTTTTAAAAATATGATTGGTGAAGATTGTTTTCTAATTTATTTCTTTATTTTTAATGAATGGAGATTTTAACAGCTGTATTTGCGTATTTCCTGTATAAAATCAGTTTGAAACCTTAATGAACTTGTAATGGCGGATATAGTTGTGATATGATACACCACTTCATGAAACTAAAAATATGAAAAATATATATAGTAATGAAGCAAATAATATTTAACCAATGCATATCATTATTGCCAATAGGTAGAGAAATCATAAATATGTAACGAAGAAAGTTGGTAGTTGAGAGAAATGCCCTCGATCTAAACATAGATGCACTCGCACTGTGCTAGACAAATCCTTGGATTTTTGGTTGGGGGAAAATGGTCCAGTTTAGTTATACATCGACTTTAGTACTTAAGTGTGTTGTCTATGAATAGTTACAGTAATGTTTTATCATGAACAATGATATTAGGGCAAACAGTATGGTTTGAAGTCACTTTTGCATTTATTCCTATGTACATGTATTAGGGGCTGTTTCAAAGAATGCTAGAAATCATTTTGACTGCAGTTGTACACAAAATTTATAGGAAATAAAATAATTAAGTGGTAGTTTATTTATCATTTTTACCAACTGACAGTGCAGTTACAAGACTCTAATCTTGTTACTGCTGTCAGAGAAAGTTATTTACAGTGTATAGCTTCTGATGTGCTTTTTAAGTCATACAGCCAAAACATATGCATTTACTACAATTCAAACACTCATGTACTACAAGTATGAATATAATGGGTATGAATTTAAAATTTTCATGCACATACAAAATATGTTGATACTCACATATAGCACATATTTTTCAACCTGTAAATAAGGCATTGCTTAAAACTGTTAAATGCATACTGAGAAATAGAGCACATCATGAAATTAAGATAATGCAGCTCTCTGTCTGTCTGTCTCTTTGTATGTGTATATATATATATATATATATATATATATATATATATATATATATATATATATGTTTAATACAAACAATACTATCATACAGGTTAGAGAAATTAAATTCGTACTCTACCGAGTTTCGAACCCAGGTCTGCGAGTAAATGGCACCCATCGCCTTGCCTGCACGCAACACCAAAAAATGATGGCACTGAATCGTTGTTATATAAGCTCGTGCGTAGCAGACACACTCGCATGACGACCTAGTAATTAATTCTCATATATACACACAGTCATTCCAGATTCCTGTGAAAGAAATCAAGGTATATAGGATTTTTGTTTTACAAAGAATTATAAATATATACCAGACAAAACAAACTGTGCTATCCCTGGATTCTGTAGTAGAATCTTGATAATAGTGGGCAGAAATAATAGTTTAATACAAACAATACTATCATACAGGTTAAGAGTGCCATCATTTTTTGGTGTTGCGTGCTTAGTTGTGATGGTATATGGGTTGGTGCATGCAGGCAAGGCGATGGGTGCCATTTACTCGCGGACCTGGGTTCGAAACTCGGTAGAGTACGAATTTAATTTCTCTAACCTGTATGATAGTATTGTTTGTATTAAACTATTATTTCTGCCCACTATTATCAAGATTCTACTACAGAATCCAGGGATAGCACAGTCTGTTCTGTCTGGTATATATTTATAATTATATATATATATATATATATATATATATATATATATATATATATATATATATATATATATATATATATATATATATATCATGTTTATTGTTTTGGTCTCACTTCTCCCCATTTAATTCCCACTTCTCCCTGTTCTGACCAAAAGGAGAAGTCCCTTCTCCCTAAAATTTAAGTTTTGTATATTCTACTTTCAGACTTTATTGAGTGGTTAACTAAATTTCTGCTTGTATAGTTCTTTTGGGATTTTTGTTGGCACTCCTGTTAGTTTAGGAAAATTTATTGTACCTGTGTTAATTATCACTGCTCATTCTTATTCTTCCACCTTTATTTTTTTTTCTTCAGAGCTTGTTTAGTTAAGCTTCCTTTGTCAGCACTCTTTTATATTTTTGCCATCCTTAGATAAGTATCACTGCTGTATTCCATTTCTTCATCAGTTGTGGAATTGATAATTAATATGTACATGGTTGAACACTACAGTTTTTCTTTTTATTTAAATTGGTTCATTGTACTGCTTCATTAGTATATTTTAAAATAACTACTGGCTTAATCAGACTCCTATCTGTTGATGGATGAATCGGATTCAGGTTTGAGTACTAATGCTTGTAACCAAAAAGGGTTCATCATTCCTTGTCATGGAAAGGAACTACCTTGTACTTATTTGGAAATGAGGGTGATATTTTATTAGCTCTAGATATAGAGTTGTTGTGTGATGGTCTTTCACAATGTTTCATTTGTGGTGTGCCTTGGGCAACCAGGAGGCAGACATGCTTCTAATGACTAATTGTGGTAATGTACACCCACTACCATGAGAGTGTGTAATATCTTCTATATTTTTGTTGTTGTTGTTAAAATCATATGCCTTTCTCCATTCTGGCAATTTCAGCAAGGCAGTTGCGACATGTTATTACAACGTAAATTTTGTGGGAGGTGGTAAACTGATTCCAGTAATGTAATACTTACTGTCAGTATTTTAAGATTCTCTATTCCCATCCTGCTTTAATGACCCAATCATAGTCTGGGTCCATGTTGGAAATAAGTAAAATAAGTTATGACATTGTAGTCAGACTGGTTCTGGGTTCTCTCTTTGTTATAGATTTAAAATGTTTCCTATGTGATGGGAGGATTCAATTTTAAGCTTCAACTAGTCAAAGAGGTAAGGAAGGCTTTACAGATGTTAACTTAAAATATGGAAAATGTAATGAAAGCAATCCTGAAAAACTGCTTGTGGAAATAATTTTATTCAAACTTGTGAGTCTTGTAGATCTGTGAGTTCAGAACTCCATACTGCAGGTGCAAATTTTATAAATGAAGGCTGAAAAATGATGGTATGTTTGCTGGAACTATAACTTTGATGTGCTAGAGATCAAAGCATTGATTCCAATTTTAGCTTTACTATCAGTTATGCCCAGCTAGTGTGCAAATGGTTATGTTCTGCATGCAAACACTGTAACCATGATTTTGCTGCTGTACATGTAGCCATTGTAAACAATAACTGACATTTTGGCATTTTTGTATTCTCTAATGGCAGCAGATAGTGAATGTATATTCAAGTGATTTACTATGTAGTCATACAAAATATTTTATGCATTGGTATGACAGTTATATAAAGGTTGTCTTATCCTGGGTTTAAAATATGTATGTAAAATGTCTCATATATGTATATAAAATATTTCATACTGGTTTTCAAATAAGTCTTGTATATATTGTATGTAAAATGTATATCTTACATATTGCACATAAAATAGCTCCTACATAATAACATATAAAAGATGTTACCTATATAATGCAAACAATATAAAAATGAAACATTACTTTCCCCTTAAATTCGTTGACCAGCAGTAACTTAAGCCAACAGCTGATGGCTGTTTTGGGATTTTGCAATAATTGCAAAACGGCTTTCCATCAGACAGAAGAATAATAAAGAACCAAATATGACTGAAAATTGCTGCCACTTATTTTGGTCATATTTGACACTGTGATATAGTCTGCCTGGTATCTCATTGGAAAACTAGTTAGCTGAGACTTTTAGGGGTAGCCTTGTGTTTTATCCAGCAACATTCATGTAAGTTTTTCTTCAGAATCTACCTTCATTGCAAATCTAATGCAGTTAACTCATTTTACCTAGAGATCAACTCAATACTTCCAAAGTGATCATGACATTCATTTTCTCCTTAAATACAAACAGTAAGGCCATGTATTTGCATAATTGTTTCATTTTAAATGTAGTGTTACAGTAGGTCCATGGCATGGTTTAGTCAGCTCATAAAGGAATTTGACCATAATGCACACTAAAATGCCTTTCACTAATTACACTGACTCTTGAAATGCATAATTTGCTTGTGAGTTGAGTGAGCACAGTGTTAACAAAGACATTTTAACTTAAATACTGTCTTGGCATTGTTTCTAGCATTTTGATTGGCTCATAATTTGGTCACTTAGCCCTGTATGCAGTCAGTCACTAATTAGAATGCACATGCATTACCAACTACCACTTACATTAGTTTAAATGAATAAGTGGAGAGAGGTAGAGTCAAATATTCAGAATGCCCAGAGAGCATAAATGACCAGATCAAAGTAAATAAAATGATTTAAGAATGAAAATGAGTGCTTGACTGAAAAACAAAAGCATTTTCAAAACTGGCACCCTGGAAAAATATTATGATGTGTGATTTGATAAGCCCGAACTATTGAATTACAGTAGTTTTAGTGAAGTCTCTCTAATGATCAGCATGTTGAAACAATTTTATTATTTTCTCATTATAAAATGTTAATGATTCCCAATAAGCAAAATATGTCATATACACACATCAGTTATATGATAACTGTCAATCCTAATGTTCTTCTTAATTTTTTGATATGACACTAAAATAAAAGAGGAATATTCTTATTAGTTGCTTTGATTGCAATGCCATAGCAGATATTGATCGTTGGAACTATTTCTTGGTTTTTGAGGTCAGTTTCTAATATTAATTTTTTATATAACTATATTTTGTAATAATCCTTTTGCACATTTATAACAGTTTTCTAAAATATTGAAAGGACACACATAGAGCATCTTTTTCTTTGACTTTTGATTTAATAAGGATGTAAATTGAATTACCAGTTGCTGAACGTATAGCTAGGTCATTTCTATTCAGGTTATTTTATAAAAAGGAATAGTTAGTTGGTTATGTTAAACAAAGGTTAATTAATGAGACCAGAAAGGATTTTTTCTGTAACAGCAAATAATATATGTTAATGAAGGTTCTATTGGAGAAACTGAATCTAACTTTCCACTACCTGCAGTTATCAAAACTATCGTCTTTTGTAGACCATTTTTAGCTATTGCCTTAGATGTACAAAGTGATGCCAAGTTTGGGTAACCTCAGAATTTTCACTCTACAAACTTATAGACAAAGTGATGGTATATTAATTGGGTACCAATACAAAAGTAAAAAGTACTGGTAGACCATTTTTAGCTAATTCTCTTAGATGTACAAAGTGATGCCAAGTTTGGGAAACCTCAGAATTGTCACTTCATAAGCATATAGACAAAGTAATAGTACATTCATTGGGTACCAATACATAAAAATAATATTGATAGTAACTCATAATATTTTATTATTTGTATTATCTACATTATAAATAGATCTGGGTAAGAAAGACAGATTTTCTTTAAATTTTATTCCTATTTCATTGTTTAAGTAGAAACTTGGTTTATCTGTTTATTTTTAAAAATTATCTATAATTTTTCAGTGGACGATCTGTTTCAAAGTGCCCACTAGACAATACTTTGTTCCACCGTGATTCTGGGGTAAGTAGATAATGAATTATGTATAAAACATGATCAGGAAATATCCATAATAGTCTTCATGATGCATATAGTATTTCACACAAAAGATATATGATTTGGGATTGTCATGCCCTAATATGGTATGCAGACAAAATATATGATTTGGACCATGAAGGTCAGAAGAAATGCTTCAGAAACAATTTGAAAGCTGCATTGAAAGCGTTCAACATAAACCCTGACTTATGGGAGCAATCAGCTAAAGATCGTGTCACTTGGCGTTCCTATCTGCACAAAGGCTCCAAGCTGAGCAAATCGAGCAGGATAGCAGCTTCAGAGATGAAGAGACAAGGCAGAAAAGCAGGTGCCAGCGACCCTCCTGGAGATGTTCCACTCATCCCATGTATCTTTTGCAAATGAACCTTCTGTGCAAGGATTGGCCTTATCAGCCACCTTCGCACACACAGAATAAAACCAGACACTCCAACTCACTGATGACTAGAGTGGTCTTCGTCGATGGACAAACAACATTATGATTTATATTGTCATGCCCTAAGATGGTATTCACACAAATTACAGGTAGTCTTTGACTTACGACCTAAGCCACTTATGACCATTCAACTTTACGACCATAATTTCTACAACTTCAGTGAAAACTGATTACCTTTGAAGCACCGATATATACTAAGGATTTTTTTTAAAAACATTGTCTCAATGTTCTACAATTATTTGATGTTGCCGCAGCAATAACAAACATGTATTTGTTTGGTCCTACAAAGAGAGCCTTTAGCGGCACCTTCAATAACACATGCACCTTTATCAAAGAAAGCAGGTGACCTTTGATCAAAGAAATCAGCAACAAACTAAAATGAAAGCATTGCTTCAGTTTTCATAGAGATTAGAATATATTTATTGTGCCGCAAAACTTTCCTCTTTGCAACAAAAATGTGCATACGTAGGCTCCTGTGTGGGCGATTTTCTGCATCTCAAATCAAAACTGCATTCAAATATGCGTAATTAAGCATTTCCGAGATCTCTGCCACTGTACTTAGACCAATAAATGCACGATGTATGTGGTTACCTTATATAAACGTGGGAATAATATCTTGTTATTGGCATATATAAATGAAAGATCAATTTACTTAGCATTTTTTAAAATTTTAAAATTGTCACTATGCTGAAGAGAAAATCATATACAGCTGACTTTAAATAAGACGTCATCAAGTTTGTCAAGGAGTGTGGCAAGAGAGCTGCTGGAAGAGAATTTGGCTGCAACGAGAAAAATGTATGTGGAGATTACATAGATGAATCCAAGGAAATGAACTCATAGAGGTAGAAATGCAAGATGCCAGAACATGGTAGAAAATCTAGACAATTGAGTGCGTTCGCAACGTGACTGTAACCGTGCTGTTTCAACGATAGCGATCAAATTGAAGGCTCAAATTATTGCTACAGAAATGAAGGTCAATGACTTTGGCAGCAGTGTCAATTGGGTTTTGAAGTTCATAAATATAAGTACCGGTATATAAAACGCGGGTTTTGACGATTTGTGTAAGAACTATTTTACATAAGACGCACCCATATATAACAAGCATCATGGGTGCGGGGTAAGTAAAACTTTGTATAAGACCCATCTTATATATGAAAAAATATGGTACTGACAACAGCTGCCTTCACAATTTAATTTCAGACAGACTAACAGGCAGAATTTCGGCACACAGGCCGCTTTTATACAGCAGTATAATTGTTCGCCCGGTGGGCGGAGCCACCGCATATCCACAGTTACTCGCAGTAACAAACCTGATGAATGTAAAAATAAGAAACAAAATGGTGTAGAGATGATACAAATAGCATAAACTGAACAAAGAAAATGATGATATATACAGTATAATAGTAATGAAGAAAAATATGATAAAAAAATACTTAAAGATTTTTCATTTCACAGTACTGTACATATAGCTTACTCAACTTACGACCAAATCGTGTTATGACCAGTCTGTTGGCACCAATCGTGGTCGTAAGTCGACGACTACCTGTATATGATATTGGATTGTCAAGCCAAAATATGGTATTTCACAAAAAATATTTGATTTGGGATTGTCAAGCCCTAATATGGCATTTCACAGTAAAAAAAATGTATGATTTGTGATTGACACACCACACTATGGCATTTCACACAAAATGTATGATTTGGGATTGTCACACCACACTGTGGCATTTAACAGTCAAAATGTATGATTTTGGATTGTCACACCACACTGTGGCATTTAACAGTCAAAATGTATGATTTGGGATTGTCACACCACACTATGGCATTTCACACAAAATATATGATTTGAGATTGTCAGGCCTGTAGACATGGTCAGCCTTTTACTTGTTATGTATACTTACTGTTTATACTCGCATATAATCCAAAGGATTTATGAAAAAAAAAAAAGCTTTGAAGAAGTTGGTTTGGCTTATCTGCAGAACAAGGTCTAAGTCTGAAAATTTTAGAGTTTTTCTTCTTGATTACCTTTATTGTTACTGACAATCGCCGAAGATGAGATCACATGCCTAATGGTGCCACTTGGCTCATGTAATATGTGCCATCTTGAAGTAAAACAAGTATTTTTTCTATCTTTACTGGTAGGATAAGGAATGTAAAAGGTGTATTACCTACCATACATGATGTCTATTTGACCGATGTTTACCCATACATGTTATTTGAGCCACGGGGATACATGTATTATCCAAAAGAACCCCAATATTTGTAATCTGTCAACAAAATATTTAACTCTCAACTAATCAGTGATCATTAAACTCTGTGGTACGGTAAAAATCCATGCTATCTTATTTCAGTGTTTATGTGAAAAGAAATTATGGTAAATAAAAAGATTTAAGAATTATGATACTGAGGGTATGTATTTACGACACAACCATTTTGGTGTGGAGAGTCATGAACATGTACCATAGTCTTACAGCAGCCATAGCAAGAAGCTTCATAAGGGTTTGTTGCACACGCATTTAAAAAGGGTAAATAACAGGCAAGTAGCAAATAGGAGTCAGTGTGATTAATCATTAAAAAAATTATTTGAGAGATTTCTTTGACAGGTGTTTTAGAAGTAAAATGCAGCCACAGTTTATCATCTACTCTTGTTTAGTAGTTTGTAATGCAAAGTGGTTTGTTAGTTGTAGAGTGTTGTACAATAACTCCCAGTTTGCTTAAACTGTGGTAAATGCCTAAAGGATTTTGTTGCACAATGCCACTGATTTTATTAATACATACAGACTCTCAGATGTATTGTTTAATGAAATAAGGTAGTGAAATGGTTTCTGCTGGAAGTTATGACTGTCACAATACTTAGTGTTCACCCTGAAAACCAATCATATTTAGGTCAACTGAGATAGTAGTTAAAAAATGATTTAAAAAACAAACAATGATCAGTTAATTATCCAATACAAATTGATAACCAACCAACCTTGGGAAAAATTACAGGATATGGTATAAATAGGATACTACCACAATCAAAAATTATTTCAGTTTAATCTTTCCTGAAATTTATATTCTGCATGAATAATGTTGGAAGTAAAAGAAATCATTCTGCTTATGATGCAGCATTCAATCTTGAAGTTATTAAATATGCAGAAGCAAATAATGACTGTGCTGTAGCAAACAAATTTTGTGTGAACATGAAGCAAGTACAGGAATGGCAGAAAAGCAAAGCAGCATTGGAAGAAATGCCAAAATCCAAGAAGGTTCATCTTATTTAACTTTGGAGTTAAATTGTTTTTATTTCTTACTTTATTTTCATTAAGTTTGAAGATAATATTTATTTTAGTTATGTGATTTGCCTAAAAAAATTACCAGTATTTAGAACTTACTTTGTATATTTTGTGAAGTAGTCGTGAACTTATAGGTTGGCTTCTGTGCATGTCATGCAGTTGTTCCTATTTTTGCCTAGTCAAGTTGGGGGTTTGGCTTATATGCAAGTATATATGGCATGTTTAACTTTTGTCTATGATTATAAGTTGTATTTTATTTAGTAAACAGCTTATTTACATGGCTCATATTTGTCCATGGTTTGTAAACAATTTCTTTACATAGCAACTGCTCCTGTGGCCTAGTGGTTAGAGCATCTGCTTCGGATGCGGGAGGTTGCAAGTACAATTACCGGCTGAGTCATACCAAAGACTTTCAAAAATGGTACTAAGTGCTGACTCGCTTGGCGCTCAGCATTATGAGGTTAGTGTTAGGACTCAGCTTGGCCTGGTGTCAGGATAATGTGACTGGGTGGGACATCATGCCACATGTCTGTAACATGATGCCCCAGTGCTAGACATCACTATAAACTGTCACACTGCAGACATTGTAGCAATATGACTGAAAAATTGTTGAAAGCTATTTTAAAAATCTAAATCACACACACACTTTACATAACAGGAGTTCAAGGTCAGTCTGTTCAGATATAATTTGAGAGGAATTATTTTTTTG
Organism: Potamilus streckersoni; assembly: GCA_016746295.1. NCBI lineage: Eukaryota > Metazoa > Mollusca > Bivalvia > Unionida > Unionidae > Potamilus > Potamilus streckersoni. The sequence goes on from JAEAOA010000791.1 coordinate 572,835, forward strand.
AAATATTCATTGGAATTAATGAAGTAATTATTGACTATTGGTTTAACCACTATTTTGGATTATTATGAACTCATTCAAATATATTCTGAATTGCATCATTGCAATACATCTAAACATTCAAGACTATTGGAATTCATTTGGAACATTCTGTAGGTTTTATATTCTTGTGCTAGGACATTTATGATTATTTGGGATTTCACAATACTGTGTCTGTTAAATGTTATTGTAAGGAAATAAATAACTTGTTAGGTTTATTTAATTTTTGTTTTCACACATCTTGATATTACACATTTTTAGACCTAGAGTCATAACACCTTAAAACCAAATTTTCCCCAATATAATCCATTATGCATATAAGGTAACACTGTACTTCTAAACACTATCTGCTTCTACCTTTGTGGTGAACATAACTTCAACAAAGCATCAACTTGTCATGATATCAGATTTTTATCCCAAAGTGTATGCATTTTTCTGCAGAGAAACCTCTATTGATGTTATAGTCATTCAGTTAACAAAGGAAGTATGAAGGAAGGTAACGGTAACTAATGGCATTTATTATGACGGGAGTCAATTTAAGCACTGGTCACCTGGCAGTCTTTTAATATGATTGTTGTAATTTTTATCAGATTTTTATGGATTATATCTTCTTTAAGCAATCTTGAAAGGCTGATGTCATGCTTTTAGACTACTATTTTTGCAGCATTTATAACATTTACAGCAGGGCATAACAGTATGTAAACTGAACTTACACAGTAAGCCATTGGTCCATCTCAACCAATCCTAGCACACATTACTTTGATTATTTGGTTCTAATCAAAGTCACACTGTCAGCAGTCTAGCTGCTTTTTTTTTTGGCACATTGAATTTGGGACACATATTTATTAAAATGGAAAGATATTTAATGTTTAGACAAAATCATAATGTCAATATGTGTTGTATTCTCTTTATATTGACACAGTTGGTCATTCATTAAAACATTGTGTATGTAAAGTTTATCAATAGTTTCTTCTTTCATTGTATTCTCTCATAGCTAATTAATACAGTTTTTATAGCACAGTTGTTCTAAAGTTTGGCAAACCTGATTTATGCAGTGCCAGTTTCTTTCTGATTTAAAGGGTTCTGCTAGCCAGCAAAAAAATCATGTCAGGTCTATGGTAAAGAACACTAAATGGAACAAAAATTAGAATACAGATTAAGGAATAATATTATAGCCATAATTGGAGCTTCATTTTCAAAAAAATGCAAAAGTAATATTGACGTAAATATAAAATCTAAGTTAAAATAAATATCAAATAGAAAGCCAGAAAGCATGCATCATCTGAAGCTGGAATAATTAGTGGCATTTCTTTTCACAACATTTTATAAGCATTTTAAGATGGGCTTATATTATGGCATGTTTACATTGTTCATGAACATTTGCTTGTCTCAGCCATAATTTGGTAAGGGATGGAGAAAGTTTATAAAACCATGACCAAGTATATATAATGACTAATGTGTAATGTCAGGGTCTTGATAATGGACAATGTTATTTTTGTTTGGAGCATAACCTGTGAATGACTTAAAATATTTAATGTTGAGATGTGTATCATGACTATTTATGTACCATAGCCATTGCATATGTACAATAGCCATTGCATATGTACAATAGCCATTGCATATGTACAATAGTCATTGCATATGTACAATAACCATTGCCCCATGCCTCAAGGTCACAAGGGAAAATGTTATTTTGTGACTTGTATTATTGTGTTGGTAAACCTTTTTAACCACTGAAGATACTTTAACAAAAGTTTAGCTTATATATTACAAATAACTTGTGTGTTTCATATCTAAGCCACACATCCTGCCTCATGGTCAAGGTCACATTTGGAAAATTTGGACTTGCACCATTGAACAGAGAAATGTTTTGAACCACTTTAATGAAACTTGAACAAGTTATATACTATGATTTAACAGTGTCACATGCGATACCCATGTTATGGATCATGATTTAACAGTGTCACATGCCATAGCCATGTTATGCATCATGATTTAACAGTGTCACATGCCACAGCCATGTTATGCATCATGATTTAACAGTGTCACATGCCATACCCATGTTATGGATCATGATTTAACAGTGTCACATGCCATAGCCATGTTATGGATCATGATTTAACAGTGTCACATGCCACAGCCATGTTATGCATCATGATTTAACAGTGTCACATGCCATACCCATGTTATGGATCATGATTTAACAGTGTCACATGCCATAGCCATGTTATGAATCATGATTTAACAGTGTCACATGCCATAGCCATGTTATGCATCATGATTTAACAGTGTCACATGCCATACCCATGTTATGGATCATGATTTAACAGTGTCACATGCCATAGCCATGTTATGGATCATAATTTAACAGTGTCACATGCCATAGCCATGTTATGGATCATGAGTTAACAGTGTCACATGCCATAGCCATGTTATGGATCATGATATAAGTCTTACATGCCATAACCATGTTATATATCTTGATTTAACAGTGTCACATGCCATAGCCATGTTATGGATCATGATTTAACAGTGTCACATGACATGATCATGTTGTGCATCTTGATTTAAGAATGTCACATGCCATAGCCATGTTATGGGTCGAGATTCAACAGTGTTAAATGTCATGGCCATGTTATGGATCATGATTTAACAGTGTCACATGCCATGGTCATGTTATGGATCTTGATTTAACAGTGTCACATACCACTGCCATGTTATAGATCATGATTTAACAATGTCAAATGCCATTGCCATTTTATGGATTTTGATTTAACATTGTCAATGCCATGGCCATGTTATCGATGATGATTTAACAGTGTCATATGCCATAGTCATATTATAGATCATGTTTAACAGTCTCATACCTTACCCATGTTATGGATATTGACTTAACAGTGTTTTATGCCATAGGTATGTTTATGGATCATGATTTAACAGTGTCACATGCCATAGCCATGATTTGGTTTTTGTTTTAACAGTGTCACATGCCGTGATCATGTTATGGATCTTGATTTAACATTGTCAAATGCCATTGCCATGTTATAGATCATGATTTAACAATGTCAAATGTCATTGCCATTTTATGGATCTTGATTTAACAATGTCACATGCCATAGCTATATTATGTATGTTGATTTATTTGTCACATGCCATAGCCATGTTATGTATGTTGATTTATTTGTCACATGCCATAGTCATGCTATGTACCATGATTTTCAGTGTCAAATGCCATGGCCATGTTATGGGTAATGATTTAACAGTGTCACATGCCATAGCCATGTTACGGATCATAATTTAACAGTGTCACATGCCATGGTCATGTATTGGATCTTAAATTATAAGTGTCACATGCCTTAGCTATGTTAGAGATCATGATTTAACTGATCCACTTGCTATAGCCATGTCATGGGTCTTGATTTAAGTGCCACATGCCATAGCCATGTTATGGATCATGTTGAACAGTGTCACATGTCATAGCCATGTTATGGATCTTGATTTAATAGTATCACATTCCATAGCCATGGTATGGAAAATGATTTAACAGACTCATTTGTAATAGCCAAGTTATGGATCTTGATTTAACAGTGTCACACACCATAGCCATTTTATGGATCATGATTTAACAGTGTCACATGCCATGGTCATGTATTGGTTCTTCAATTTAAAAGTGTCACATGCCATAGTCTTGTCATGGGTCTTGATTTAACAGTGTCACATGCCATAGCCATGTTATGGATCATGATTTAACAGTGTCACATGCCATAGCCATGTTATGGATCTTGATTTAATAGTGTCACATTCCATAGCGATGTTATGGAAAATGATTTATTAGTCTCGCGTGCAGTAGCCATGTTATGAGTCTTGATTTAACAGTGTCACACATTATAGCCATGTTAAGGATCATGATTCAGCAGTGTCACATGCCATAGACATGTTATTGATCTTGATTTAATAGTGTCACATTCCATAACGATGTTATGGAAAATGATTTAACACTGTCACATGCCATAGACATGTTATGAATCATGATTTAACAGTGTCACATGCCATAGACATGTTATGGATTTTGATTTAACCCTTTAACTACTACAGTACAGCTGTTCTGCAGTTTCACTACTGCTGAGTGATAGCGTATTAGTTACTGAGACTACTGATACTGTTTGCTAGGCTGAATACTAGAGCATCGTCATGGCTGACTATGGAAACTGATAATAAAAACATGGTTACGTTGATATTCATTATTTCATTAGTTTTTGCTGGATTTCAGTGAAATAAAAAGCAGCTTACCTTGTATAGTGTCTGTTATTCATATATTTCCATTTTATTTACTCCTACAACAATCAGACAAGAAATCCTCATCGCCTAAACTGTTTTGAATTGCACAAAATATATCATTGTCATATGAATCAAAATCACATACATCTATTGTTGAAACGGGACTAACATCATTATCTGATCCATTTACTAAGAATGATCCATGAAACTCTTCGATATTGCTTGCACTGAACCCTTAAAAGTCACAAATATCTGACTAGGAATCCATTTTTGTTTATCTCAACTACACGTTTTGTACATTGCCGGAAATTTCCTTCCCGCGTGTGTAAATTTAACTTCTCAGCTTTCCAACTGGTATCAAAATGTTTAGTAACCAGTCTTCTCATTGGTTATGATAATGAAAAATAAGTAAATATCTGTACTTTCAACCATTCAACATTTAGTTAACATAGCAGTTATGTCCGCATATATATGACACTGGGGTTTTGAGTACAGCAAAACTACGAGCTCATAAGCGACACTGGGGTTTTAAACAAGGCTTATCGACACTGCATATATGCATCAGTGGGGTTCAGGAGCTATTTACAGGCGATGATCAGATGCGGTAGTCGTTTTTAACAGCATCACATACCATAGCCATGTTATAGATCATGATTGAACAGTGTCACATGGCATAGCCATGTTATGGATTATAATTTAACAGTGTCACATGCCATGGTTATGTTATGGATCTTGATTTAACAGTCACATACCATTGCCATGTTATAGATTATGATTTAACAGTGTCATATGGCATAGCCATGTTACGGATGATGATTGAACAGTGTCACATGCCATAGTCATATTATCGATCATGATTTAACAGTGACACTTGCCATGGTCATGTATTGGTTCTTAAATTTAAAAGTGTCACATGTCATAGCCATGTTATGGATCTTGATTTAGGCGCCACATGCCATTGTCATGTCATGGATTTTGATTTAACAGTGCCACATGCCATAGCCATGTTATGGATCATGATTCAACAGTGTCACATGCCATAGCCATGTTATGGATCATGATTTAAGTGTCACATTTCATGGTCAATGTATTGGATCTTAAATTTAAAAGTGTCATGGGTCTTGATTTATCCGTGCCACATGCCATAGTCATGTTATTGATCATGATTCAACAGTGTCACATGTGATAGCCTTGTTATGGATCTTGCTTTAAGAGTGTCACATTCCATAGCCATGTTATGGATCATGATTTAACAGTGTCACATGCCATAGCTATGTTAAGGATCATGATTTAACAGTCTCACTTATCATTGCAATGTTATGAATCATGATTTAACATTGTCACATGCCATAGTCATGTCATGGATCATGATTTGACAGTGTCACATGCCGTGGTCATGTTATGGATCTTGATTTAACAGTGTCACATACCATTGCCATGTTTTAGGTCATGATTTAACAATGTCAAATGCCATTGCCATTTTATGGATCTTGATTCAACAATGTCAAATGCCGTAGCCATGTTACGATCATTATTAAAATGTGTCACATGCCATAGCCATGTTATGTATGTTGATTTATTTGTCACATGCCATAGTTATGCTATGTACCATGATTGTACAGTGTCAAATGCCATGGCCATGTTGTGGGTCATGATCTAACAGTGTCACATGCCATAGCCATATTACAGATCATGATTTAACAGTGTCACATGCCATGGTCATGTATTGGAAAGTGTCACATGCCATAGCCATGTCAGGGATCATGATTTAATAGTCACTTTCCATGGCCATATTATGGATCTTGATTTAAGTGTCACATTCCATAGCCATGCTATGGGTCTTGATTTAATAGTGTCAGATTCCATAGCCATGTTATGGAAAATGATGTAGCAGTCTCACTTGCAATAGCCATGTTATGAGTCTTGATTTAACAGTGTCACACACCATAGCTATGGATCATGATTCAGCAGTGTCACATGCCATAGACATGTTATGGATCATGATTTAACAGTTTCACTTGCCATGGTGCCATGTTATCGTTCTTGATTTAACCTGTGTCACATGCTGTAGCCATGTTAAGTATCATGATTTAATAGTGTCACATACCATAGCCATGATATGGATTATGATTTAACAGTGTCAAATGCCATGATCATGTTATGGATCTTGATTTTACAGTGTCACTTGCCATGGCCAAGTTATGGATCATGATTAACAGGATCACATGTCCTGGCAATATTATGGATCATGATTTAATGGTGTAACATGCCAAATCTATGGATGTTATGGATCATGATTAACAGGGTCACATGCCATGGCAATGTGATGAGATTGGTTGATTAGCATTTGTACAGGTAAAATTGGGTCTTGTACTGAGTTTTCCATCTTTGCTGGTACAAGGTACTGGTAATAGCAGAAAGACTGGATCATTTCTTGTAATAATTTCTCCGAGATGAACATTAAAATTTGCATTTTGTTGAATTAATTGGGTCCACATGTTACTTTGGACTAAAACTTATGTCTGATATAATTGGGTTATCGATTTAACAGGCCAAGAAAAGCAGGGAAAAATTAGTGTAACAAATAATGATTTTTTAGACAGACCAAAACGCTTGACATACATGGGTTTCTGAGATAAATGAGGTTGAGCTATGTGGGTTTGACTGTAGTGCTTTCATGGAAAGTTCTAGGTATTTTAAGCCAATTTTGAAAGATTGTACATATTTGATGTCAGTCACAGGACACTAACATCTGACCATGAATCTGATAAAGACTGATTGAGACTTTGTCACTGCCTTTTTATGCATTGTAAAAGGTGCAAATACAGTGGAACCCCGCTATAATGCGCCCCGCATTAACGCGAATTCGGATATAACGCGATCATAGCATGGCTTCTGAAATTTCGTATATTCATTCACACATGGAAAAAATTTTTAGAAAAAAAAACAAAAAAAACCCCACAAGAAATTAACTTCATTTTGGGCATGAGATTAGTTGTGACTTTTAAAATATTATCGTGGCTTGGTTCCTGAAATTTGAAATTAATTTACGTGTATTTTTATGGGACCATGAAAATATTTGTTTGACGTACGAGAAATAGTGTGTAAAACGTTTATTATAATTTGTTGGAAGAATTTGCGTATTGCTTTTAATAATAAACGATCAGAACTTAACAATTTATCCAGGTTCTTTATGTGATTTTGGAGAAGTGATCGTGTATGAATTCTAAAATAATATGATATATATATAACGTATGAGAAATAGTGTACAATGCTTGGCTTCTGAAATTTATCAATTTGAACAGGTTGTGGTGAAGCTCCGTATTCCACTCTAGAAGAGAAAACTGGTTTCAGTAGGTTTTTGAATTGTTAAGCCAAAGTAAACATTATTATCGGAAGTGTTACTTATTACGGATCCCTGAGTAAAGCCAGTAAATCGTCTTTGTGATTGTCTTCCGTGAATTCTGTAGACAGTCGTTGCTCAAACAATAGCCAACACAGGCTTCTTATTTAGCTGCAATCACAGCCTAGCCGCAGACCAAGCGGTGGTTGATACCAGAGTCGCACAATTTAATAAATATCAAAGGACGAAAGCCGCCGACATGTATACTGTGCTTGGTATTGTGGTCAAATAACAAACAGTTCAAAGTAAATAATATCCACTTTATTATCTGTAAATTAAAAGGGCTTGAAATTGTACCTCCATTCGGCTTAATTTTGTTTTAAATAAAAAGTGATTCATAACCATTGCAGGCCTTCATTACTTAGTTATCGAGCTTTATCTGTGTACGTTGTTTGCTTATATATAATTTTTTTTTTTACTGTTATGGAAAAGCAGGTTCAAAAACGCAAGTCGTTTTCTGCTAAAGAGAAACTGTATGCCCTAGATCAACTAAAGAAGGGCAAACAAAAAACTCAGCTTGAAGATGACGTACGTTTAGCAAAAGAAGCACTCCCAAAAAAATACAAGCACAGACATCATGATATCCTTAACTTGTATTCAGTAGATGACATCTGCCCTATATATGAACACATATCAGATGACAAAATTTTTACAAATGTCAGGAGGAAGAATGAAGCTGCAAAATCAAAACCTGAAACCAGTGACGATAATGATAACGATGACGAGGGCACACCAACTCCCCCCCCACTAAAAGTGTCTGAAGCAGTAGTATATTTAGAAGCAAGTTTAAGGTGTCTGGAAACACAAGATGTTGACAGCGTCAAAGTCATTCAATCAAGAAACACTCTTGACTTTGCTAGAACCCAACAGTTCGCGGCAAAGAAGCAAACATCATTGAATATTTTTTTCAAGAAATGAAATTTAAATTTGGGACCACACTGACTTTGCACTTTGGGCAACGATTAATTTAGCAGTTTTCACATGCTTCTTTTGATGTTCACAAAATCTGAAATATAAGTTATTTGCATGCTGAAATCATGCTTTGATTGTTAATTATTCTTGCAGTTGTCGCATATGATAAAATTTTGGCGGTATGAAATTTGTACAGACACCGTATGTAGACCCGGGAAAAGCTGCATGCAATGACCATACGATATCAGACGGCAAGTAAATGGTTTTAATAGTTTGTTCATCCTATATTTTACACGATGAATTCAGACTATTACAAAATTATTGAATATTTAAATCTGTACAATTTTCAATGAAATTACATCCATTTTGGATGAACTGTATGCCACGACAGCACGGTAGCATACAGTGTTAATACACTTTTCATGATATAGCGATAGTCTGGCATTATCGGTCAATCTGTATTATCGTTCAAACAAATAAAAATTAGTAAATCTTTTTAATGCACAGTAATAACCTATAAATATCTTAGCCATCGATTATTTTGAATATATCTTAATTAATGCAATCCAGTTAATATTCATCTGATGATAAGCAGACTTTTGATCATTGTACATGTATACACGTACATGTATATGTTCTCGGAAAAAAGTTAAATATTGTAAACCCTGCATTAACGCGACCCCGCTTTTAACACGATCCAATTTTATGGACCACGATCATCGCGTTATAGCGGGGTTCCACTGTAATGTCATTGTTAACAATCAGTCTGAACTGTTTACAAAGACGCAAAGCTTATTCATATGCCAGTTTGATGTATGTCAACCATTTATAATATGTGTCTTTAGCAGTAGAAAAAAAAATGATGATCCGAATGCTTAAATGCAGGTTCTGATTATATTTTCTTAGACAATAGCAACTGAGAAGAAACTATTCAATTTAAAATTGTTATTTTCTAGTATAGCTCTCAGTTTTCCATCAGTAGTTAGGGTCCTATGTTTGATATTTTTGGAAAGTCATATATCTTTTACATAATTTCCTAATTAAACTGAAACTTTATTTTGATGATAGCATATATCTAAAATTTTCATCCTGTAGAGATCCTAAAATCTCTGCATTTGCAGCACAGAAGCTCAAAGGTTTTGATTGTCACATACTCATACGAACAATACATCAGTCTTAATGTATTCTTAAATATTATATGAACATCTCCCTTAATAACATTCTTAAATATTATATGAACATCTCCCTTAATAACTCATACAGAGTTTTAAAAACACAGACATCAGTATAAGTGAGGAAGTGAGTTACCAAGGGTTGTCTACAAATATAGCATGTAAGAAGCCTGGTCAACAACACTGAAAGGAAGAAAATAGAAAGCTCAGTTGGGAGAGCTGTTACATGGATTAAACTCATTTTTTTAATTGCATTAAGAATAAATTTCAATAAAATCCATTTTTGTAATTACGTTTTCTTTTCTGGATAAATTCATGCACTTCTATTTTCAAGACAACCATCCCTTGAATGATTAAGCAAAACATTACTCCTGATTTCAACAAACATGATGCATATCTCTGTAAACATCGTCTATTACATCACTACTTTTTGCACATGAATGTGGATATCTTTAAATGTTATTGTTGATTCACAGCAAAACAAGATTTCCAGTCTTTTAAATCCTCGGTAGAGTTAATTCAAAAACAATAACTGTCAACAATGAAAGTTTTTTTTTAAAATTTTTTTCATTAGTAAAATATTGAGGCTGTGATTTTATTGCAAACAATAGTGAATTTTTTTCTTATTCATAAGCAAATCTAGGAGCTAATTATAATTTTTTTTATCATCTCTATAAAACTTTAGAATTCACTTCCCCATAATGAATCACTAATCATGCACTGAGCACTTCTCATACTCCCTTCTTTTGTTATTGTTGATCACATTTGTTAATTAGTAGAATAAACCACTTGCTAATTACCATAGAAACAAAAAATTGTTGCTCAGACAATATTTATACCTGTGCAGTTGGTCAGTGGAAATGGTTAACTTGACATTTGTGACTACTAAGATTTGCATGCCTTTTTGCTCTCTGATTTGATACAAAAGACATAGTGATAATACAGAGCATGTCTACCTAAATTTAATTGATTATAATAATAAAACAAACACTTTTAACGTTTGAATACAAGAGGGCATGTAGCCTTTTTAATAATTACCCTGAAACCAAATTAAAAGATGGAAATAGAAGGTAAATTTCTCTTGATAAATCTTTATAATTTAATCGGTATTTATGTATTGAAGTTCTGCCACCTGTCAACATTACTAACATGTTCATGGATCAAAACATCATCACTGTTATATACAGTGTACTGAGAATCTTTTTTAAATAGAAAACTTAACAAAATAAATGACTTTTTTATTAAAAGTTGCCAATTTCATGATGCTGAATTATATTTCCATGCACTGTCAGTTTTGAAAATGAAATGAACAACATCAAAGTTTAATTAAGTTTAATCACAATTTTCTAAATGTTCAAAAACTAGGAGCCAATTTGTTTGGTATTATCCAGGAACATTTATCAAGAGAGAGGTGTAGCATGAAAAGAAAATTTTTACCCTGTAGATTACAAAAGACTATGTACATTATATTTTTTAAAAAAATTATATCTTGAGATACGGGAAAAAATAAAAAAGAACAAATTGGTAAATTATGAAATAAAAACAACTAATTAATAATAGATAATGATTGAATATGATTAAGAACTCTGGGGCTGGTATTGGTATTAAAATAGGTTTCATTGTGTGAGTCTATATGTAAGACACTGAATTCTGTGATTAAGAACTCTGGGGCTGGTATTGGTATTAAAATAGATTTCATTGTGTGAGTCTATATGTAAGACACTGAGTTCTGTGATTAAGAACTCTGGGGCTGGTATTGGTATTAAAATAGGTTTCATTGTGTGAGTCTTTATGTAAGACACTGAGTTCTGTGATTAAGAACTCTGGGGCTGGTATTGGTATTATAATAGGTTTCATTGTGTGAGTCTATATGTAAGACACCGAGTTCTGTGATTAAGAACTCTGGAGCTGGTATTGGTATTAAAATAGGTTTCATTGTGTGAGTCTTTATGTAAGACACTGAGTTCTGTGATTAAGAACTCTGGGGCTGGTATTGGTATTATAATAGGTTTCATTGTGTGAGTCTATATGTAAGACACCGAGTTCTGTGATTAAGAACTCTGGAGCTGGTATTGGTATTAAAATAGGTTTCATTGTGTGAGTCTTTATGTAAGACACTGAGTTCTGTGATTAAGAACTCTGGGGCTGGTATTGGTATTATAATAGGTTTCATTGTGTGAGTCTATATGTAAGACACCGAGTTCTGTGATTAAGAACTCTGGAGCTGGTATTGGTATTAAAATAGATTTCATTGTGTGAGTCTATATGTAAGACACTGAATTCTGTGATTAAGAACTCTGGGGCTGGTATTGGTATTAAATAGGTTTCATTGTGTGAGTCTATATGTAAGACACTGAGTTCTGTGATTAAGAACTCTGGGGCTGGTATTGGTATTAAAATAGGTTTCATTGTGTGAGTCTATATGTAAGACACCGAGTTCTGTGATTAAGAACTCTGGAGCTGGTATTGGTATTAAAATAGATTTCATTGTGTGAGTCTATATGTAAGACACTGAGTTCTGTGAATATTTTATCAGCTACTTTCATTCTTCCTTCATAACTGCAGATTTTTGAAGACATTGCAGTAAGGCGAGAGATTCTGTCATTGCGTGTGAGATGTGATCATAAAGACAACGGTTGTGACTGGGTTGGAGAGCTCAGAAAGTTACAGGTCAGTATAAAGTTGGAATTACTTCATTTGTAATCTGTATTCAAAGAACATACTTTTTGCATCTTATCATTTTTGGTTAGACATTCATAGTCACATCAGTTGAGTGTTGAATAAAATATAAGCTTTTGATGGTGTATGATTTTGACTTGGGATATGGGGGTAGAGAAAGTTTTACACTGAAATTGTGTTCTGGAAGTTTATGTGTAATTACTAGAATGGCATACCTGCACTGTACTGAGATGTACAGATGTCCTTTATGTAACAAACTATGGGCACATTTTCTTACAAATCCCATAATGTTTTAATTGTCTTTGAAACCTGTGATGTTTTTTAGCCATATTTTGACATTACCTATAAGAGTTCAAGCTAGACTTAAATTTTAGGGAATAGTGACTTTTGTGTTTGGTCAGAACAGGGAGAAGTGTGAGCTAAACAGGGAGAAGTGAGACCAAAGCAAGAAACATGATACATACATACAGGTAGTCGTCAACTAATGACCACGATTGGTTCCAACAGACCGGTTGTAACACGATTGGGTCGTAAGTTGAGTAGGCTATATGTACAGTACTGTGAAATGATGTTATAAAAATATTTAAGTAGTATTTTATCGTAATTTTCTTTCATTATTGTTATACAGTATATATCATTTTCTTTGTTCATTTTATGCTTTTTGTATCATCTCTACACAATTTTGTTTCTTATTTTTACATTCGTCTGGTTTGTTACTGTGAGTAACTGGATGCACGATGGCTCCGCCCACCAGGCGAACAATTATACTGCTGTATAAAAGCGGCCTGCATGCCGAAATCTTGTCTGTCGTCTGTTAGTCTGTCTAAAATTAAAATGTGAAGGCAGCTGTTGTCAGTACCGTATTTTCACATATATAAGACACGTCTTATACAAAGTTTTACTTACCCTGCACCCATGGTACATCTTAAATATGGGTACGTCTTATGTAAAATAGTTTTTACATAAATTGTCAAAACATGCGTTTTATATACCGTTACTTATATTTATGAACTTCAAAATCCAGTTGACACTGCCACCAAAGTCATTGATCTAAATTTCTGTTGCATTAATTTGAGCCTTCAATTTGATCGCTATCGTTGAAACAGCATGGTTACAGTCACGTTGCGAATGAACCCAGTTGTCTAGATTTTCTTCCATGTTCGGCCATCTTGCATTTCTACCTCTACGAGCTCATTTCCTTGGATTCATCTTCATAATTGCAACATACATTTTTCTCGCTGCAGCCAAATTCTCTTCCAGCAGCTTTGTTGCCACACTCTTTGGCAAACTTGATGACATCTAATTTAAAGTCGGCCGTATATGACTTTTGCTTCGGCATAGTGACAATTTTAAAATTTTTAAAAATGCTAAGCAAATTGATCTCTCATTTATATATACCGGTAACAAGATACCATTCCCATGTTTATATAAGCTAACTGATCTGATCTATGTTTTAGTCATGTTTATACTTTCATGTTTTATGACTAGTTATAGCCCTAAAAAGGACTAGAGCCCCCCCCCTGATGGCAGAGCTCTCTTGTGCCTGTGTTTGGGCATGGTTTTTTGCTCTGGCTCGTGGGAATTTTTTTCCCCAGTGCTTGACCTTATAGACCCTTGACATTTGTTTTCATTACAGCTGTTTGCACATTGTGAACACTGCTCAGCCAGCCCCAGGAAAAGGTAATGTCTCGATCACCGCCACATCAAGCCAAGGGTTCATAGTGTTGCAGGTCCACATCCACACTAGAAGGCAATTGAAAGACATAATCCTTTCTGTGGCACTACAGAAAGCAACTCTTTTGTGTGGAGATTGGTGACCCGGGACACTCCCTCCATGTTGGTATCTCCCTCTGGTAGTTTCCGTCCACCTCTCCGAGGTCCCAGTAACCAAAATACACCAGCAGCAAGCAAACCCTGTTTAAAATTTAATGATCCGGTATTTCCCGTTGCCTATTGGGGGAGGGGGGTCACTAACTATTGCCAAACGTGTAAGCCACATACGTTTTAAATATTCCTGAGTTGTGAAATTTCCTATCGTATTTAGAGTTTAGTTGTTTTAGTGTACTATGCGTACTTTTTGTTTCCGAAAGGTATGTCAAATTTGGTGGGAATCAGGTACCCCTTTCAAGTTTGAGATCTCAATTTGGTATTTGTTGGGATAGTTTGGAAAATTATTTAAAACCAATCGTTCCTTTCAGGGCCAGCAGTTGTATTCCCAATGAATGATTTAAGCTAACCACATACATCGTGCATTTATTGGTCTATGTACTGTAGCAGAGATCTCGGAAATGCCTAATTACGCGTATTTGGATGCACAGTTTTGATTTGAGAAAGCAGAAAATCGCCCACACAGGAGCCTCCGTATGCACATTTTTGTTGCAAAGAGGAAAAATTTGCGACAAAATAAATATGTTCTAATCACTATGAAAACTGAAACAATGCTTTCATATTAGTTTGTTGCTGACTTCTTTGATCAAAGGTCACTTGCTTTCTTTGATGAAGGTACATGTGTTATTTAAGGCGCCGCAAAAGGATCTTTTTGAAGGACCAAACAAATACCTGTTTGTTATTGCTGCGGCAACATCCAATAATTGTAAAACATTGAGACAATCGCAGCTAGCGATTGTGGTCGAAAAGTCGAATGGTCGTAAGTTGCATAGGTCGTAAGTCGACGACTACCTATACATACATACATAGATTCATTCTCTTAATGGTGTGCTTTTTTTCTCAGGATGCTTTTAAGTTTTAAGCAATGCCTTATGTACAAGTTGAAAAATGTTATATGTTAGTATCAGCATATTTTGTATGTGTATACAATATTTATATTCATACCCATTCTATTCATATGTGTGTTTGAATTGAAGTAAATGAAGTGTATTTTGGCCATATGACTTAAAAAGCACATCAGAAGCTATACATTGTAATTAATTTTAACTGATTAGAGACTTGCAACTGCAAGTAGGTAAAATGCTTAATAAACTACCACTTAAGTATTTTATTTTCTACAAGTTTTGTGTAAAATTGCAGTCAAAATGATTTCTAGAATTCTTTGAAACATTGCTTAATACATGTACATAGGAATAAATGCATAAATGACTTCAGACAGTACTCTTCGTGATTTCATTGTTCCTGATAAAATATTACTGTAACTATTCATAGGCAGCACACTGAAGCACTAAAGTCGATATATAACTAAACTGGACCCTTTTTCCCCCAACTGAAAATCAAAGAATCTGTATTGCACAGTACAAGTGCATCTTTTTATAGAAAGAGGGCATTTCATAATAAAACTACTCACTTTTTTGCTTTGTTACAAATATAACTGCATATTTATGGTTATATTATTTACCTACCTTTTGGTAATAAGAATATGCATTTGTTGAATAGTATATGCTAAAGTACTATAAAAATGTTTCATATTTCATGAATATTAATTACGGTAAGTAAGAAAACAACCTTGACCTTGCAGCATTGTTTTCAATTCCACAACAGAGATTGTCACATGCTACTGACCTACATTATTAAATATTTGGGTAAATCTTCTATCACCTAATATTTAAACTTTGTTTTCATTATATTATATATTTTCCTGAATCTATTTGGCTAATTATTTATGAATACAGTTTGATGAAGTGGTATATCATATACACAGCAATGTCCGCCATTACATGTATATTTATGGTCTCAAACTGATTTTATACAGCAAATATGCATATACGGCCATTCAAATCACCAATTATTAAAAATTATAAATTAGAAAACACTTCATTGATCATATTTTTTAAAAGGAAATTACTATTTGCATATTGTTGTTTAAACTTCTAAACAGAATTAGGTTTATTTTCCTAATAGCAGAGTGTGCCCAACTTCAAGAAATCATTTAGTGATATCTTACTCTGGAAAGGTTTAATGGTCAGTTAGCTATTAAAATTTGCATATGAATGTGCCAGAATTACTTTGGTGCCCTAAGCTGATTGTATCAACACCATGTAAATACATTTGGCCTTGGGTTACAACAGTGCTAGAACTTACTGGTTACAACAAGGGGGCATCTCAGAGTCATAATTTACAGCAAATTTTTTTGTCCAAAATAATCATAAGGCAAAATTGTTTTGGCTTTCCTAACAAAAGAAGGTCAAGTTTAAGTTTCTTTTTTTTACTTTTTTACCTACTTCACCTGGTAGCTTGACCTCTGTTTTTGCTCCATGTATGTTGCATAGATGCAATGACTAAGCTATGTTCAATGCAGAGATAATGAAGTTTTATTCATGTTATTTAAAGGTGAGACAAAGAGCACCCATAAATGTAACCAGATATAAATGCCACTTGACATGTGACTTTAACATGTGTAAGTTCAGAAGAAACAGAAACTGACTTAACAATACTGATGATTATACTGATTTGCTGTGAATTACAATATTGATGATGATACAGATTTGCTATGAAATATAAGGTCTTGTGGATTTAGTGTTCTGCCTGTATTCATTCATTCTGTTTTGATCTGCAATGAAATCCATAAATTAGGAAAGCTACAACTTGAATTAGAAATTTGCAGTTATTTCCCTTTGCCATCATGCATACAATCTAACAGGTCTGTTGCAGCATTAAGTGAAAATACCTTATGGTATGAAGTGAAGGTCTTTCATCACCTTTGTATCTCATAGACAAGATGGTTGTAATTTAGTGAATTAACTGACATTGGGATTCTGGGAATCACTTGAATACTATTTCCTCCATCTTTGTCTATTATAACTTTGACCTTTTGCCTTGCATCCTTAAAATCAAAAAAGTCCTTTGTATCTGTAATAGGCATCATGTGGAAGTCATGGCCACAAGTCTACAGTTTAAACCACTTGACCTCCAAATCAACACAATTATGTTAGTTTTATTAAAATCTATATACTTATAAAGTTTGGTGAAGTAAGTTCAAGTAGAACTTTTGTTATTGAATGGAAAATTAAAGCTACTTTGTGGTATGATGGAGAAAGTAATTGCATTATGTGCCATATTAAGTACAGGTAAAATAAAATTAATTCATTTTGTTTAGTTTATTAATAAATTTGTATGGGTTTCATCTTTAAAAAATCAAATATTTTGAATATGTTTACACCAGTGTAGTTGTATAACATTGATATCATTCAGCATGTAGCCTGATCAATGACTATAATCAGTGTCATGACTATGATAAAAAATGGAGATGTTATTTTATTAAATTCCCTCTTGCACTATCTTTAAACTGAGGTATGTTGCTAAATGTACAGTGAAGGCAAATACATGAAAATCTGGCCCAAAATTGTATGCAATTATGTTTTCGTGAATGCAAAAATATGTAAATATAAATGGAAGGAGACATATATGCATGTGCAGACAGGTAACCTGGTCATTCAGTAGATACTATTGTTGTAAGATAGAAAAGTCACAATTGTTTCTTTCTTAGGAACATTCCTCCTCTTGCCCCTTCTTAATGACCACATGTCAGAATGGATGTGGGGTTTCAATTCTACTGCGTGATGTTGCCAATCATCTGACTTCATGTGAGCACAGGCTGGTGCATTGTATGCACTGTAAACTACAAGTAATATTTGCTGATTTAACTGTAAGTATTTAAAGGCATGGTTCATCCTTTTAAATAAAAATGTGAGAATATTTTGATTATATGTGTATGCCTGACTGTTTGAGTGCTTGTATGACATTGTGACTTGAAATCTTTGAATATGAATTTTTTGTATTACTGCCATAAGGTAAAAACATGCTATACATCGATTTTGCTTTCTGTGAAATAACTAGTTCAAAATCACATATCTAGACCAGACTGTGCTTGGCTTGCAATTTGGGGTGAGGAAGAAGCCTGTTTGTGACATTGGGATCTGAGGTCATGCTATGACAATACAACATTTCACAGACAAAATATTTCCTTATATCTATTATGCTTAACATAGAAATGTAGATATCCTTTATATGCCCTTGATAAAAAGGTCAAAGGTCAAAGAAATGGCCAGTCTAATGAATATTTCAACATGATAAGCTTACTTCAGGATAATATAACATGATCAAACCTTGTTGATGGAATGCACATAGAGTAAAAATAAAATTACAGATTTTGTGGTCAAAAGGTCTGATACAAACATAAAAAATAATGCTGAAGCTGGGTTATTGCTTAGAAGTTAATGACTGCCACAAGTGATGTCCCTTACTGATCTACTGCAGCTTTCCAGTTTTTGATAGATTTGATTGTGTTACAAGTCTGTGTTCTTAAAACAAGTAACATAAACAAGTGAAGACAACAAGCTTTGTCAAATTTAACATATAATTTATTCCCTTCAATACGGAGTGAAAAATGAGAAAAAAGAATTTACAGTATTGCATATTAAATCCAAAAATAATCCAAGAATTAAAGACACAAGTCCTAGTTATAAAATGTCCTAAATAAAACTCAGTTCAAGTCCCAAAGATATCCAAATTGAAGGCAATGATGTGTCTGTTATATCCTGCAAAGTACTGATGTGTCAGCAGCCTCTGGTTGATTGTTGAATCACAGAAATTTTATTCCCGGTTGAAATTCAGTATACATTCCAATGAATGTCTTTATCCAAGAGTTTTATCATAGCACTTTTGTATTTCCAAAGAAATTAAAATAAAATTCAGCCCAATCTGGTCACAACATAATACAGCTTAAAGTGATAAATGTTAAGCACAACTGGTAAAATCTTCACAGTCACAAGATAATATAGTTCTCTGTTTGACCTCATGTCACAAATTAGCATTTTCTATAAACAACTGATACCTAATGGAAAATAACTTTCTAGCAAGATGTAATGAACCTGGTTTATTTACAACACAATAACCTTTTGAATACACTTAGGAATCTCCAAACCCTGACCCTGATCAACATGTTCAGGCCTTCTTGTCAACTTGAATAATAATTCGGTCAATCAGCTCATACACATATAGAATAATGTAGCTATTATTATTATTGTTTGCAGAAATAATAATAAAAAAGTCAATCCGGTCAAATAGAAATGAACTTAATTTTGGACAAGGTCAAGTCCAGCAAACAGTGTTATATTACAGTAACATGTAATGGAATAAATTTTTGTTTTAAACTAACAGACATTTAATTAAATTAAATTTACATAACAATTGGTACAATTAGACTCCCTCATGCTGGATTGGTAGTATATATATTAAAGTTAGTATTGACAGTGGTTATTTGGGTGCCTGCCTGTTCATAATTACATAGGTAATAAAATTAGCAGTGAACCCATTTAGTTCATGTAAAAAAATAAAACTTGTTGCCAAAGTCAGATCAATGATTATATCTAGTGATATAAGGAGTGAGTGAGACACAGAAAACCGAGTGCAGTTCAAGGATGGTGTCGTGGCTGCTGCACATCGTTGACCTCCATCTGCTGAATCTTGTAATTACGACATGTGCAACTATTCAGCTAAGTACGTCAGATAGTTTCCTTATTTTCATTTTATAGAACATGTCCATGACATGTTTACAAGAAAACAGATGTTTTTCTTGAATTTGAAACCATGTGTATAGATTCATTAAAGTTTCATAGACATTTAAGTAGCCAATCAGTCTCTATGTAAAGGAACATGGTGACTAATATTAAGTAAAATGGACTTTATCGATGTGACTTATGGATGTTATATGAGTAAAAAGTGTTACAGGAGTTCGATTTTGTTAAAGTGAAGAACATGTTGTATCAGGAGAAAAATTGATGCTTTTGAAAGAAACTGGAACCAGAATTTTTCTCTGTGCATGCACTGCCAAAACTGATTTGAATTCAGAATTGCATCTTGGAAATGTCTTCACCATCAGGGTAAAAGAAATGTATTGCATAGAAAGTGAAGTTTAGTTTGGAATTTTCCATACAGTCATACAGTCAGCCATCAAATACCGATATACATCATGCTTTTTGTACACAGTGTGCCACAAATTTTAGCATTTGGTATGGTGGCAGGGACGATGTGAAGAAGCACATTGGTAGCAAAATGCACATAGAAGTTGGAAAACTACATAAAGAGAGCATTTTTGAGTGTTGGAATTTTTGAGATTGAAAGATCAGTATATATCGTAATTAGTTTGAGTTCACAGTTTTCTGTGCATGAGATGACACCAATTATCGATCACCATTTGACGTTTCATCTTCTGAATTATTACCATTTCATGATTAAGCTACACTGCAGTTTAAATGTTTTCACCTCCAATGAATACAATTTGTATTCCAAAAAATGTGCAGTATAGATTGAGTACACCAAAATTTGACCTAGCATTCAGCTATCAAACATTGATATATATTATGCATTTTGCACAGCAGTTTGCCACAAATTTTACAGTTAGGAATGTGAACAAGGGCTGTTGTTGTTGATATAGGGTTTAACACCATTTTTTAGCACAATATTGGCTATAAGATAAGATAAGATAAGAATTCTTTATTTCAGACTGCATAGTCCATACATATAAATTAAAATACTGATATAGAGTAAAACATTGTAAACATAAAAGAACATATATACATATATATATACATACATACAAATACATACATATATATATATATATATATATATATACATATATACCTATAAACATATACATACATATACATATATATATATATATATACATATACACATACAAACATACACACATATATATATATATATATATATATACACATACATACACACATACACATACATACATACATATATACATACACATATACATATATATACATATACATATATATACATATATACACACATACACACACACACACACATATATATATATATATATATATATATATATATATATATATATATATATATATACAAACACACATACACATACACACATACATATACACTAAAACATATATACATATCATATCATATGTACAAGTATTCAGATACATTTACAACAATTATTTGCGCCATGCATTGTTAAAAAATGTCGGCCAGTATTAGTGGTGGAGGAAGTACCCTGGAAAACCCAGGGAAGAACCACCAACCCATGAGAAGCTACTGGTAGGCTTTCTCACTTACCCACATTAGCCAAGCCTGGACTAGAACTCACTCAGACAGAGGTGAGATGGCAGTGATCTGTAATGGTCAGCACTTTAGAACACTCTGCCACTCAGAGCCCCTGCACAAGGGCTGGTATTGTTGCTTACAATATACCTGTTGTACATGTACCATGTGGTAATATTATTATATTGTCCATGCATGACTGATGGATTGTAAACAACAATACAAGCCTCTGTGGGCATGTGGCAGAATGATGTGAAAATTCACACTGCTATAGGACCCCCAGCAGATTTCAGTTTTGAAGTACTTTAAGCCACCTTCTGAAGTCCTACATGCTAAAGTGCTGAAGCATAATATTTGTGAGCTTTCCTTTCGAATATAACTTGTCTTTCTTAGTTGGAGACCATGAGCAGAAGTGACAGTGAAAGATTATTTCCTTTTTTGCTGAAAATTTGCAACAATTTTAGTCACCAAGTTTAACCAGCAGGCAAGAAGCCTGAACTGTTTTAAAAACAAATTTTTACCATGGCCTGAATGAGGAAGTTCAAGACTGCCACAGCATCATATCATGGTAGATAGTGTGAATTTGTGTACATCAGTGAAATTAGGATGCAAATAAAGTAGTACATGTAATCAGTGTAAATACATGTAATATGTTATTGTTTTATTTTGGGATTTTCATATATTGCACTACTGACCATCAGAGTGAATGGAGTTAGTGTCATAATTATTTTTTTCTTTCACTAATTGTATTCAAAATTCACTAATTTTTATCCCACTTTTCACTAATTGTGAGTCTGAAGGGTTGGCAGCTCTAGTCAGATATGATTTTCAGTAAGAATATGATGTGTATATATCCAATTTCAGCCTGTAAATCCTGAACTTTTATCATGGAAGAGAAACTTAAATAATATTGATCTTGAAATACTTGACAATTGACAAAAATAAAATTGCACATAATTCACACTGCTCTGGTGGCCCAAGTGGTTAGAGCATCAGCCATGAGTGCGGGAACTCATGGTTTCGAACCCGAACCAAGTTGCACCACAAAGACTTATAAAAATGGTACTAGCAGCTGCCTCACTTTATGCTCAGCATTAAGAAGCTAGTGTTAGATCTGGTAGGCCTGGTGTCAGCATAATGTGACTGGATGGGTCTGCAGCATGATTCCCCTGTGCTTCACATCACTATAGTCTGCCACACTGCAGCTATTGTAGTATTTTGACTGGAAAATTGATAAAGCTGATTTAAAAATTCAAATCACACACAATACCCTCTTTTGATTGATGAGCTCTCAAGTTAGGTTATGTAAAATGCTATCAAGTAAGACACATGAAAATCCCTGTGACTTATTTGATTTTTTTTCAATGTTGATTTTTTTAAAAAACTTAGATGTCTTTTTGTACTGAAGAAGCTAGTATTAATCAAGACTTATAGTACAAATGAATAATTTTAGAATCAACTGTCAGGCAAAATTCTTTAATTACTTACAAGTCAGATCCAGTTGCACTCTGCCAAGATTTAGAACTACCATTGCATAATGTGCTGGCAGATATAGGTCTTTGTAGTTTAATAGGATTAATCAGTTTAATGATCATCATAGACTGATCTGCTGACATATTATACTTGACTTTTACACATAGATATACAGTATGCAATTATGCATTTACAGAAACACCAGGTGTTGATGTGCCAGAAGTTCCCAGTATGCTGTACATTGTGCGGACGGACAGGGATATGCAGGGAGGACATTCCCAGACATATAGAAAAGGAAACTGGAGACTGCTCTCATGTCATTGTTACATGCCAGTTTTTCCTAATTGGCTGCCAGTTTCAGGTAAAACAGGTGCCTTTCATCTAGAGTTGATGCATTCAAGTTTATCTATTCCTTATAATTATTATTATAATTATGATTATTCTTTTGCATATAGCAAAGGATAGGTGTCTCTATTCCAGGGAGAACATTTCATCTTCATCATTATTGTGATCCTACTATAACATGGTAGTTGGGGGCCATAGAACCCAACCATGTTATAATCTGAAACGTGTTATAAACAACCAGGTCTGTTAACTGAAAAAAATAATGCATGTACTTGAAAAAATGTGTGGATATGTGTGTAGGTAATAAATGCGGTCTCTAAAATACATACTTCATTGGCATAGTTATTATCTTAAATCAATGAATATTAAATAAAAAATACACCTGTAGTGGAAACAGAAGGCATATAGTATATATATTACTTTATTCAGAGAACCATGCATTGGTACATATACATGTATACTGTCTATATATACATGTCAAATGACAGCAATTAATAATCAACCCCTTGTTCTCACCCACGAATCATGTTACATATGTTGAATCCACAATTCAAGTAACTCCATGAAAAATATGCACACAAAGGGATTTAAAATATTCAATAACTTTGTCACAGGTCATTTAGGTCTGAATTCAGTGGGAAAATGGCACATTTACATTAAGGTAAAGTTTGTTTTAAATACTTTTGGTATAGTTTATAATCATAAACTATTTAGTTGTAAAAGGGAAACTTTCACAGCACAGTAAAAGTGTTCCGGTCACATTGGAAGATGAAACAATCCATTAGATTCTGTTGCTTTTATTTAAGTTCTGTACTGACTTCCTTTTAAGAAATGTTCTTTGCTTTTATTGAAGATTGTAGTCCGCTTTCATTGATGAATTATTGCATTATTGAAGTCACAGCTAAAGGACAGCTTTAGAGAACCATACAAATGCCCATTTCTTACTGTGGCGGCAACATCAAAAAATTGTATTGCATGATTGGGACTGATTTTTTTCCTTTAGCTGAGTAGATTTTTATAACAGTCAGTGCTTCATAGGTAATGTTTATTTTTTAATTTTTTAATTTCAGCTACTATTTTATTTTGGTACATTTTTAAAAAAAAATGAATTAGCCATTGTATGGTCAGTTGTAGTTACTGTTCCTCACTGCCTACTAAATAGAGAGCTTTTTTTCAGTTTTATTTCTCTTTTTTTATCTTAATATTTGTGGTAGTGGAGTGATGGTGCCTTCCACAAATGCAACAGAAATTTAAACAAACCTGGGTCAATCGATGATATGAAGGTGTTTGGTCTGATGACAGAAAATGTAAATCTTATGAAGAATTAAATTCTGACTGAAAAGAAGAGGAACTTTACTATCCACATACAAAATGTCAGTCTATGTAAATATACTAACTAGAGAGTGGACGACAATCTGACAAAAGATAGATTACGAGATAATGTCTCATCTGGTTGATCCCCAAAACCAGAAATTTGAAGAAAATAAAGTTGATATCTCAAGACATATAGCACTCATGCTATATGTGAATATAAGCAGATTATTATATAACAATGCACCGTTAAGATGGTTTGTCAAGATGAACAAAGAATTTGTTTATGTAACAATGGATTAATTTTAGTGCATTTTACATCAACTTTGTGGCTTCCTTTGATGGAGCCTCTGAATTTCTTCACTCCAAACCAATGGTTGTATATACAAATTTAAACATGCCAATAATGTTGCCAATAAAAACAAATAAGTGCCAGATGGGATATTTTGCTTTTAATGATAAAAAAAATCACAATTTGCAACATTGGTGAAGCCCTATGTGATTCCTGAATAAACATTTTACACATTTTTTTTGTACTTAAAAAGTAGAACACTATTTTTTCTTGTATGATAAAAATTCATATAAAATTTGAGGATTCATGCCATGATTATCTTGTATTAGTCATACGCAATCTTTTCCCTATCTGTATATTAAATTTCAAGAGCCACACCACAACTGTGTTATATCCGAATTCATGTTATAACGGAGCACACTATAGTAAGGTCACTCTGTACTAAGATTTGGCTTCATAGTTTTCTTTATTCATATATCTTAAAGATACCTTATATCCACTTTCTTTATTCATATAACTTAAAGATACATTATATACACTTTATTTATTCATATATCTTAAAGATACATTATATCCACTTTCTTTAGAATAGGCACCAAGAGTATGAGAAGTTTAGTTTTTGATGTATATTGTTCCACTTTCTGTGCCAGGTTCTGTGACCAAGGAAGGCATTAGGATAATAGAAGTGGTATGTCCAATAAATATGATTCTTTGCTACAAATGCATGCAAACATTGTCTTTTTTACAGGATAGGCGTCACAAGATGCCTGATCATTACAGAGACAGTGCTCACTATCACAATATTTTGCTCCTCAGGAAGGTGGACACGCAAGATAAAATTATTGCTGGTCTTAATAAAAGGCTGGAAACTGTGGAAGGAATTGTTAGAGAACTTTCAGAGAGGTTGCATAACAATGAAAGGTAATTATGGACCCCTCTAATGCCGAAGGCTGTGATATTTACTTGATTTCTAGATGTACTCGTGGTATACAGTAACCTAGATGGTGCTGTTTAATTGAACTAGATCTGAACTCAATCTTTTCCCCCATATACATGGCAGGTTTACAACTACTTTATATGTAAGATATTGGTCATATCCCAATATACATGGCAGGTTTACAACTACTTTGTAAGATATTGGCCATATCCCAATATACATGGCAGGTTTACAACTACTTTGTATGTAAGATATTGGTCATATCCCAATATACATTGCAGGATTACAACTACTTTGTATGTAAGATATTGACCATATCCCAATAAGCATGGCAGGTTTACAACTACTTTGTATGTAAGATATTGACCATATCCCAACATGCATTGCAGGTTTACAACTATTTCATATGTAAGATATTGACCATATGCCAATATACATGGCAGGTTTACAACTACTTTATATGTAAGATATTGGCCATGTCTCACTCATCCACTTTCTTGTGAATGAACCTCTCTTTCAGAAGTAAATGGAATTTAAAGACATTTTTAAGCTTTTCATGTAATGCCATATTTGATGTGAAAATCATCTAGTTTTCAACAAAGAAAAGAATTTTCAGCAAACTCTAAGTTAACAGTACTGTTAAAGAGAGATGTGGAAATCTACTGTTTAATTTTAATGGTTATTTCCTTTACCACTAAGAGCCACATTGATGTTCCTGCAGCCTTACTTATGCCAATATTGATAGAACAATGAAAACAGTGTGCAGTATCCGTGACAACATAAACAACACATCTGTTTTCTATCAGTTAGATCCACTGACATAAGTGAGAGTTATGCAACATGAATTAGCTCTGAAACAATTTGTCATGCTTTAAGATAAAACAGAATATTCCAGAACATTTGACCACCCTTGCATGATAACTCTACATATACTGTGCTTAGTTTCAGCTTTGTGGGTCAATAAGCAAATTATTGCCTTGTATGTTCAGTTTTTATAACTATTATAAATCTCTTTTGAGAGCTTGTTTGTTTAGATTTTTGTTCCATACATGCATTGCACGTCTTAGCAATTTAATTTGACCTTGTTTTCCCATCTCACTGTGTTAGTATTTCAGATTTTGCTGGTTTCTTTTAGTCTTAAAAACTTTGACCTGGTTTTCTCTTCTCACTGTGTTAGTATTTTAGACTGGTTTCTTTTAGTCCTAAAAATCTCATAGCAGCTAAGTGTAGGTATTTTTTTGGTTTCACTGTCCTTGCATTTTGAAGGCTATGGTCTCACCAGATACTCACCGTATCAATACCAGTGCTCTGACTATCAGCACCATATCAATCCCAGTGTTTTGTATCAGCACCGTATCAATCCCAGTGCTCTGTGTTCTTCAAAGCAATGGAGGGAAAGTTATGATCCTAATCTTAAAATGTGGGGAAGGACTTTATCAGATTTGAGCCACATGCAGACCTGGAAAAGAACTTTATTAGATTTGAGCCACCTGCAGATCTGGGGAAGGACTTTATCAGATTGAGCAATCTGCAGAGTCCTTGATTTGCTGCCAGAAAACAGACCGGGACAGAGACAGTGATTGGGCTGAGCCTCCCTTCCAGCACCAGATTAGAGCAGTGGATCAGATCAGTATCACCCTTGTTCTCCTTTAATCCTCTAAATACTGTTGGGGCATTACACCACAGGATGGACCATTTCTCTACACATATCTTCGAAATACTGTTGGATGTGGGTCATTACACCACAGGGAAGTGATGGACCATTTCTCTACACATATCCTCTAAATACTGTTGGATGTGGGGCATTCCACCACAGGGAAGTGATGGACCATTTCCCTACACATATCCTCTAAATACTGTTGGATGTGGGGCAGTCCACCAATGGTGGACCATTTCCCTACACATAACCTTGGACTTCTGAACCCAAGTCACATAGTATTAGGGTTGTGCCTATAGGCCATAGACCTACATGCTTTTTACAGGATTGTGTCTAAAAAACATGAGGGAGATATACCTTTTAGCTCCAAATGCTCCAGGCAGGTGGCATGTCTTGCTAAGCCACTGGCAAGGGCCACTGTTATAAACAGTTCTTTAACTTCTTGGGAAATGTTACCATTTCAAGTTTCTCCTCCCATAAGTTGCTTCTGGAACATAGAGGCATTATGTCTTGTAGACCTTCCTCCCAGAAGAGATGATGTGTTACCTTTCCCCCTCAATTGAGGAGGCAGGTGAGAATGACTCCTGATCTATAAAGCAGCTTATGCAGAGATGATGTGTTACCTTTCCCCTCAGTTGAGGAGGCAGGTGAGAATGACTCCTGATCTATAAAGCAGCTTATGCAGAGATGATGTGTTACCTTTCCCCTCAATTGAGGAGGCAGGGGAGAATGACTCCTGATCTATAAAGCAGCTTATGCAGAGATGATGTGTTACCTTTCCCCTCAATTGAGGAGGCAGGGGAGAATGACTCCTGATCTACAAAGCAGCTTATGCAGAGATGTGTTACCTTTCCCCCTCAATTAAGGATTCAGAGGAGGATGACTCCTGATCTATAAAGCAGCTTATGTAGAGATGCTGCTTCAGCATGTGACTGCATGAATAGCACAAAATTTATATATATTTTTACACTTAGTGACAAGTGTTGTGCGAAAACTCCCAAAAATTAATTTAAAATCATTCATATATAATTTTATTCTGCATGGTATACAGTTTTTGACTGTTTAAACATAAGGTTTCTTTGGCTTGATATGAATGGTTGTTCAACTAAATCATATTGGCACATTTGGCCTTTTATAAACATTCTGTCCTGGTGTGATTCTTACCTCCAGGAAGTTTTACAAATGTTCTTTTATTATACAGGCTATCTAGAAATCCCCAGATGGCTTATTCCCAGTGTGGTTCATCTTTAGATGACTATTTCATTAGGGATATATTGCCTGATGATAATGAAAAAGACAGTTTATTTGAAAATTAGAAGTATATCATATTATTGGAGCTGGGAAAGTAGATACTAGTGAGTGATTTTGAATCTGAAAATGTGTTAATGACAAGTCAGTTGTACATGCTGGTTGGAAAGAAAAACCGTATGACATGCCGGTCAATTCCTCATTTTAGTGGTATTTCTAAATTAGATTTAGAAAAGGCAGAGTCACAGTTTAAAGTAGAGTGCAATTATTGTTTCTTTTCTTATCACATTTTAGCCCTACAGGACATTTTACTACAAAATCATAGCCTTAAACATACAGTTAAGAACAATTTAAAACATAAGATTCTAAAAATGAAATTAAGACATAAAGATATTTATATGATCAAAATACCAGTCAGTACAAGTAGATTATGATATAAAAAAACTTTAAATACTGCATTATGGAACAGTAAATTTGGCATAGTAGTCAATAAAGTACTGATTCAGGAAAGTGAAACTTTGGCAGAGCTTAAGTTACTGAAAAATCTTAATTTGGATCATGGGTCTCCAAAGGACAATACCTGTGATCTGTGGAAAATTATACATAACAACCATAAAGAAAAGTTTTCAAAGATAGTTATGTACATGCCCCTTTAGACATCAGACTCAGAAAGAAGGTTCTTGGTACAGAACACCAGATTAAGCTCAGAAACAATAGATTATTGCTTGTACAACAAGAGGCATCATCTTTTAAAGATTTTTAATAGGGATCTAACAGGGACACTGGAACAACAAGTATGGATAGAGTTGGCACTGGCTTTAAAAAAATTATCATCAAGAAAATCACCAATCTCAGTATTTCTTAGCCTATTTTAAAAACATTTCACCATTTTCAAAATACATTATTATAAGTTTCTCTTGATGTCATTATGACAAAGATAATATTGTCGACATATGGTTATTTTTAGATGATTGGGGTGGAGATTTGAAAATAAATTCAAATTTTGCATACAAGTGAAATCTTTAAGAGATAACCTGTCATCCGTGACATGGACTTGCACAAAGTAGGAAAAAAACCTAGAAATGTTGATTAAATGAAGACAACTAGTCAAAAATACACTTGTATATTAACAGCTTCATTTGTGTAGTATATGTTTATATAAAAATCCATGAATTCAAGTATTAGATGAAATGTTAGAAAATTCATGTAAATTCATTTTGAAAAGTTTAACAAGCATTTTTGCAAGATGTTCCACCTTCATTAAACTTGATGGTCAGATATCTAATTGTACAAAATCTTGGAAATTTATTGGGTTTCATGTAAGCATGAACTCTTTTGTTGCAAACAGGAAACTTTCACAGCACAATAAATTTTTTCCATAGTGAAAAATGAAACCGCTTGTATTTAAGTCTGTTGCTGAATTTTTTTTATTTGAAGTCATTGGTATGCTTTGATAAAGGTTTATGTGTTCATAAAGGTGCTGCTCAAGTCACCCTTTGTTTGTTATTGCTGCAGCAATATTAAATAACTTGAGCACATTGACTGAGACATGTTTTTCAATTCTTACATGTATGACTGTACAAATTAACAAAGAAAAGAGTGTGCCAAACATGACCTTTATAATAGCCAATCATCTTCATTCAGTGTTTATGAATTTAGAACCAAGGTCAGGAAGTAGGTCAGTTAAAATTACAATGTATATAATTGAATTGTGTGTTTATCAGATCAAAACAAAAAAACTGAATTTTCCAGGGGGAAAAAGCCACATTGGTGAATGAAGTTATTACAATAATGTAATAACAACTAAAATTAAAAGAGAATTTAAAACTATCATATAAGCAATTAAATTACATATACATAACACTTCCCCACATTAAGAAAAGAAAGATTTATATAATAAGGCTTTCTTTCTTACCATATGTTAATTATTGACAAGGTAAAATAAAATTACATAGGAAAACACTTATGAATTATATAAAGTGTACAAGAAGTAATATTTCTTTACACAGGGAGAGTGCATGTGCAATTAAATTGTCTTTTCCTTTGATGTGCCTGATGTCAAGATTATACTCTTGTAACAACAAATTCCACCACCTTCATAATCTTTGATTTTTATTTTTCATCTTGTTGATTAAGTAAGGGGGTTGTGATCACAAAACACAACAACCAGAGAAGGAGCTGAACTAATGTAGACTTGAAAATATTATAATGCCAGTATTAAAGCCAAACATCCCTTCTCGATTTTTGGGTAGATTCTTTGGTGCTTATTTAATTTCTTTGAAAAATAGTACAGTGGATGATCAATACCATTTCTATCTTCTTGAATCAATACTGCCTTAACCCCACCATCACTTGCATCAACAGAGTTTAAATGATTGTTTGAAATTTGGAGCTACAAGAACTGATGAACTTTCAAGTATAGTGTTTAACCTATCAAAAGCTCCTTGACATTTTTCAATCCAAAGAAACTTGTTTTTCTTGCTCAACAAGTTTGTCAGGGGTACAGCAATATTAGAAAAATTGGAAGAAAATTTCTGATAGTATCCAGCCACACATAAAATTTGCATCAGTTGCTTTTTATTGAGAGGCACATGGACATCAGAGACAGCCTTGACCTTTGTATCTATAGGTTTAACTTGTCCATGTCCCACAATATGTTCTAGAAAAGTTACATAAGCATGGCAGAATTCACTTTTAGATAAATTGATTGTCAGACTTGCATCAGTGAGTCTGTCAAAGAATTTCCAAATTGTTGTTAAATGTTTTTTCCAGGTGTTGTAGACTATGACATCATTGATGTTAATCATCACAATTATCTAGATCATAGGTAATCATATTCATCAAATGTTGAAAACTACTTGGAGAAACCTTCATTCCAAACGGCATTACTTTATATTGATAGTGTTCATTTGTAGACACAACTGCTGAAATTTAATTTGCTCTTTCGTTAGTGGAATTTGCAAAAATCCATTCAGAAGGTCAAATTTTGTGACATACTTGGCATTTCAAATTTTATCAATGTAGTTATCTATTCTTGGTAATGGAAATGAATCTGTCTATGTCACACTGTCCACCTTCCTATAATCAGTTCATATACAGAAAATTTTATCCGGTTTTGGAACAAGTATACACAGTGAACTCCAATCACTTTTACTGTGCTCTATGAAATCATTCTTCAGTGAATACTGAATTTCCTTTTATAAGTATTCGTGTTTGAGAGAGTTTATCTTGTATGTGTTATTTCACAGGTTTAAAATTCAGTTTTATTTGTCATGGACATATTTGTCATTTGTACTTGTCCTTGTAGGAATATCTGGAAATAAGTGCTCATATTCGAATAATAACTGTCTAAGTTCATTACTTCCTTGTTGCACGTGTGAAAGTGTCTGTTCCAGAATTTTCATAATTTCTGAATTCTGAAGATTTGTTGCTTCAAAATCAGTAGAGTCTGATTGAATTCCTTCAGTGAAATCCTCAAATGGTTAGACAGGTAAAACTAAATTAACTGCATGATTTACCTGACTATCTCTCTCAATATATTGGTACTCCATTATTTTATTTAGATTACTTTTATTAGAATTTAACTCATTTATTTTCTTCTTAACTTTGTAAGGGCAATGCAATCTAATTTGAAGAAAATTTTGAAGAAAGAGCAAGAGAGAATGAACTCTAATGGTCAACAAGTATTGGTTGCCTGACTTGGTCTTAGGTTAAGGTACCAACACAATCTACCATTATTCTACTAAATGGTTTGTAAAATGCAGCAATAGGTTGCAGATAGGTTACATATTAGCCTTAAGTATCTTTTGATTGGGTTTTCCTACAATTTGTCAAGTGTGATCTGCAGTATCTACAAACTTCACTTTTGATTTTCGTCCAATAAAAGTGAATCTAGGTCTTGTAATAAATCTTATTAATCCCTAAATCCAGCCAGAGGAGTTTCATGGGCCAAACTAAGTATTTCTTGTCTGTAAGATTTTGGAACTACAATTTGATAGTTCACTGACCATTCATCACCAGCAGGTATCTTGGGAGGTCTCCATTTTCTCATAAGGATTATACTTTTAAAGAAATAACAGACAGGTACTTCATTTGCTTCAGTTTCACTAATGGTCCTCTGAAACAAACAGAAGATCTCAGGATCATTTTTTGGTTAGACAACAAGTGATTGTCATTTGTCACCTTTGTAGAAAAAAGAGAATGAGTAGCTAAAAGATGATCACTGTGATCAATATATTTTGATTGATCCAAATAAGGAGTGAAAGTGACTTCATCAAAAGCCTGACCAATACATTTGTCGGCTAATTTCCGTATCAAAATCAGTCTCAAGAGCTTTCTTTGCCATAGCTTTTAGTAACTGCACAAGCTGGGTATAAATCAGGGAATTCTTTATCAATAGGATCAACTTTCTGATCCAAATATAGCTTGCCAGTTGCAAGTGGAATAACAACAGAACTAACATGTAGGCCAAACATGACCTTGATAATGACCAATCATCTTAATTCAGTGTTTATGAATTTAAAACCAATTTAGAACCAAGGTCAGGAACTAGGTCAGCTAAAATTACAATATAGCAATCAAATTGCATGTTTTTCAGGTCAAAACAAAAAAATGAATTTTCAAAAAATAAGTATAATTCAGTGAATAAATTTATCATTACTATAATATAATAAAAAAAAAACTAAATGATTCAGACTTAACACTAGCAATTAAATTACATACACATAGCATATTTGCTTAGTATAAATACAGAACAATAGGTGTTTCAAAGATAATCAGTTTGCTTTAAAGTTAGAGCAAAACTATTTTTTCTGGTTCATTTTGCAAATCAAAACATTATCATCTGGTTGATTTTGTCATTCCCGCTACCACCTTCAGAGGTGGTTAATTATAGCTAGTCATGTAGCATGACTATTTTGGTTATAATACAGCATGCAGTACTTAAGGTCAGACGTAAACAGATTATCATATAACAATGCATTGTCAGGGTCATTTGTCAATATGAACAAAGGATGTATTAATGTGTTACAATGGATTCCAGTGCATTTTATAGCCATGTTTGCGGCTTCCTGTCATGTTTCCTTTGAATTTCTCCTCACTCGAAGACAGTATACACAATTTTTTAACACCCCAAACATCACCAGATGGTATATTTTGTTGCTAATAATATAAGCAATCACAGTTTGTGTCATTTGTGAAACCCAATGTAATCGCAGGTAAAGTTCCCCCTTCACATAAAATCCTGGCAGCATCCATCTCAGCATAGGAGGCTTACCATCTGTTGTCCAGTGATCCATGTCCCAAACCTTCAGGTTCTGATGACTGCAAAATTCTTTGCAATTTGGAAAACATTTCTGTGCTAACTCTTGACCAGATCTCTTGTTCTTTCCTCAACTATGGTCCAGGAGCTCTCAAGATTTAGAAAGGATCAAGCTTTTCCTAGACGTTGTTGAGGTGGTCTGTCAGGCCACCCACCAACAGTTTTTGTTATGACTCTTGGTTGCTGCTTCTAGCTATGGAGTTCATACCCCTTCTTGGCCCACTAAATCTCCTACTTTCAATGCTCAGGACTTTCACTCAGTAAAACACTGGAATTCTTAGAACAAAAAATCAATGTGTAACTGTAGACTCCCATACAGAGATCTTTACAGCAGCCTTGTTCAACTTGCAGAAAAAGGAATCACTGTTGTCAATGGCTCTCCATTGTGTGTTCAGGAATGTGGATAAACTTTATATGCATGCTTTGTCATTGTCCATGGCCTTATTAGTGGAGCTTCACCTCAGCAGCATTGTTGTTCTTGACACTTCCTGGAGCACAGTAAGAAGCTGCAGAAGGTTTCTCCACTAGAAGCAAAGATAGATTTTTGATTACTCATCTCCTCCATGACTGCTAAGAATTTAAGAGATCATCAGCAATTGCATCCAAACTTCTGACTTTTTTAAATCAGTCATGAGGCCAAGCCATCCTGACTGCCCTGAGGAGCCCTTTGCTAAATTCCTTCAAGCCATACAGTCCCAGTAAGCCCCCCCCCCCGATAGATGTGCTCTTGAAGGGTGCACTGCAAAGGCCCAGGATATAAGTTCACAAAAGTTTTACCACTCAATGGGTAAGGGAAGACAGCACTAGGGGCTCTCTCCATCTCCTGCAGAAGTTGCCTCATTTGACAGGCTGATCAGGTATACTGGTCAATAGCTGGTTCCCTTTTATTATAAAAAATGGCTAACCAGCTTAGATTCCAAGGTCTTTCTTTTCTAATAAGGTTACTTATTTATTCCACCAGTTAAATATGGTGCACTTGAAGGGAAGATATACCATAAGCCTTGCAATTGGTTAGTGGCCATCAATTTTCAGTATTAGTACTTTAATATCCCTATCTTTTCTCCAGACAGGAAGTACCTCCAATTTTGCTTGGATGGAGAGGTCTTCAGGTTTTGAGCTATCCTGTTCAGTGTAGTTTCCACAACCAACCAGAGTTTTTACTATAGTCTAAGCCTACTAAACCATTGGTTTGTACCCCCCTGCCTATTTCAATAACGGAAACTTTTAATTTTATAAAAAGTGCAAAGAACTTAGTCAATTCATTCTTTCATTTATATTTTTTAACCAGACTGTGAGTAGAATGGCCTTAACAACATCATTGTCTGTGCATTTCATGCTTAATGGAAGTTTTCAGTATTATAGTTGGACATACCTAAGACAAATTTTCAGTTCCTGGACAAGTCCATTTTCACCAATGGGGTGTATGTGCGACTAAAGATGTACATACACATGTCATCTGCTTCTGATATTTACAGTGTCAAATCAAGCAAAGGAAAAGAAAGAAAAAAATTACCTATCACGTGAATTTAACAAGTGGTTTCATTAATATGTTCATGTGTGCAAAGGATTATAATTCCAAACATAACATTATGGTAATTTATGGAATTGTCTGGCAGTTACCAAATAGGATGAATTGTCATTTTGTTGTCGGATGGAAATAAACTACCCCATAGTGTACACAATATGGCGTTGTGTTAGTATGGAAAGTCCGTTAAAAATGACAGGTGCAAGGGGATACCAGTATTAGTGCCATTCTGGTCACAGTCAGGATAGAAATTATAAATCAGTGATTCAGTTAACTTAGTTCTGTGCACTTTTTATCATGTTAAACGTTTTAGGTATTGAAATTGGTAGGAGGGTACAAACCAATGTGATGTACCTTCAGGCTATAGGTTCATTAGAGTAGTTGCAACCCAATTCAGCTCATTAGGTATCCCAGTCCTCTAATATTTTGGTAATTGTTGGATCCACAGTTTAGAGTCCCTCACTCTATACCAGTGTGACTGTTGGCCCCAATAGACCAGGTTAGGTCTTTTACCAAACTTAGAGAAATCTAAGTCTCATCTATCTCAAAATGTTTCCTGTTAAGAATGAATTTCCCCACAAGCAGAGTTATTCCATGTCCTCCACAGAGTAGACAAGATCTTGTCCCTGTTCGAGACTCTGTGAGTAATGACCATGTTGCCAGCTTGTCTTTTTATCTTCATGCTGGCAAACATGAACTATTTAGCAGACTCGGTTCCTCTATGCAGAATGCACATATATTCTCTCAAGTTTCTCCATTTAACTGCATATAGACCTCCTGAATTCTCCCATTTCAATAGGCTGGGAATTCGGCCATTATCTTCAGTTGATGGACAAATTGTGACCAGCTTCTGTCTGAAGTCCCCATGTTGTCCCTTTTTCCCAAAACCCACTCTTACCTATTCAGGAAGAATTTCAACCCCACATGAACAATAATGAAGGACATGTTCTTAGACCTTCAGTGTGCATCAGCCAGATAGAGGCCATTACTTAATGGTCTCCTCTGACAATAAATTGGTAATAGCATTCCTCATGAAACAAGGAGGCACAGATGTACCTTCTCTCTGCATGGAGGTTTGGAACCAGAAGGAATTGTCCATCTCCTGCACAACAGTCTAAGGATTCTTTATCTCCTGCACAACAGCCCAAGGATTCTTCATCTCCTGCACAACTGTCCAAGGATTCTTTATCTCCTGCACAACAGTCAAAGGATTCTTCATCTCCTGCACAACAGTCCAAGGATTCTTCATCTCCTACACAACAGTCCAAGGATTCTTCATCTCCTACACAACAGTCCAAGGATTCTTCACCTGCACAACAGCCCAAGGATTTTTCATCTCCTGCACAAGTCCAAGGATTCTTCATCTCCTGCACAACAGTCAAAGGATTCTTCATCTCCTGCACAACAGTCCAAGGATTCTTCATCTCCTGCACATGTCCAAGGATTCTTCATCTCCTGCACAAGTCCAAGGATTCTTCATCTCCTGCACAAGTCCAAGGATTCTTCATCTCCTGCACAAGTCCAAGGATTCTTCATCTCCTGCACAAGTCCAAGGATTCTTCATCTCCTGCACAACAGTCAAAGGATTCTTCATCTCCTGCACAACAGTCCAAGGATTCTTCATCTCCATGCTTAGTTTATATCAAACAGTTTCTCAGCAAAAATAGTTTTTGATCAAAGTTTCCAAGTGCACCAGGAGAAGATTGACATTTAAAGTGTATGATGCGAAATGGAAAATGATTTGTGATAGGTATAGTAGAAAACATGTAAATCCTAGCTTTCCCTCTGAGTGCATTGGCTGATTTTCTTCTCTTCATTTTTGGCAATGAACAATGCTTGGTTTCTACTATTAAGGTCTAATGTGCAACACATTTCAGCACACTCAGATTTTTAATAGTCCTTGCCATTGAGATTATCCTCAGTTAATAATTGATCAGTTATTTCAGATTGTAAAAGCCAGTATCATGTTCTCTAATGTTTAAATGGAATCTCTAACGGCATGTGATCTCTAAATAAAACCTCCTGTGAATCTCTGGGAAGAACTTTGCTTTGAGAACCTTAACCTAAAGGCATTGTTCTTGCTGGCCTTATTAGTCTACAAGATGAATAATCTAGCTTCATGTCTTTTTCCTATGAGCATGACTAAAAAGTTCAGTGTTACTGTATTACTGTTATGAGTCTATATCAATCCATTGATAACCAGGCTTTTAAGTGAAAAACTCAGCTTCCTTTAGTTACTCTACATGCATTTGAGATTCCCAGTCAGTCATCTCTGAAATGGGAATGACCATGGTCAATTTTATGTCCAGTTATGGTCCTATATTTTTACCTGGCAACCTCTAAAGAGTGAAATTAAGAGTAGGAAGTCTTATTTCCTCCCTGTTAATAGTTAGCTGATACTTCAGCTTCCACTCTTTCCAGGTGGATTGTATTGACTATCAAGAGTCCTTTACTATTATGGACTTTCATTAAAATTAAAGCCCATGAGGTTCAAGTCTATTATGGACCTGTCTTTCATTAAAATCAAAGCCCATGAGCTTCAAGTCTATTATGGACCTGTCTTTCATTAAAATCAAAGCCCATGAGCTTCAAGTCTATTATGGACTTGTCTTTCATTAACATCAAAGCCCATGAGGTTCAAGTCTATTATGGACCTGTCTTTCATTGAAATCAAAGCCCATGAGGTTCAAGTCTATTATGGACCTGTCTTTCATTAAAATCAAAGCCCATGAGGTTCAAGTCTATTATGGACCTGTCTTTCATTAAAATCAAAGCCCATGAGCTTTAAGTCTATTATGGACCTGTCTTTCATTAAAATCAAAGCCCATGAGCTTCAAGTCTATTATGGACCTGTCTTTCATTAAAATCAAAGCCCATGAGATTAAAGTCTATTATGGACTTGTCTTTCATCAAAATCAAAGCCCATGAGGTTCAAGTCTATTATGGACCTGTCTTTCATTAAAATCAAAGCCCATGAGGTTCAAGTCTATTATGGACCTGTCTTTCATTAAAATCAAAGCCCATGAGCTTCAAGTCTATTATGGACCTGTCTTTCATTAAAATCAAAGCCCATGAGCTTCAAGTCTATTATGGACCTGTCTTTCATTAAAATCAAAGCCCATGAGGTTCAAGTCTATTATGGACCTGTCTTTCATTAAAATCAAAGCCCATGAGATTCAAGTCTATTATGGACTTGTCTTTCATTAACATCATAGCCCATGAGGTTCAAGTCTATTATGGACTTGTCTTTCATTAAAATCAAAGCCGATGAGTTTCAAGTCTATTATGGACCTGTCTTTCATTAAAATCAAAGCCCATGAGCTTCAAGTCTATTATGGACCTGTCTTTCATTAAAATCAAAGCCCATGAGATTAAAGTCTATTATGGACCTGTCTTTCATTAACATCATAGCCCATGAGGTTCAAGTCTATTATGGACTTGTCTTTCATTAAAATCAAAGCCCATGAGGTTCAAGTCTATTATGGACCTGTCTTTCATTAAAATCAACGCCCATGAGCTTCAAGTCTATTATGGACCTGTCTTTCATTAAAATCAAAGCCCATGAGATTCAAGTCTATTATGGTTTTGTCTTTCATTAACATCATAGCCCATGAGGTTTAAGTCTATTATGGACTTGTCTTTCATTAAAATCAAAGCCCATGAGGTTCAAGTCTATTATGGACCTGTCTTTCATTAAAATCAAAGCCCATGAGCTTCAAGTCTATTATGGACCTGTCTTTCATTAAAATCAAAGCCCATGAGGTTCAAGTCTATTATGGACCTGTCTTTCAATAAAATCGAAGCCCATGAGGTTCAAGTCTATTATGGACCTGTCTTTCATTAAAATCAACGCCCATGAGATTCAAGTCTATTATGGACCTGTCTTTCATTAAAATCAATGCCCATGAGGTTCAAGTCTATTATGGACCTGTCTTTCATTAAAATCAAAGCCCATGAGGTTCAAGTCTATTATGGACCTGTCTTTCATTAAAATCAAAGCCCATGAGGTTCAAGCCATTGTGGTCCTATTTAGCTTATTAATCTATGGAGGATGTGGTGTTTGATGCATTTTGTCACACTACTTTTTTCACCATTTTACGTTCACTTGTTAGCCAACCAAAGTGAAGACATTTTCTCAATGTGCCCATCTGCCTTCATGGAAAAATTGATCCATGTGAGTTCCATCCTACATTAGTCTGTTTTGCTTTTGTGAGGGCAAGTATTCTTTGCATTTGCTTTTTATTTGCCAAATAAGTGTTAAAGGCTTTTTAGATGGGATATATGAGGCACCAACAAGACAGAATGGTATGCCTCAGCAGTCATTTCTTGAT
Source organism: Potamilus streckersoni (assembly GCA_016746295.1). Lineage (NCBI taxonomy): Eukaryota > Metazoa > Mollusca > Bivalvia > Unionida > Unionidae > Potamilus > Potamilus streckersoni. Next base: position 612,802 of record JAEAOA010000791.1, read on the forward strand.
AGACTTTAGTTGCAAAAATGACCTTTGAAAAGTGTATTTCTACCTAAAACCACTTTAAATTAATAAGAATTCATACTTAAAATAAACAATTGGAAATAATGTGAAAATGTTACATATTTTTTAAGTAGTTGTTCCTGTTTCCTATTGGTATGATGGGTTATGGTTGGCTTTGTAGAAAGAAAAAAAATCAAACAATAGAAATTATTTAACATATATACTAAATTGTATATGTGTGTTTACAATACACATTATATTGTAGCAATATGTTGACTCCCTACTTGAACTTTTTGGGCTCTGATTAGAGTAATCATCTATCCATAACGACTGTGATTCTGTTTCAGTGTGATAGAGAATTTTGCACAACAGCTTCTTAACCAAAATGAACAGCTGAACCTAGTTAATAACACCAGCTACAATGGAAGATTTCACTGGAAGATTCCAATATCAAATATGAGCATAGAACAGTTCCAGAGTGGTTCTTTCTACACTGGTTGTCCTGGATACAAGGTTTGTGTCTGCATTGAGCTGTCAGGTCATAGGGAGAATAATGAAGACTACACATCCATCTTTGTTGTCTTAGAGAAAGGAGAGTTTGATGACTCCCTTCGTTTTCCATTCAATTCAGTTTGTCATGTGACTGTTCATGACCAATCAGACAATTCACAGTCATATACTGTTGTGTTCAACTGTACCAATGTGTCTCGTTGCCTGAGTGAGGAACCAAGTTTTAATTTTAGCCGTGGGCGATTGAGATTTATTAAGACCCAAGAGCTTTTGAGTGAGAAGTTCATTGCTGATGGCTTTCTGTACTTAGATATTGAGGTGAATCACTGTCAACCATATTGTTCCTGAAATAACATAATTTTTCTATTTAGCTTTCTTGCACAATTTGTAAGAGATTTGTATCTATCATAATCAGCTGTTTTTTCCTGATTTACTTCAGTTACTTGTAATTATTGTAGAATTAGAAGATATCAACTCAATTTGACAAAACATTAAATGTCATCATGTTTGCCTAACAGATGAGATTAAGTAGAACTTTGCTGAAACTGTAACCCATCTCTTATTTGCTCAATTTTCAATCTAATGACCCAGGACTATTCAGTAAATAAACACACAAGTCATTGGTGTTGCGTCCACCTTCAAGGGACATAACCGGTCATGAGTCTCTCTGAATGTTTTCATCATCCACTGTGAGGTTCACCTTTTATGGACTATGCCCACCAAGGTGGAGTCTATTATCCTTAGCTGCTTTGTGCTATGGAAGTAAGGCAGACTTCAGGTCTTTTGCATCTCAAGTCAGCAAAAGAAACATAAACCTTTTATAATTTTGGGACATTTCATTATGTAAATCGAGTATATTTTCAACATTATATAATTTTCTTGCCAACACATATATGAATATACTATCCTAATAAAAGAAAATAGTGTAATTCGTACAAGTTTTGCCTTTAAAAAAATTACATATTTGGCCAGAGAAGACAGATTTTACTGAAAAATATGCAAAAAGAATTGCCTTGTGATCATGTAATACAGTTTTTACCTTGATATTGCTTAGTTCATGCAAGACTGATATTTGCATCATAATAATCTAGTCAGTTTTTCCAGCTTTCCGAGAAAACAAACACATAATCTCAGAGTATTTATACAATGCCTTAACTTTAGTTCAAACTCAGTTTTGAGTTATAGATATTTGACAGTTATCTGAATAATTTACATAAAATATATTTAAAAATTGTAGTATCATAACTTTTATTAATGCTTTTTTGTGAAATAGTTGTGTGATGAAAATTGTATAATACAAGGTTGAATATTAGAGTACAAGTGTGCACTGATGTGAATATGGAACCTGGCCCAAAGATGACACAATTCTATCACAGACTTCTGTTGTCTGATTGGCTGGTATCAGATTACTGACCAATCAGACATGTTGGTAATATTGAGGCTTGGATGATACACCATCTATTTGAATGGTTTTTTTTCTTCACTATATATATCATTTCATAGGTATGTCATCATTACAAACCACAAGCGAAATTCCACTTCTCCGTTTTCGCTCATAGCAACCTAAGATTTCAACATTTCCAGTGAATAGGAATAAATCTGCATGATTGATTGTTAACCTGAGGACAATTTTCTTGGAAAGTTTACCCAACACTAATCAGAGTTCTTCTTCTTCAAACAGTAAATTATTAATCAACAAAAACGATACATTTTCTTTGATTTTCAAAGAACTTTTTTTCCTGTATTATTTATGTAACTTGGGTGGGTGGGTGTTGTTGAATGCAGCCACTGATGAAAAAGGGGTGTAATGGATTTTTGTGTATGGTTTGCTATGCTGAGATGATGAAATAATTCTTTAACTTATCTTGAATAATTTTGTTACCTTCATCATCAACTGAAATAGATGCAAAGACATAAATATTACTATTCCCTTTTGCAGTGTTTGTTTTGTCCCTACTAAAGTGTCAAATATTTGAAATTGTAATCTTAGAATCCATTTTCTATCTGATTTCTTTTGCTGGCTTTCCAGTTATTAGTTTTCAAAACATTTCCATGATGTGGAATAGGATTCTGGATTCTGTATAAAAAAATTTAATTCCTTCATGTTACCTTCAGTTTTTATTCAGTCTTGTAAATGTTGATTTAAACTAGTTTTGTTAAAAAAAGAAAGTCATAAATATTGTTTACAAGTAGTGTAAATATTATAATAAATTTGTTTAGCAATTCATATGACTGAAATTACTTCAGTTTGATTTACAATGTAGAATAATATATGCCATCATATGAAAGTTCATATTAAATTTGCCTGTACTGATTCATTAGAGCAGAATTATCTCCTGCCTGGCCTTCCCAAAACAAGACTATTAAAAATGTATGTGATATATAATACTATATATACATTTTTATGGCAAATTTAATGACTAAATTATAATAGAATGATCCGTGTCGTAAAGAAGAAAATCAAGTGAATACTGAGAGACTATAGATTCCTAACATAAATGTGATAATGTCATTTCATGCAAATTTCTTATTTCCATTCAACCATTATGGCAGTATTTTCTTTAATCTTTGAGTTGATTAATAATTTTTTTTTGAAAAGTCATTCTGGTTATTTTTTTATCATTGACATTTCATAGTTTGCAATTTAAACTGCATTAATGAACAATATTTTATTCAGTTTCTGTTGATAGCAGTGGAGATTTATATTGGTCTAGTCTGGTGTTTGTAGTTTTCTACTTTAGAATTTGATTATGCTCTGTAGAATGCTTAAAAGCATTAGTAGTTTTTAATTTTTTTAAACTCTTTAGAAAATATTTTAATTCATTTTTAAGTTTTTAAAAACTGGATGTGTCTATTTTATGTATTTTCAACCTGTGTAAATAAGCTTCATTCAGTAACATTTTGTTTCATCTAGGTTCAGGGGAAAAAAATTAACTCTTTCTTTTATTGATTGTATTCACAGTGGTATAACACTGATCCTTTTTTGCCTGTATTACCTATGACAGATTGTCTTATGTTGTAACATTCATGTAACCATATTCCTTTTGGAACAATAACTCAAGTTGTCCCCACTATATAGTGTCCATACTTTGGGGATGGCTTGCTTTTTGGTTTGGGACAAGAACTCAAATTGACCCCACTATATGTTGACAATACTTTGGGAATGGCTTGCTTTATGGAACAATAACTCAAGTTGTCCCCACTATATGGTGACCATACTTTGGGGATGCCTTGCTTTTTTGGATATCTTAAGTTGTACCCACTATATGGTAACCATACTTTGGGAATGGCTTGCTTTTTAGAACAATAACTCAAGTTGTCCACAATATATGCTGACCATACTTTGGAAATGGCTTGCTTTTTGGGACATTGACTTTAAGTGATCCACACTATATGGTGACCATACTTTGGGGATGGCTTGCTTTTTTGGAACAATAAATTAAATTGTACCCACTATATGGTGACTATACTTTGGGATGGCTTGCTGTCCCCACTATATAGTGACCATACTTTGGGGATGGCTTGCTTTTTGGAACAATAACTTAAGTTTTACCCACTATATGGTGACCATACTTTGGGAATGGCTTGCTTTTTAGAACAATAACTCAAGTTGTCCACAATATATGCTGACCATACTTTGGAAATGGCTTGCTTTTTGGGACATTGACTTTAAGTGGTCCCCACTATATGGTGACCATACTTTGGGGATGGCTTGCTTTTTTGGAACAATAACTCAAGTTGTCCCCACTATATGGTGACCATACTTTGGGAATGGCTTGCTTTTTTGGACAATAACTTAAGTTGTATCCACTATATGGTGACTATACTTTGGGAATGGCTTGCTTTTTGGAACAATAACTTAAGTTGTACCCACTATATGGTGACTATACTTTGGGATGGCTTGCTGTCCCCACTATATAGTGACCATACTTTGGGGATGGCTTGCTTTTTGGAACAATAACTTAAGTTTTACCCACTATATGGTGACCATACTTTGGGAATGGCTTGCTTTTTGGAACAATAACTCAAGTTGTCTCCACTATATGGTGACCATACTTTGGGATGGCTTGCTGTCCCCACTATATGGTGACCATACTTTGGGGATGGCTTGCTTTTTGGGACAATAACTTTAAGTGGTCCCCGCTATATGGTGACCATACTTTGGGGATGGCTTGCTTTGTGGGTAAGAAAGAACTATATTGACTTGTGTGTCAAGGTCACTAACTTCAAGAGGACAAATGATTCAGCACAATAGTTAAAGTTCTCCACCATCCACAGTTACCAAACTTTGAAGATGTCTTGCACTTAGAATAAGAAAGAGGCCAGTTGGTATCAGAGTTCAATGGTCATAGGTCAGGGTCACAGGCCCAAAAAGGACCAATAGTTTCAACATTAGTTTTATATCACATACCTGGACTAAAGTTGGTTAGCTTGCACCTGGGTTAAGGTAGAAGCTTAATGACTTTAGAGTCAAAAGGTAAAAGATCAAGGTCATTGACTTAAGGAAGAAAAATGTTTTCCACACAATAAGTTTAGTTCCATGTCACGGATCTGGACCAAATTTTCTTGTGACCTGCAGTTGGTTTAAAGAAGAACATTGTTGGTATTGGGGTCAATAGGTGATCAAGGTCACTGACTGAAATAAGATAAATGTTTTCATCAAGCTTTTTTACTTGTATCTTTAGCAAAGTTTATGGATGACTTGGGGTGATCAGTATTGATTGTTTTGACTGAAAGTAGGAATTTTTTTTTACATAAAAACATAGTACTTTGATCATACATTGAGAGATCTTGCACACAAGGTACAGAGATTATTGATTTTGGAGTCAGTTTACAGGTAAAAGTCATTGTGACTTGAAGTTTACAGTGCAGAATCTTGCTTAAGTGTGCAGATTTAATAGGAGACTTGCATTTAAGACAATAAAGCAATCTAAAGATTCTGTTGTCAGAAATGCAGCAATCATGGTCATGGTAACTCAGATAACAAAATACATTTTTTGCATCTTGAGTCTAAACCAAGATTGCATACCTTTACCAAAGGTAGAGGTCATTGAGACCCCTGGGTCAGTAATCTCCAAGGTCAGCCATACCATACTAGTACCTACATAGAGGACTGCTAATTAAGGACCAGGTACAGTCATGACACTCATGCTATTAAACAATGTAAGAAGCATTGCTAGGAAATAAATAATTTTCAATATCAGCACATAAATATATATGTAACTGTTGTGTCTAAAAAGTTTGTTCACAATATCTATCATATGTACTCACCTGTAAGATGAATTCAATTGCAAATTGCACAGACCCAGATCTGAATTAAGCACTGGCAGATATGGGACTGGGCATTTTGTTAGGAGTAATCAGAATAATAAACAGCATAAACCCTGATTTTCAGGCACATTATGCTATGGCAGATCAGGCTCTTTGTTGTATTTGATTGAACTTTAAAATGAGTACAGACAGTAATACTATGGAAACTAACAACCTACAACTACAATAAAGTCATATTAAACTCATTTAATGCCTGTAGGCATAATACTGTTGGAAATAACCACCTGTCACAAAATTATTGTTTTTGTTGGTTGGTTCCTAATGGCACTTTCACCACATCACTGACTGAACATTGGCATGGAAATGGGACCTAAACCTTTCCCAAATACACATTGAGGCAGCTAACCTGTGTTGGCTTAGGAAGGTATCAAACCCAAGACCCTTTGATTAATAGGCTGGTATTCTACAAATTGAGCTACTATGGCTGTCACACATCATGTCCAATCATGTCACATTATGTTACATTGACCGAAAATGGTGCAATATATTTAGTATTATGTTTTTCATTATGAAGCTCTAGATCAAGGTATATATTCCAACAGATTCTTATAACAATATTGCCCCTGTCTGACTTAGAACTTTCCCTGTCAGTTACACCATAGTGGAACTCAACTTGTATTATAATAATACTCATCTGTGTTGTATTATAATAATACTCATATGTGTTGTATTATAATAATACTCATCTGTGTTGTATTATAATAATACTCATCTGTGTTGTATTATAATAATACTCATCCATGTTGTATTATAATAATACTCATCTGTGTTGTATTATAATAATACTCATCTGTGTTGTATGGACATATTCTCTTTCATATTGATGCTGTTATATAATGCCTTGGTTGTGCTAGCATTTCTCTCCATGTATAGATACGTACAAACTAGTAAAGTTTTCTAACATTAGATTTTATGTTTTTAATTTTTTGTACCTTTGCACAGGTTTCTTTTATTTGCACTGTTTTAATAGAATACATGACTGTTTTTAAATAATTTTAGCATTGAATTAAAGTTTTTTTTAATAAATTTAGTTTCTTTTGAGATCTTTTTAAAACATTTTGCAACATGTTTCATCTCTTGTCTTCTCTATTCATTTCTAAACAGTAACACAGTGTCTTCACTATTGCCTTTCTAGCTTCTTCTGGGGAAAGTCCCCACATTCAAGCTTATTTGTCATCCTTTGGCTGTTATAGAAACCTAGAACAGAAAGAACACAGACCCAGTCTGACTTCCACAGCATAGACACATGAGGTTTCCTCTTTCTCTCTTTGGATGAATGTTTGTTACATGTAATGCAAATTTGTTTGCAGAAATTGCCTGTGTTCAAATGAAATTTAGCATGTTCAATTTTTTTTCCATATTAATCAATAATCCACTCAGTTCTTGCAGATATTTAGTTAGTTTAGATCTCTCTATAGTTTTGAGGAATTTGTATGCCATGCTAATTAAGCAGTTCCCAAATAAATGTAACAGTTTCCATTGATATGATAGGTGTTTGATGCTGTTAAGACTCTATGGTATTGAACTAAGTAAGAGAAGAAGCAAAACTAAATTGTTTTGTAAAACTTTTCAATTATTTTAATTCTCCAAATTTCAAAACAAATTTAAGAGGAACTTAAAGCATTGTGAATTAAGTCCAAAATTATCCTTTATGTTTTATAATAAATCCAAAAAATAGAGTGTTCCAAACGATTACCAAGTTGTTACATGTCATGGCTTGTACAAAAGTAACAAGAAAAGATTGAAGAATACAAGATTTATAACATTTAACAAAATAATTTATTTCCCTAGAAAAACAAGGTCAAATGACTTACAGGTTATGAATCAAATCCAAAATTAATCCAAGAATTAAAAACAGAAGTGCTATCAATGTAATGTCCTAAATGAGCCAGTGTTCGAGCCCCGGTGAAATAAAAATGGACGGCAATGAGGTATGTCATGACCTTGAAAGTATTTTTGTGTCAACAGTTCCTAATTGAAACACAAAAAATATTCTAGTTTAGAATTTCTGAATAAATTTTTATAACCTAGAATTTATATATGAGCACTATTGTTTTCCAGGAAAAAATCAATAAATACCGTAAAATAAAAATTCAACTCAAAGTGGTCACAAACAAGACAACTTTAAGTGTTGAAGGTTTATAGCCCAACTAGTTAGTTCTTTCTCAAGAAAGAGGTTATACAATAAGTTGCAAAACATTCCCGGATGGTGTCAAAAATACATCCCACTGAGAAAACAAAACATTTGTAGCAATAAACACATGTTATTTGCCACATACTCAAGGTATGGCCTTGATAAACTTAACAATTTTTACTGTAAGAATGAATAATGAAAACAAAAGTTATTACCAGAACTCGATCTGATTTCTGAACCAAGGTCAGAAACTAGATTTTATGTTTCAACTGCTGGTTGTTAATCAGGTCAAACAGAACTGAACTGAATTTCTAAACAAATATAAAATCCAGTAGACAAAGTTATTAGAATAACATGGAATAAATTTTTTAAAAAAAAGCAGACCAGTAATTAAATTACATATACACTACACAATTAATGATTGTTATGATGTGCCAATAGTTTTGTATATCACAATTGCATTGTCTAGAATGTCTTCCAATGAATTCACATTAATCCCAAAATATTGATTAGTCCAAACAGTCATATGAGCTCTTTGAAATTCCCAACAATAATATAAATAAATGATTCCTTCAAATTAAATATAAACACAACATTAAATACTTCTGCGGACTGAACAGAAAATAAGAACATTAATAGGGGTTAATAATCGATAATGGTTACATCAATCACGCTAACATAATTTTTTTAGTACCTAAATTTTTATCCCCAAACACACTTGCGTGTGACGCTAGGCAACACTTTTGATGTCATGGGTTATTGAATGTGTTGGCTTGAATCAGCTATCAAGATCCAAATTGCCCACTGTAATACTACTACTACTACTACTACTACTACTACTACTACTACTACTACTACTACAACTACAACTAGTAGAAACGGCCTTAAACGCAAGACCCTATTTGGATCATTTGTGGCCTCTTGTAAGCACTGTATTTAAAAATAAACTTTTAAACAAGTTTCATATGTTATTAAACTACTAACACGCGGTGCTCCTTTGAACGCGCGACCCGATTGGGTCAAAAATGCACAATAGGCCTAAGGCCGGCCTTGACTACTAGTACAAAGTACATTCGTTAAAGTTCTGTTTTTAACTGTTTATAATGACATAAATTGGTTACAACTGAATGCCTATCATGCTATTTTATGGAAGGCCATTTGGAAAGAACCGGAATCGCGTCTCAAATCGAAATAATACTGAATGAAATATACAAAATTTAATTAAATAGCAAAACGCACGAATTTGTTGGTAAAAAAAATGATATAGGTTGAATAATATTTGCCGTAGAACCAGAATGCTTATGTACAGTGGTCCTACTAGATACGATTAGAACAGAAAATTCTGCATGCGATAATAAGAATCGCAGATATCCAAGACAAATATCATACAAATCCAGCGATCAGATGATTCAACTGTTTTATATGAATTTTATTAACAAGTTTAAATCAGGAGTTTTAACTGACGAAATATTCGATTTTTTTACATATTCCTTTGTCTTCTTTTGCCCCAACATACACACACACTATTTTGAAAAAGTGTTGTAGAATACATCAGAGTGAGGTAAGTCTTTGAGCAGCAAGAGAGGATTAAAACCGATATAAGGGTCTCCAGACATTAGTGAAAAAAAAAACGACGCAGAAAAATACATGGAAAGGTTAGAATGACCAACGAACAGTAACATTAATTAATTGTGACACATCGTGATGATTTTTATGTGCTATAAAATGTGAATATTTTTATTTTATATGAGCAACATGGAGTGGTGGTAATCGACATAAAGGGACGCCGGACGAGTCTTCACTAACTTATTCAAGAGATTTTGCACTAATTTGATCAATTTTATTGTTTTTAATATAACGGTAAATTTATTCTTGTTGAATTTTAATGATTACATCATCTGAATCATTTTCTATCTATAGAAATATTATTATGTATAAGAAAGGAAAGCAATCATATAGCATAGATAGAGTCATGGTTAATAATCTTGTTGATGACAGCAAGTATATATTCAGAACATTTATTGCTGAACATGTTTGCGATGATGGTTCGGCTTATATTATTAGTGATAAACTCAATCCTATATAAAAATTACGGCGACATAACAAGGTTGTCGTATAGGAAAATTCTAAAGCAGGTATTTTCACCGGAAATAATCAACCATACTACAATATCGCATATCCAGTTTCCGCAGTTGTTTATGCGCTTTATCGTTTGAATGAACCAGACATAGCTACTTTACCTAGCTACATGGCTGCTCTTGCTCCGAAGAAAACAGGCTCGCTAAATTGCGTGGCTCAACGTGACAGAGAACATTTTGCAAACTCGAGAAAATGAAACGGACATAACAGAATCAAGAATTTAAAAAAAACTCTCTTATTAACGAAGCTAAAATAAATGACGTGGTTATTTTAGGGAAATAAAGCATTAAAGATTCCAATAAATGTAAAACAACAGTAACCAATGTTATTTTGTACAATTCTGGTAAATACTATAGTAAGGGTGCTCCAATAATTTTGTATGATCATAATTCACGTGCATGCCATCTCACTTCTGTCTGCGTGAGTTCGAGTCTAAAATTCGGCGAATGTGGATATGTGAGAAAGCTTGTAAGTAGCATCTTGTGGGTCGGTGGTTCTTTCCGCGGATTTCCTAGTTTCTTCCTCCAACGTTAATAATAGCCGCAATGTATAGCCTATCGTGTGCTGAAAAATGGCGTTAAGCCCCACAACAACAACACGTGCATGGACCGACTCTGTAACAAAATTTCAAAGGGAGAGAATAATACGATTTTTTAACGGCGATATCTACAAGAAAATCTACAACATAAGTAAGCGTGACATTGTATCAGTCTGGCTATTTCACGGAGATGACTGAGTCAGATGAATCAACATTTGATCAGTTTCTTCTGCCGCTTGGAGTTCTATATCGTAAGAAATCACTCAATCGTGCTATGAAAAGTTTGGTGTAAAATATGACGGTGACAACGATGATTCACTCGTTAATTGTTCGACAGAGTCGTCCGTTGTGGCTCATATAGCCCAACAAAAAATAAATGGCGTCGAACTCCAAAAAAAAATTCTCGATGATGTATCACAGTCTCGTTTTGAGTTTAGCAATGGCGGTATTTGGAACACAAAATATAATTCCTCTGACATGATTTGTGTTGACAATACCGCTGCTTATCAGGCTGCTTTTCTTGGACAAGGTGAGTGTGATCGTTATTATGAACGATTCGGGCACACAACGCACGAACTGACACGTTGCAGTAAACGGACCACTACCAAATATCGATCTTACTGGATTTGCCGAGATTGATTCATTCGAGTTTGCAACGAGTATTCATCCTGTGATACCCGTTTGCTTTGGGTAATAAACCGGATACTAGTATCAGTCTCAACTACTGTGGTGCAAAAATCAACGTGGTTGTGTTCCAATATCGCTATTACGATATATGCTCAATACTAAGATCTTCATATTGTTGACGGTAACCTCTGCGATAATTTGGGCGCGAGGTGTGTTGGTGTCATGGATAAATACAATCAAACAAGATGGATAAAAACGTAGGTACAATAGTTATCTACTACGAGGTTATTTTTCCTCAGTGTACTTATTTGAAATCATTTATGTGTGCATACTAATCAATAAACCTATTATCAATGATGTTGTTAGAGTCACTACAGAATCTTTTCATATTAAGCGTTGTAAAATGTATCTTGTGAAACTATTTATCGAAGAAGACACCAGCGGTTTCAACTGGTGTTCATGGCGAACAAAGCAAGAACAAATACGTAAATATTCAGTGTCTGCAGATGTTAAAACACCAGATATTTATTATCGCAACGATAATTTATCACTGACTTCATAATCACCGTCAGCAAACGATATAATCACGACACATATCACGGTCTAATTGAATGGTCTTGGTGTTTCTGGTAAAGCAACACGTGCGATAGAATTATTTATAAAATCTGACATGATTGTGCTGATGCCAACTCACTGGCTAGCCAGAGAGATGAGACAGTTCGGTGCATGTATCATAGTTCTTTTAATGGCGAGGTGATGCTTTGACGCCCGAACGAGTGGGTTAGAAATATACCCCGAGAATAATTATCTGGAATGAGGTTTGTAAATATCCAAAGATGTTTTAGAATATATTTTGATTGGTTATCAATAAAATCTACTGCAATTATCATGTGTGGCGATCTTGGACAGCATTCATTAATGGGTGAATCTCCACATGAATGGTTGATCAGTTGTTATGGCCGCTATGAAGAAGTTTTGTACGACCATCGATCATAGGATGAACAACTATCGTACTTTCAAAGATTCTAATGTCATATTTTTGGAAATTATGGTTCCATAGTGATCTAATAGTTGTATCCAGGCAAAACATCCGTGATTCACTTCAGCCTAAATATTTGCGATTCACAAGGAAATATCGCCTAATCAACTACATAGACGCCAACAAAATATACTCACTGACATTCCGGTAGTAGACACCGGAAATATCAGCCAAAATCAAAATCTCGTTCTTAATGATATCGTCGAGGCTATGGTAGAGGTTTTAAAGTAGGCCGTAAAAACAAGATATCTGTCTGATGAACTTCGTTGGGTGTGCTGGTATCAAACCGTCCAAGATGAATTGTTCTGGGATGTAAAAGATAATAAATGTGGGGTGTTTTAACATCGTTGGTCCTTTAGCAATCAAACCCATCGTGCTGGACTCTGGGATTTGCATTAACAATTCATTTGTCTCGGGCATTTACAATATCATATATCAATATCTGGATTGCATATGATCTCATCGAATAGTCAAATTTAGTTTATCTGGTTGTGTCTAGAGTAACAAAAATATCTAAGTCAACCAATGTTGTCTACGTGGTGGAGCTGTCAGCAGTAGTGGCTCTTCAATAACGGCATCCAGGAATTATCAATGCAGTGAAGAAACAATTATCGTTATGCAAGAGATGACCAAAAGCAAATCATGCCGGTTTGATCTGGACGTGAAATTTGTTTTGATACTGAAACAAAGAAAAATAATCCCTGAACGTGATGTAACAATAATATTGTAGCAATATTTTCCTAATGATGTACGACAACTTAGCGTAGACATAATCAATAATACTATCGGTCACAACGATAAAATGTCACACTGACATGTCTTGAATGTAACAGACATAGATGAGCTTTGTTCTTCAACGCGTGTTTCTTGTTAGAGTTTTTTGTTAGTGCGTGTGGGGAGTTCTCTGATATCGGCCGAAACAACGTATCGAATCTTGTGGTAACTAGGTGTTTTCATGAATTAACTGTAATTGTTCAAGCACAAATCTACATTGAGGGGCTCTTGAATCTAGTCTGTATACTGGTGGCTACGAAGTAAATCTTACCACGCTGGAAATTTTATGTGTTTGACACTTCACAGAAGTTCAGTTGCTCTTACTGCACCACCCTCAAGTTCACCAGGTTCAATATAAATACTTGAATGTTACTTTACTACCTAGTACTGGTTTTTGCAGCTGATCTGGTGATTTTCGTCGTGTCATGTGGGCGTTTTCCAATTGCATCGACAGGTTTCATGTTAAATCCAATCGCGACTTCATTGTTGAAGGCGACCACCACAATAGGTAGTCTCGGAACCATTCACGAGATCTGTCGTGAATGTGCAGTAATTCTTCGAATATTGATGTCCAAAGATTCGCTGTGCAAGTGTTTGATTAAATCATTCAATGATTGCATGATTTAGATGTATCCAGGTGTGTCCACGTCTAATCTTAACGTGTTGTTATTTCATTAGCGTTGTTAATGCAGCGAAAAATTCGTTGCCAGGATAAACCTGTAGCAACTGTGGGCAGCGCAATGGTCAACATTGACATATTCGTTCAGACGATAAAGGTTCAGCCTCCTTATATCTACTTGCAACATCTGATTCAGTCAACACGTATTTGTATGTGCACCGTTTATGTACACCATGCCCTAAAAGAACAAAATATCGGCCTTCGTTGGGTGTGCTGATATCAAATCGTCCATGTTGAATTGTTCTGGGACGTGGGAGATAAATTTGACATACGGCCTGTCGTGAGAACCAATCTCTGGATACAGCTCGTGTGACACCTGTTGTATCGGCGCTGTTTTTGAGTGCTGATGTGCCTTTCCAATAAACAAATGGACTATAATACATCGGTTCCATTATGTATGTGTTTGCGTTTAATTACCAGCTCCCAACACTATTTTACTATTCATCGCGTATCTTATCAACCATTTTGCGAGTGATTCTCGTATGTTTTTATTTTTTATCTAAATCAGCATGTGATTTAACTTGACATCAGCGATATGTCGTTGTTGTAGATCCGGAGATTTACATACATGACGACCACCACCTTTTGGATTGTTACTATGTTGAAAAATTGTAGGAAAGGCCCCAGTGTTTTCCATGAGGCATAAATCCTTGCAAAAATATTCGTCAATTAAGTCATTGATTTCCTGTTGTAATTTATCGATGTATACCTATCGTATTTTGAAGATATAGGCAGCTGGTCCTCTGTGATCTTAAAATAATCAAGAAAATGAGTTTTGTATGATGCTCCTTTTATTTTCTCATTACGCACCTATTAATCACAGATTTTTCTAGAGTTTTGTTGTAATGATTCTAATTCATATTTTAGTCCCTATAATCTATAGATTTCTTTCTATTTCACCATCAAATAGTTCAGTTTTAGTTATCCTATAGAAATAACTGATACATTCATCAATTGTAAATATCAGATCTTGTTTAGACTCTTGAAATAAGTTTTCCGTTTAATGTGCGTAATTTCTAAAATATTTCTATTCATGCAAAGGTAATTTGCACTGGTTTTCTAAAGTTCTCAAGTCTGGGACACGATGTGTCTGCTAAGGTAAGACCATCGTATAGGACAAATACTTGATTTAAGTATTTATAAACAAATATATCACATCCCATCAATTTTTTTATTATATAAATGTTGGTCAAAGAGATATCCATGTCTTTTATTATTATTGTCTTCGGTATACAATCAGATTTTGTGATTATGGTCATTGTTCAAGAAGAACTGGTGCTACCAACGGCCATCCTATCATGGTTCTGATCCATGATTTATATATGTCAATGACGTAATTGGATTCCCTGGACTCTTTCGTCGATATTTCGACTGCGGCACTCATTCCCTGAACTTGATGTAACAATAATATTGTAGTAATATAATTTCCTGGAATCTCTCGTCGATATTTCGACTACGGCGCTCGTGTACCTTGATAGCTGTATTCAATTCTTTTTATGTTATTGATTTGATTCTACGTTGAAGTTCAGCGTTGACGTTTTCGATTTAATATGATACTGTTGGGATGGTAACAAACTTTTAGATTGGGACTTGCCCACCAGCTCAATCAGCTGATATTTTGCATGAAAATTCCAACGAATTGTTGGTTGATAATTTACCAAATGGTTTTTCTGATATTTGGCCAACTATACTAAAATCGTAATAGTGCTAAGACGATTGCAAATGACCGACCATTAGGAGCTTTTATCGGGGATGGAAAACCAGTATCGAATTCCGGCTTTGTTGACATTGCAGACATCATTGTGGTCGTTAGCAGTGTTGTGTTAGCGATGATCTGTTCAAGTCTAATGGTTATTTCTGCAGTGATTCTTATCTATATGACGGATTCTAAATGTGGCGTTGGTAACTTTGGCAACGGTATGCTGATGCTCCTTTGATATCGATAACAAATATCCCTAATCACATCAAACTCATTGTCTGATATTACACTGTCGTTTAACCCCGCTGACAGTATATATGATATATTTATACACGCAAATGTCGCAGGGTAAGTTAAGTCTGTCTGTCCGTAGACTTTTTGACTGTTACATGTAGATGTTTTTTCGCGACATATTAAGGATAAGAGCAATACTGATAACAGCAACAACGCTATTTCCAACAACGGGTGGTATCACATTGCTGATAATGTACTGATTAACATCGTTGGTCCACGTACTTATTAATATCGTTGTCGATGACGATGATTCGTCTGCAATATTGTTGTTGTTTTTTTGTGGCACGCGTTCGTCGATGATTTCTTCCTACGATGTTTCTACGCACATGCTTGATTATACCGAAATGATTGCGTATGATTCATTATGTGTTATATTAAGTTACCAATTGTGAGATTTTTTCGAGACGAATTCCAGAAGCCACCAATAATTCGTTGAGATTAGGTCTTTCTCTTCTGGAACCAATGTGAATGTTTCCTCGATATGTTCTTCTAACGCAACTAAGGCAGTTCGGGAAAATCTATCAGTGAAAGGACCAAAATAATTTCATACATGTATCTGAAATATTTCGGAGTCATACCCGGAGAGCTTATACACCCTTCTGCGATATATTTGAGTACCTTGTTTTGCTTTGTCCACGTTGTCTTTTCAGACGCCAATGTGTATAACATGTTGATGAGCGAAGTTGTGTGAATTACATCATCGGCAATGCTTTGATTTTATCGAGTTTAGTGTTTATTGAATTGATTCCTGAGTTGATGTTGGTCTAGTCAACATTATAACAATACTCGAAATTATTAACGATAAGATTTATTGTTACTAATTCGATTATTGATATAATGTTGACTAGACCAACAAATTATGAGTGAATTTCATAGAGCTTGGTGTTGATGATTGCTGAATTTCCAAAGAAAATGTCCATGGTTCTATTAACGTTTCTACGAAAATTTGCAAAGGCGGTTACACGATTAGTATAATCAGATCTTAACGTGGTCATTCAATCATTGATTGTCATTAACGAGTTCATCATCGGGATGTTGATGTTTTCCGCGTATTTCTTCATTGCTGTGTCAGCATTTGATGTTGGTTCTCTCAAATTAGCAATTCTATTTCTTTTCTTGTTGAGATCTCCAGTCATTGTATCACTAAATTTAGCAAAGAACTTAATGATCTCAGTTCTGATCGTGGTGTTGTTATTGTCAATGTATATTTTTTTTGTTACCATGTCATCGTCTGATTTTGGTTCTCTCGCATTGATAATATCTGCTCATATTGAGATCGCCACATATTCTGTCTGCAATTCTTCTAATTCATCCACCAATCTCTCCCAGGATTGTTAGAAATGAATCCATTGATTATTTTATCTTATCTGCTTTAGTAAACGCCACCAAGATGTCTGCGGTTGCATTCGGAACTCACAGAATAAAATCTATCAATGGGATATTGCTCGTATGGAACCGTCTTTGATGATCCTGAAAAACAAGAAGCAAAGGATCATTAAATTGATCTAGTGTAACATATTTTGATAAATCAATGTCATCCTTGGGTTTGCCTTTAGAAGATCTTCCGTAAATAATTACCATTATAAGCTATTAATCCGTTTAAAACGATGTGCACAACTTTATGATGCGACGCTGATGACTTTGACACGGTGTTAAGAATTGCAAGCATTTTTGGACCGCATATTGGTGGGTACGTTATTGTCTGTGTTGGTAATATTGAATACCAGATTGGCATGTCAACGGCTAAGCCACTAGACATTAAAAATTCTTTTGGTGCCGTCAATTCGTTCGAATCAAAATAAACAACTCCACGTGTATCAACCTCATATGCAACCCACTTAATACCAGGCGGAAACTTCCATCGAGATTAATGATACCTGTTTCAACACGATTGTTTTTCTTTCGGCAATTGATCAAGCATGAAAACACCTCAGACATTTTCTTTTATCTTTAATTGCCAAGCAGTATCAAGTATGTCAAAACGGGATATGGGGAGTTTTAAGGAAGCGTCCTCGGTGGTCTTAGACCTTGACAGTACCGAATTCCTGGTAATTTTAGAACGTTTCCCTTTTTTGATGTCTTCACTCCGTGTACTTCTGATTTTTGCAGTGCCATACCTGCAGTAGTTCCAACAGCACCAAGTTCAGCTGCTTTTGCAACGGCTGGAGTAGCTGCTGAAAATAGCGCTGATAACTTAGCTAGAAACGGAAATATACCGACGGATTTTGTTTTGTCACTGATCACATTCTCAGAAAGATCAAGTCGTCTCACACCACTTCTTGATTTCTTGGCGTCATTGTAGTGTTTGAGTTTCAGTTCAATCTATTTATCTGAGTCCTGCAATGCAGTTGATTTCAGATTTTTTTTGTCTCAGAATTCTTCGATGCGATTTGAAGCTTTTTTTTTTTTAATCCGACGAGGTGTCAGATTAACATTGACGTAGTGATATGACATTATAACATCACGAATGATCTAACATGTTTTCAACAAGTGCAACAATGACTCTCATTCATTCGCCACTACCTTCAAGCATCATTGTTTTGTCTGACAGTATAACAACAATACAGCATGCATATCAGTAACAGTTGTCGAGCTCAAAAGTTGACTAGATATTTACTAATAATTGATAGTTCTCCTGAGATCAAACTAAGAACAAACACATCTTGTGACTGTTAAGAATTTACCAGTTGTGCTTTAACATCTGGCACTTTAAGTTGTATTCAGTTTGGGATGAATTTTTTATTTTCTTCAAAATATTGAATTCAAGCGATTATTTTTTTCTGAAAATACAAAAGTGCAGTACCGTTTTAAGGCATGGGCACGCGAGGCACGTGCACAAGGACCCGCGCAGCAGGGGATCCCACGGTGGCCCAAAATAAAAAATTTCGGCGTTGGTTGTGTTAGCAGTTTAGTACTATATTAATAAATTTAACAAAATGACACATATGCACATGCAAATGCAATACAATACTCTGTATCTGTATCTGTATCTGACAGACTGAGAGATTGAGGTGCAATTCTGGTTACTTTTAATGTACAAGTTTGTGCATAGGGCCCCAAAACTTCTTCAAACGGCTTTTGCAAAAAATTGCACTGACAAAATGAATAAAAACATTCATCAGAATTTATACTGAATTCAAATCTTGAATAATATTTATGTGATTCAACAAAAAACTGTTGACACATCAGACGCAGGCCACAAGAGACACGTAGTCGCTTTCTAAATTGAATCACTTCGGGATTTGAACTGAATTTTATTCAGGACGTTTTATTACTAGGACTTGTGTAATTCCTGTATTATTTTTGGATTTAATTTGCAACACCGTAAGTTCTTTTTTGTAAATCAATTTTTCACTTTGCATTCCAGGAAAATGCAATATTTGTTAAATTTTACAAAGCTTTTAACAATATACGCATACATACACTAAACTGCCGATGCAAGGTGAATTGTCTTTCATCATTTCTGTGAAATAATGAGAAATATACTATTTTAAACCAACATATCTCGGACGAAACTTAATTAATATTTCACATTGTTCGAATCAGCCAAGCGTTGGGTAAAATCAGCCCGTAATGGTCCTAATAATTTGGTTCGAATCAGCCATGTTCCGAATAAGCTGGTTACCTACCTTTGCGTTGGACACTATTTGCACACGGCACGAATCCCACGAAGGAAAAGATGGCAGACACAGTTGGGAAGGTATTTTGTATTTCAGCCTTATTTGATGCGTTCATTGAAATTGTCACATACTGTTCAGTATCTGAATGTATAGTCTTTGTGTTAGGGTATAAATTGTAGAATGCAACTTATGATTTAGTGTTTAATTGCTGACTTGGCAATGTTTCAATTTAGATATTGGAATGGGATACGCCGCAAAGGGAAGACGGGCGTGTGTATGTACCGGTCAAGGAGCAGTTCTCGCTATAAACCATATCTTACTTTCTGTGCATACCGGTAAAGTAGAATTTTGTGAGATACTTTTAAGGTATTAATATTAAATGGAAAATTAGGATCTCATTACCAATAGGTAATTGTCTTGCAATGTCATTAGCATTACGCAAAGTATTTTGATAGATGCGTCTTCAAGCTGTAATATTAACTTCTTTGACTTTATCATGGTCTCATTTAGCTACGATGTCGTAGTCTCAATTTGTTTTGTGTCCACAAGGTAGGACTAAGGGTACTAATATTAGTACTAGGTCTCATTACAACATTTATATTCCCCCCCCCACATACACCCGAAAATATTATGCCAGATGTTCAAAAATTGAAAGAAAAACAATAACCGACTGTCGAAATTCTCAACTTTTGGAGACGAATTTTTTCTTCAACAAACAGGAATGTGCAGAAATGTAAAAAAAAAATTTAAACATTTTTTTAAAAATAATACCTTATACTAAATAAATATTATTGTATTTATAAAATTATATGAGTAAATAAAAGACATTGAAAACATTTATGCAAATGTTTTCATACATACGGTAATTGGAGCAAATTGCCTATGGTTGTGCATTAGGATTAACCTCACTTGATTTAGTCTAAAATATAAGCACAATCTGGGTGAATCAAATATGTGCCATGCAATCAGTTGTTTCAATTTCACCAATATATGTTCCTAAACACTGAGCAACAAATTAAAAATGTGAGTATTCTTGACACTATATCAAGATGGGGAAGGGATAAGTCATATTTAAAAAAATGTAGGTAGATGCTAAAAATTGCCAAAGTAGGAGTCCATTTTGTAAGCTGGTGATGAAAAGTTATGAACTTGCCATATGGTTTGCCGATTTTAGTCAAAAGGTTTATATAAATTTGTATTACAACATTTTCAAGCCTTGAGAATGATGTCAACAAGTACTATTACTACTATCCATATAAAATTTATCATATGGACTGGATATGGAATCCATAGATTCTTTATAGAAATATCCCATTGGACATTTTTATTCTATATCTTAACAACACTTAGGGATTTTAGTGTATCCATATGGATATGTTATGGATTCCTTGCATTCTTCTTATGGAAAATCCCATTTAATATGTAAATTACCCCATGAGAAATGTAGATTATCCAGTTGGAATTTGGCAATAGCTCATATGGAATTTGTGAATGGTCCATATGGAATTTGTGAATAGTCCTTATGGAAATTGGAAATATAACATGGAATTTGTAAATGGTCCATATGGAAATTGGAAATATAACATGGAATTTGTGAATGGTTCATATTTAATTTGTGAATAGTCCATATGGAAATTGGAAATATAACATGGAATTTGTGAATGGTCCATATGGAAATTGGAAATATAACATGGAATTTGTGAATGGTCCATATGAATTTTTTGTGAATAGTCCATATGGAAATTGGAAATATAACATATGGAATTTGTGAATGGTCCATATGGAATTTTGTGAATAATCCATCATGTACAAAATTTTGCAGATGGACTTAAGGCAGATTTCAGACGTTTTTTTTCTTCTTTTTTTTAAAAAGTAATTTCTGCCTAAACCATAATTGTTCATATTAAGGAAGCTTAGGCAATTTTCAAGTGGAATTCAGGCAGATTTAGGATGGAATCTTACATGCAATATGCAAATTAGTTGTAATATTCTGCTTGAATAAAAAGAATCCCAAATTTTCCACCTGAAATAAAAATCTGCCTAAAATCCTGTACAAAATTTTCCAGGCAGAGACTTTAGTGTTTTTCAGATGGGTTTATTAAGTGTTTTCTGCCAAGCCATACAATTAAAGCTTAGGTGAATTTCAAGCGGGCTTCATGTGGATTTCTGGCAGAATTTGAGTGAAATATGCAGATTAGTTGTCCTAAGATTCCTCTTAAGCACAAAAATCCACATAAGGTTTCTGCCTGAAATAAAATTTTGCCCGAAGAAAATCCCACCTGAACTTTCCACCCGATATAAAAATCCACCTTAGGTTTCCTTCTAAAAAAGGCTGCTTTTAATGTCTATATAAATATCATCTAATTAAAAATCTGCTTCAGATTTCTGTTAAATTCCCTATTGATTCTTATACATTATTGGGAATCAATGATAAATATTCACAGTAAAAAATGGATCATAAATTTTATTCTGACAGACATTGTCAAATAAGATTTGGGTTTTTCTTGTCATTTTCTTTCTTTCAATCAGAACCTAATCCATGGTGGCATCACATAAGTCTTTTTCATTTCATTGAAAGTTTGGTGAGATTTCACAAAAATTTTGACCAAATTTTCATTGAAACTGGTAAAATTTTATCAAAATTTCACTGAAATAAATTGAGGTTTCACAAAAATTTTAGATAAACCTTTCACTTGAGCTTTGGCAAGATCTATACCATCTCATTGATAGTTTTGAGAGAGTTTACTAAAATGTTCATGTGAATTCACTAAAATTTTGATCATTATAGTGTTATACTAATTTCAGTGGTTTCTCAGACATTTCAAAAGGTTTCCAATAAATAATGAATTTGAATTAAACAGGACTTTATTAACCAAGGTGATATTTATTGAACATGAAAAATTATATGGATGTTGTAATTATATGACATCCAAGACGAGAGATATGGAAATTAAAGCCAATAAATAATAATAATAATAATAATAATAATAATAATAATAATAATAATAATAAAGACTCTTTGGAGAAGGTGACTTAATTAGTTATGTTATGCCTTCTATCTGTTATGTATAATATATACTACATTATATACAACTTAATGTGTAGAATCTGGCTTGACACTAAATAATTAAGTGATTTTAAAACTCAAAGTATAAAGCCTGGGAGATATGCATAGGCATCTGTGAACAAATAAACATATAATATAATATTATTCTGCATTGAAAAATTCAACAGTGAAAAATGATGCAAAATTGCAAGAAATCATCCATTTGATACATTGATTATGAAAAGAAATGCTAGAGACTTGACTTATGTGACTGTTGTGCTGCAGACTTGATTTTTGATAAATGTACAAAATATGCTGTTGTGGTCTCTTGAATTAGTCCCTGTTCCATAAGCAGCTGTGACAATTGCTTATCATGATATAATTACTCTTGCTTTACACTGAATTGTAACACTACTAGAATATTTTAATAACATACACATTAATATCAATCAAGATATTGAAGGATGATTCTGCTAGTGGGCCAAACAAAATTTTGCAAAAATATGACTATCTTTGATAGACATGGGTATCAGGCAACAATATAAACAATTCCCACCACTGATCTATTATATATTGTCCCTCCTTAAATTCTGGAGTTAATTAGTTTGGAGTTATACAACTTTGAAATCATCCTGGTTCAATTCCTTGTCACATTTATCATATTAGCTGCTACTGTAAAGCTCATTTTGGCACATAAACCAAATGCTTGTCCTGGCGTTCAGTTTTCATACAGATTGACCAATTCTGCACCCATCAACTTTGCATTCAAGCTGTTCTCATTGCTGCTCCATTTTCAAATGGTTATTCAAACTCGTATCCCACTTGAAAGTTTTAATATCCATGATTAGCAAGCATGCTCATTCCAATGTTTCTGTTACAGGATGATTCATTGGGCAAGTACAAAATTTTGACTAATCTGAATGCTTTTTACAACGATCATCTGTTAAAAAAAAAACATCAAATACTTATATAGAAAGTTAGTTGTGGAATGGGACAGTATAAAGCATTATAAAATAAAACAATATCTATGAAAAACAGGTTCAGGTCATGAGAAAAGAGAAATTTTGTTTTAAAAACTTGTTTGAAGGAAGTTAAATACATTTGAAGTTAAACAAAAATATGACAACAAAAATTTGAAAAAGAAATATAACAAGGAAAGATGTGGAAAGAAGTTATTGTGCCTAAAATGAATAATAAAATTACAGTTATCAGAAACTGGAAATATAAATGTTGCTGAAAATCAATCAAATTGTACAAGAAACAAAAAAGTTTTATTATTTTTAATTGATATTTTTTATTGAAATGTCAATGATATTACAGTCACAAAATATCACTTTATTTTTAGAAGTTTTGACAAATTCTAAGTGAAATTTCAATCACAAATTCTCACTAATATTTTCAGAAATTTTGGTTAAATCTCCTAAAATATCATAATTTTAGTGAAAAAAATGGACATCTGAATGAATGTCGAAAAAGTTTTACAGTATTTTGATGCAATTTTGGTCACATTTTCACTAGGGGATGATTTTTGTAGATCATGTTTTAATATGAAGCAAAAACATCTTAGAGTAAAAATCAGATCAAGTCCAAAATCCACCTTGCACCAAATTTTCTCTGTCCAAAATAACAAGTTATGAATTCTCTACAAATACAAATACACTATACATGTAGCAGTAAAAGATTTTAATGACAAATACAATGACCTTTAATTGACCATATCTGTATCATAATCAATGCATAAAATTACAATAAAATTGAACTTAAATTTATAGTTAAATGTTGTTAGCACAACAATTGGGCACAGGAGATAATGAGAGTACATGCATTTCTGAACTTTATGCCAGCGTTTTCTCTTTGAGCCTTGACAGATGTTCTCTCTTGCAAAGACCTGCAACTTTTCCAAGTGCCATGTGCTTCTTCCGATATTGCCAGTGAGTTTGATTGTGCAAAAAATGGTGTCAAGCCATCTCACATTAAAAAGCCTCTATGCATGAAACACATGGCAAATGTAGTGTTTCAGATTCATCATTAGCATTAGTATCAATGTTGTCTTTGGTGCTGTTTTCTGAAACGTTATCCATTTTGATGGCAGCGATAATATCATCATCTTTTAGAGCTGCTCAGCATTGTTCCTTGTCATCTGCTTTAATAGCCATCTGAACAAACTCATCCACCGGAATTCCAGTACCTTCATATAAACCATCTTGTTTAAGGCTATATAGGATATCTGATGGGGAGAATCCATGAAATTCCTCATTTTCAGGAAAGAAAGTGTGCATATAGCAATTCTGTGTGGTCTCTGGCTTCCCCAAGCTTTCCTCAAGTTGTAGAGAGCCCCAAGCAAGTCTTCCTTAAAATCTTCTTGCTGATCAATTGCAGCAAGCTTTTTGTTGGCGAGAAGTTTTCTATAATGTAGCTTTAGATTCTGGAGGATTCTTTGATCTATCATCTTTATGAGTGATGTGGTATTTGGCTGAAGAAAAATTAGTTGGACGTGTTGGAGATTGTCCACATGTGGGTGTGCAGAACAATTATTCACAAGCAAGGCAGATTTTCTTCCCTGCACTTTCATTTTTGATAGCATAATAATCCACAGGAAGATGGTGAACATTTTTAAAACAGTGAGGCTTCTTAGATTTGTCAATAGCTAGATTTGCCAATAGCTAGAAGTGGCATTTTATCATTACTGATCATGTTCAATGTGACTAGAACAGAGATGTGGTCTTTAGGCTGTTTTCCACCAACACATGGTTGACCTTTGATGCAGTATGTCTTGTCTGTTGTACACTTAAATAATAAAGCGGTTTCGTCTGCATTGTACCCTCAGACTTATAATTCTGAAATATATCTTTAAGTTGGGCTTTCCATCCGTCAAGCTGTGATGTGTCTGCTAAGTTGGCTTCCCCACAAATCCTTTGGTATCCAATGTTGTGACAAACTTTAAACTGACTGAACCAACCACTTGTTGCAGTAAAGTTCTCCACACTACAGGGCTGAGCAAATTCCATAGCCAGACGTCCCAGACTAGTCATTTTTTAAATTGGGCAAGTAAAATTTTCCAAGTCGCTAGTCTGGAACAAGTGTTCTTTTTTAAAAAAAGTCAGGCTAGTCCTTATTTTGGTGCTTTAATCATTATATCTACCTTTATTTGGCCAATCATGCCCTCCAGGTGTACTGAATACTTGATTCTAGCACATCATGTATACTTTTACATCCTGTTAACCCTTGACTGCATATTGGGCTAAGGGACCAAATTATCTGCAAATCAAAATACATCAAACAAATGAAAGCTAGTATGATCAATTAGCAGTGTTGTAAATATTACATGACCTACATTTATATGTTTGATTTATTTTCCCACATCAACATTAGAAATGGTTAATTGTTAATATAACGTGATAATTTGAACGTGACAATTAGAACCCTGAAGTCATTGACATGTGGGTTGTGAGATTTCTGTAGTCATGTGACTATGAATAAAAATGGCGAGTTCCAGGTCAAATTTCATCAACACTATTGTTTCGTCTAGTCTGTCAGCGGATTAAAGTTATAATAAATGCTATACTCAAAATATCTGAGAAAATAAATCATATTCCTTCAATTTCATGCAGGTATATCATGATGAAAGGATGTTAAAGTTTGCTAGACTGGCTAGTAAGTGGCTACCCTATGCCAACACCAAATGGTGTCGGCGAATTCCAACTTTTAGATAGGGAATGGACTAGGGTGGCAACAGTCAGAGGAAACTTGGACTAGATCATAATGAGCGACTCAGTATCATTTTAATCCAGTGTGTCAGTGTCATTAAGTTAATGATAGGTCTTTTACTGACATCTGTTAGTTTCCTTTATGAACTGATTAATTGACAGTAATGATTCTTTAATTTATAATTGATTATACAGATGATTATTTTCCATGTTCAATATTGTGTTTGAAGCAAAACAAGTATGATCACTTTAGAAGTAGTTATCAAGGGACTTTGCTTTTTTGTGGAGATAGGTGACTTGTCAACATAAGTGATGTCGATATAAGTGGGTAGGGCTGTATCACTATAAACTGTCAAACTGTAGACATCATATCAATATGTCTGAAGTTTTTAAAGCTATATTAAAAATCCAAATTATGCATCTGCTTACACACACAGATGCTAACCATTATCTTAATTCAAAATAGATCCTGCCCCAGCAGGAACATTATATCCTTATCAGGCTGGCAATTTATTGGGGCTTAGTCTATATATCAATGTTAATTGTGATGTGCTGACTGCAACAAGATTCATTTGGTTATCTGTTGCCAGTTTGCAAATTTTTCACTGTTACAATGTTGTATGGACACATTCTTTGATCAAACAAATTACGAGGCAGTGTTTTTCTTATAATTACAACTCCTTGAACTATGATACTTTATTACAAATTATGGAGATTTCATTTATACTAAGCACAAAGGCTGCATTGTTTGTGACATTCTGGACTGACACCATCTAGGAAAAGTAAATAAAAGTAATTGATAACTGACTTGTTCAGATGTTAAGAAATGTTGGACTTTGATGCTTGTTAAGGGTATTAAATGCATACAGATTTATTCTCAAGATGTGAGTCTGAATCGCTGTCCCAAGTGGCCGAGTGGTCGAAAGTGCTGACTGTTACAGATCATTGCCATCTCACCTTTGTATGTGTGAGTTCGAGTCCAGATTTGGCTAACTTGTGTAAGCGAGAAAGCCTGCCAATAGCTTCTCGTAAGTCGGTGGTTCTTCCTGGGGTTTTCCAGGAATCTTCCTCCACCATTAATACTTGCCGCCATGTATAGCCTATCTTGTGCTGATAAATGGTGTTAAACCCTATAACAACAATAACACCGAGTCTGAATCTTCTTTGCCCAGGGACATGTAAGTAGTAACATTTTTCTTGTAATGGACAATTTTGACTCAGGATGAGATGTTTACCAAGCCCTAGTGAAGGATTGATTTTCTTTTTATTTATGTGTGTTTGTATCAATCACTGGAGCTGCACAAATTGTTTGCTGTTTATCCTTGTTCTTTCAGACTATCACCTGCAGAGCAGCTGTGGCATGGGAGGCAAAGAAACCTCTATCCTTAGAGACAGTTGAAGTTGCACCTCCACAAGCTGGTGAGGTTAGAATTAAGGTAGGGAATCTGAAATTTTATTATTGTCACCAGGGTTTCCATTTTCATGGAAAATCTGAGAGAAAATGCTGTCATATAAATGATTTTATCTAGGGAAATGATGGAAGTCCTCTAAAATCACCAAAAATTGAAAAATCACGGAATCTTACCCTTGGTAGCCATTTTAAATTGATGGATTTGCAGTGTGGCAGTCTTCCAGTTTGATGCATTCTTTAAATCTGGATCTAATTGCACATTAATCTCCCATTACTTGTTTGTCATTCTGTGGTGTTAAAAATGGGATGGGAGAAGGCCTGTCCAAAACTTCATTGTGTAGTTATCTTTCCTATTATTTTGATCAATATTATCATCATTCCTGTGTATAGATGCAGCTATCTGGCCTTTTTTATCACATTTTGAGGCCCTATCTTTATTTTTGCATTAAATTCCTCCAGTATTTAGATAATTCCCCCTATAAACTCTGACGGTCTTGGACTTGAAGACCTTATGGATGCCCTGTTGTCCAGTGTCCAACATCCATCCCTCAGTTAGCACAAGATTGTTATTACAGAAGCCCTGTTGTCTTGTTGTCCTACATCCATCCATGCATCCAACAGCACAAGTTTGTATTACAGAAGCCCTGTTGTCTAGTTGTCCTACATCCATCCATGCTTCCAACAGCACAAGTTTGTTATTACGGAAGCCCTGTTGTCTAGTTGTCCTACATCCATCCATGCATCCAACAGCACAAGTTTGTTATTACAGAAGCCCTGTTGTCTAGTTGTCCTACATCCATCCATGCATCCAACAGCACAAGTTTGTTATTACAGAAGCCCTGTTGTCTAGTTCTACATCCATCCATGCATCCAACAGCACAAATTTGTTATTACAGAAGCCCTGTTGTCTAGTTGTCCTACATCCATCCATGTATCCAACAGCACAAATTTGTTATTACAGAAGCCCTGTTGTCTAGTTGTCCTACATCCATCCATGCATCCAACAGCACAAATTTGGTATCACTCCTTCTCCTGAATTACTTAGAGGATTGTCACAGAACTTTATATTTCATCTCAAGATCTAGTTCAGGGGTCTCAGACTCAAACCACCCTGAGGGTCGCAAGAGGGCATTTTCAGTGGCCCAAGGAACACGCCATCTTTGTTATCTTAAATGACACCTTGTGACACCGATCATTTAGCAAGCCACAGTATATTGATTGGCAGGCCACATATGGCCTGTGGGCCACATGTTTGTCACGCCAGATCATAAATGAAAATGATACTTAGATGTTGAATGTCCACCACGTCAGCCATCATGAAAATTTTGTTATTGTTGCTTCTTCTGAATGGATAGTCATTTCAGGTCTTTAGTAAAAGACTTTTTATGATGTTTAGTTGGTTCTAAATGAAGATGCTGCTGCCCAGACAGCCTGGATGGCCATTTCAACATTGATTATTCACTAAAAGGTCTTTTATTATGTCTAGTAGGTCTTAAATGAAAATGGTGCCAGTATGATATGCAGTATGGCCACCACATTAGCTCTTGAAATCTTGTTACAGCTGGTACTGAAAGAAATTCATATCGCCATATGGTTTTCACCGATGACTTCTAGTTGGTCTTAACTCTTTAGCTTATACTACCCAATTTCCATACATGTGCCTTTTGGCAACTCTGTAAACAACAGCAGTTTTTGAGCAGGTTTTCATAGCGCCACCTTCGGGGAAAACCCCCTATTAGATACTACATTCATTGGTGTGAATGACCATTATATCATATCACGTGGTCACAGTTTATGCTCTGGTTGAAATCTATTTAAAGTAAGTAGGTAGTATTCTCTATTCTACAAAATGGCATTCGACAAAATGGCGGTCTCTGATATTGTTCAGTACTTGCTTGAGTAGAATCACAACTAAGAACGCTTCAATAACTTAGGTAAAAGCTCTGATACTGATGTAGGAAGCCGTTAGTTTTTTATAAATTATTAAATTCAGCTGATTTAATGATGTAGATGCAGACAAAGAACTTGTAAATTTCGAGTATGTGAACTTGCCACTGGTTGATCACGTGGCTTCACTGACTTGATAGTTAATGAATTCTCTCAGGATTTTAAAGCACATACAAAATTATTTTGTGAAAAATAGTTATACAGCTATAACGACCGTATTTTACTCTTAAATCTTTCCATACATAATATATGTGTACCAAAAACGTAAAATGGTTGAAATTGCTGTTAAACGTAACATACACTTCACTGCTTAACAGGCCTATGCATAGCAGACTGCACTGGGTAACTTTGCTACATGCATATCAAAGGGCTAAAAAGCCAGACAATCTATGAGAGAATGGGTTAAATAAAAATTGTGCCAATCTGCCATGCATTATGGCTACCACATTGGCCATATGGAATGTCTTGTTACTACATGAACTCAACATTGGTTTTCACTTAGGACTACATATTTTAATTTCTTTGTGGTCAGAATTACTGTTTGCCATGGTCACCAGGTTCATTTTTTGAGATCAATGTAAATCCAAGATTTTTTAAGGGGCAATGTGATGTCAAGTAGCACTTTTGCTGTGACATTGCTTAGGGTTGTTACTGTGATACAGGTTAGTAACTAGTGAAACCATAGATTGACAGTTTTTTATTTTTTATTGTGGATCAAAACAGATTGCTAATCATTGAAACACGAAATCAGTCTATGGTTATTTGACCAAACAAAGCACAATTAACCTTTCTCAGCTGAGGTATTTGATCATACATGTTTGCAGTTTTGATTGGCCAGGAAGTGGTGCTTTCCCATTGAAGTATTTTCTGAACCAAATAAGTTGGTGGAAGAAGTCATATTAAGAAATGCTGTTTATGAAAATGGTGCTGATATGATATCCAATATGGCCAACATTTCAGCCATTTTGAAATTCTCGTTATTGCAGCCTCTCTTGAATGGACATTAATATAGACATGGTCTTTCACCAGAATACTAATACTGATGTATGGTTAGTCCTGAATGAAAATGGTGCCAACCTGGCTATAATATGGATGCTACAATGAACATATTGAAAATTCAATTACTACATGTTCTGAATAGATAACAGGGATTTTCACCAGAAGTATTCAGATGGTGTCTAGTTGTACTAAATAGTGTCAGTCTTGCATTCAGTATTGCCATCACAATGGCTAATACGAAAATATTTTAACTCTGGGCTGTCAGAGATGGTTTCAACACTCTTGAATACTCTAAATTCCAGTCGGACAGTAGAGCATTAGTACCTTCAATAATCTCTAATTTTCAAATGTGTGGACTGGAATTTTCTCGCCCCCAAAACCTTACCCCATCTTTGTTTTAGGATTAGCCCAGCATCATTTTCAAGAAAATGGAAAGTGCAAATGCAAGATGCATAATGATAAATGAAAATGTAGGTAAACTCAGAATGGATGTTAAATCAATTTTTTAGGCTGCTGCCAAGATTCAGTTAAAATCTATTTTGCTTATTTTAAGACCAGATTTCTTAGGTGAAGGTCACTTTAAGCCTATACTTGCCACAACGATGTTCTTGTCAGGGCTGACAAAAATTATTGCCATCGATGTGATGGAATTATCTACAGTGGTCTTATCAGTACAGTCTTTGAATAATGAAATATGACGTCAGATTTGCTGACAAGTACTGTTGAGCTTATTTTAACAGTGCATTTTTAATGTACTAAGACTAGTGATATATTTTGCATTTCTTGCATTTTCAATTTCCCTTTAGTAAACATTAAATAAAAAAATGAATACAAAACCTATAGGTCATTATTTAACACTTTTGGAAACAGAAAACCCAACTTCATTAAAGGTGTTTCCATTTCACTGACAATGAAAGAAATTTATGGATGCAAGTGAAAAATGTAAAATCAGAATGCTTGATAGAAAATGAAAATACAGATCTGTTAAAATTATCTAATGGTCTGTAAATGATTTAAGTATAAAATACTTACAATAGGAAATTGATGAAATGTTTATTGAGAGATATTTCATGAATACTTTTAATCAATTTTCATTTGAGAGATAAAGAGGAGAAAAGACTTGAAACTTGCAGTTGTCTTTCATTTTCATCCTTTTTAATGGACCATAACCCTCCAAGCCATTTTTATTCTTAATACCTAATGTTTCTTCTCAGATATTTTGCATTAATTGCTGGAAACATTTCCTTATGGCAAAAGTGGGTTACTGTAGTTACTCACTTATAAAACGAGTCCGAATTCATACTACATGGACCCAGATCTGCATAATGTGCTAGAGGGTCTGGGTCGGTGCAGTTTGTTAGGAGTAATCCGTAGAACAAACAGCATAGACCCTGGTCTGAAAGCACATTGTGCTATAGCAGATCAGGATCTTTATTTTGAATATATGTGGTATACTAATTGACTTGTCTCGAATTACAAATAAAATATGGAATCGTTTTAAAACGTCATGTCATCTACTCTGATTTCACAGATTACTCACACAGGTGTCTGTCACACAGATGCCTATACTCTGGATGGTTTCGACTCTGAAGGAAAATTCCCAGTTGTTCTTGGCCATGAAGGTGGTGGAATTATTGAGAGTGTTGGCGAGGGTGTTAAATCTGTTGCGCCAGGTATCTTGTGTTTTAATTGACATCTTTTGATTTGTAGCTCAACAGAGATGAGTCATCTCCAAATTATGCCAGATTTTTGGGGCTGGGCCTTTTCATGAAAACTGAATTATCCAAATAACTTGGGCTGGGCTTTTTCTAGAAAACTGAATTATCCAAATAACTTGGGCTGGGCCTTTTCTAGAAAACTGAACTATTCAAAATAAGTAATGGTAAAAAAAAATTTGGTTTTGGATAGATTAATATTGAAGGTCTTGCCATCCAGAAATTCATTTTATTTTCTGTTAATAGTTAATGCCTCCACCATAACTTTGGATGGGAGATAGAGTGTTACCTGTGTCTGTCAATCAACTTTACATCACATCATGCACAATCTCATTGCAAATTTTTCCTATCAGTACATTTTGAAGGATTTAATAAAAGCAAAACAAATTTGTAATAAGGTTTTACATTAAGGTAATCTTAGATGAGTTTTATTTTCACCTTTTTCAGCAAAATTCTAGTTTGATGGAACTTTGGTTGCATTATAATTTCTTTTCCAATTAATAACTTTGGATCAACTTTCTTGGTGTCAGTAAAATAAGCACACAGCATTTCAATAATAAAAACTGTGCCTGTTTAAGTTCTCACCACTTTCCAAAGTGCCTCTGGTGGCTGAGTGGACTCAAGGACCAGTCACTGTCATCTCACATTTTTCCACATGGGTTCAGGCCTCAGGCTTGGTCAGTATCAGTTTGGGAAAAGCTTGCCTGTAGCATCCCATGGGTTAGTAGTTCTTACTGTGGTTTTCCAAGGTTTTTCCTCCACAAGTTTTTACTGGCCACCATGTGCTGAGGAATGGCATTAAACCCACAAAAGAGAACAACTACTTTCCAACTAAATATAATGGAGTTTGGAGCCCTGCATTATTGGTACAACCTTGAAAAATCTTTGAATTTAAGGGATTCCCTTTAAACCTACTTGATTTCTGTAAATATTTGTTTTATCCTGTGAAAATTTTATGAAACACTTGTTGCATTTTCTCATCAATTCCTTAAATTTATCAATGGCACTATAAAGTTAAAAATCTGAATCAATATTTTCAATTCAAAATTTTTATTTATTTATTTTTTGTAGAAACTGAAGAAATACCAAAAAGGGGATTAATTTAGGTACATAATGTAGGTAGTTGCTAGATGAAGCATCCCTTTGCTCTAATGGATCACTAATTGGTTATGTGGCTATTCTATTGCCTTTGTACTTAATTATGGAGTGGCAAACAAAGTAACATATAGAAGATTTTCAAATTCTGTATATAAATATAATTCTTGCAAATGTTTTAAGAGTTCTTCAGAATTCTTGAAAAATAACTCAGATGCTATAGATGATGCCCTTTTTCAAATTGCATGTAAATTTTGTTTCTGCATTATTCAAGGACAAACTGCAAAAATAAAATCAAGCAGTATGCTTTGCAATTAAAAGACCTGGCCAGCTTTGAGAAAAACTTTTCTGGCAACATTTTACAAATTTCTAACTCCTGTTTTTCACAGAAAATATTGCCATTCAGCTGTTGGCGTCTGTTTCATGTTGTAAAAAGATTTCAGAATTTTAGCATTAGTTAGATTGGGTTTCAGTTTTTTTAATGAGAAAGTAGATGGAGAATTTGAATGTAATAGCCTTATGAAAGGAAACAGCACTCATTGAGATAGCTGGGTTAGAAGTTTAACTAGCATATGATAATCTGTCATCTTTTAAAATACCTCTTGTTTTGATCCAACTTGTATGTCTTGTCCAGTTGACATGGCACAATATATGGCGATGACTTTTCCCTGCTGCTAATGTTGCTATTTGAATTAATCATTGTTTGATTTTTTTTTCTCCAGGTTTGGTCAAGACGACAAGCAGAACTGTACACCTTTAGAATGTTCTTGTTTAGTCGGAAGGCATGAATTATCCTTACCATTTCTCTATAACATTGATACTGCACTTTAAAGCCCGTGATGTAATGCATCCCTTTATGCAGCACCAATATGGTCATGGAACACATAAAATTGGTTTAATTATTTCCAGAAACAATGTCCAGGGGTAGGGGAGTAGTATATCAGTGGGTTTTGTCTCAGTTTGATATGAGAATTTCTGGAACAAGTTTAGAATTGTTCATTATACATCTGTGAAACTTAGAGCCCTAAAAGACTAGTGCTGTAGTAATTTTGTTTAAGTATTTCTAGCTCTTCAGATTAAAGAATGATTTTTATGGTTTTCATTTATCCATCGTATGCTACCTCTTTAATTCACTTTTCACAAGATATCTTTTGATGTGTTCATCTAATGCCCTGTCATTATATTGCAGAAGTCAATGAAAAAGTGTATTAAATCATGTTATATTGATGGGGTAGTAGTATACTGATATATATGACCATACCCATACTGTAAGATGGGGCAGTAGTATACTGATATATATGACCATACCCATACTGTAAGATGGGGCAGTAGTATACTGATATATATGACCATACCCATACTGTAAGATGGGGCAGTAGTATGCTGATATATATGACCATACCCATACTGTAAGATGGGGCAGTAGTATACTGATATATATGACCATACCCATACTGTAAGATGGGGCAGTAGTATACTGATATATATGACCATACCCATACTGTAAGATGGGGCAGTAGTATATGGGGCAGTAGTATACCGATATATATGACCATACCCATGGTTAAGATGGGGCAGTAGTATACTGATATATATGACCATACCCATACTTTAAGATAGGGCAGTAGTATACTGATATATATGACCATACCCATGGTTAAGATGGGGCAGTAGTATACTGATATATATGACCATACCCATACTGTAAGATGGGGGAGTAGTATACTGATATATATGACCATACCCATGGTTAAGATGGGGCAGTAGTATAGAGACATATATGACCATACCCATACCGGAAGATGGAGCAGCAGTATACTGATATATATGACCCTACCCATACTGTAAGATGGGGCAGTAGTATACTGATATATATGACCATACTCATACTGTAAGATGGGGCAGTAGTATACTGACATATATGACCATACCCATGGTTAAGATGGGGCAGTACTATAGACATATATGACCATACCCATACTGTAAGATGGAGCAGCAGTATACTGATATATATGACCCTACCCATACTGTAAGATGGGGCAGTAGTATACTGATATATATGACCATACTCATACTGTAAGATGGGGCAGTAGTATACTGACATATTTGACCATACCCATGGTTAAGATGGGGCAGTACTATAGAGACAAGTATGACCATACTCATACTGTAAGATGGAGCAGTAGTATACTGACACATATGACCATACCCATACTATAAGATGGGGCAGTAGTATACTGACATATATGACCATACCCATTCTGTAAGATGGGATAGTAGTATACTGATATATATGACCATACCCATACTGTAAGATGGGGCAGTAGTATACTGATATATATGACCATACCCATGGTTAAGATGGGGCAGTAGTATATGGGGCAGTAGTATACTGATATATATATGACCATACCCATACTGTAAGATGGGACAGTAGTGTACTGTGATCCATTTAGAGTGGGCATTTCTAATCTCAACTGGAATATTATTCCAGAGCAAAGTTCCAGAGTATTGGAAACTTTTTTAAAATAATTCCTTATTTGGTTTGGGAATTTTGTAATGTATGGTAGACATTGATCGCAGGTGGGGAGTATTTCCAGGTAGCCTATACTTGAATAGTGATTGTAAATATTCAGGAGCACTATTATTGGCTATCCTGTACATTAATTTGGCTTTTCTTAAACAGATTCGGTCTTTAATAGGTAGTATTTTTAACTTACCAACTAAATTTTCCTTGCTTTCTTTCTGGACTGATATTAACTCAAAAGCTCTTTTTTGGAGATGTGCCAGCTTTGCTAAGTTTTTATCATTTGAAATACACCATACTGTATTACAGTAGTCTAAATAGGGTTGTATGTAACTGTTATAAAATAGTTTTCTGTGCTTTTCCGGGAGAAAGTGTCTTATCCTACTGAGAAGCCATAAACTTGACCATACCCATGCTATAAGATGAGGCAGTCAGAGTGTGATCCATGACCATACCAATGCTGTAAGATGGGGCGGTTGTATACCAAGATTCATGATCATACCAATATTGTAAGATTGGTCATACCCATGCTGTAAGAAGGTACTGTAGTATATTGAGATTCATGGCCACACCCATGCTGTAAGATGGATAATACTCATGTTTTATAAAGGGGCAGTGATATATTTATGTTTTATAAAGATTGGCCACTATTAAAGATACATATGTCTACCTAAAAAAGAACATTCTAGAGTTATTTTTTTGATGCAACTGCATATTTATTACTGATATTGATATGGGAACTTTGTTCCAGTTCCTTGACAAATAACATTCTAAAACTACATGAAGCTGGAAGAAATATATCAAGCAGTTTAGTGACAGAATTAATTATAAAGACTTTGGATAAAGCCCAGTTTTGTTATTTGACTTAGATTGCATGGATACTGGAATTAATTCTGTGCCTCTCAGTCTTATGAGTGCTGGGCATTAGATATCTAATGTCATTTTAAAGATCACTTGTTTGTTCAAAATAATCCGATATTTGATAATTAGTCAAATTCATGGAATATCCTTTTCCAGTTTCAAATATTGTGGGTTTGGAATGTTGCACACAGAATACTTCCATGTCTGTCTGAGGCTGTCCATAGGAATGTCATTTTCTTACTATTTTGGCATGTATAGATATTGGCCACTGGTATTTGTCACTCCGATGACTCAGCATTTGAATGGAATCCTTTAATGGTATCCCCAGTGATTCTGGGCCACGAGGGAGCGGGTATTGTTGAGAGTGTGGGCAAGGGCGTCACTGCTGTTCAGCCAGGTATCACATGCAGTCATTCTAACATTGCATTGTCTTGGGTGTGAGAATTCTTAAATTCCACATTCATAGGTCTGGTTATATATTAGTATGATGAAAATACATGACAAGTTATCAACTCATTCTTTGATAAAGGCAGGAGCATATAGCAATCCTTCTCCATCCATTTATCTCTTTGTCCACATACAATCTTGTAAATGCAACTAGTCTGAAGAAATTTGGTACATCTTAAGTCGTGATGCACATATTTTTTGAGAATTCTTTTGCTTCCACTCTTTTGCTCCTAACCACTGAAGAAGGGACAAGCATTGCACTACCCAAGGCATTGGCTTTGGCACATATAAAAGCATGTATACAGACTCATTGCTTCATGGCCATTCTTTCCTTGAACAGCAATTTGAAGTGGGTTTCAGAGAATTAAACCACGTTGGAAAGGTGTAAGTGGGCAATCTGTTTAAAATCTGATCTGACTGCAACCAGTTAATGGTCATGTTCTGGTGGCCTTTGTATTAACCAATGGAAATGCAGCTTTCAATAATCTGTAAGTGAATCAAGTTGCAAATTAATGATTATGATAATAACAAAGGTCACCAGAACTTGACCCCTAAGTCATTGCTTTCAGATCTTCATGTAGGACAATGGAGATCTGATTTTGATCAGATTGGATGTGTGGGCTATATTAGTTGAAGCTAGTTTATGCACATTATTTGGAGTTGTGCATTTTTTTAAGCTACAGACTATTTTTTATCAAGTGAGATGGGGTGGAGTGCAGGAGATGGGGATATATTTACAGAACAAATTTCTTACCATTCCTCCAATTTTTAATTGTCAGCCATTGTAGAGGCATATAATTACAAATAAAAGCAACTTTTTGTCGCTTGGAAAAGAAAAGAAAATGAAAGGTTTTTAGTGCATGTGGAAAGATTAAAATAACCAAGATTTTATATAACCAGAATATTTTTCTCCTGACATCAGACTCTAAAGTTTATTCCCAAAAGCAAAATAGCCAAATTTGTTTTATTTTTTCTATCTTTGGTTTTGCAGCATTTTCATAGCTCTACCTGAAAAAAAAAATGTATCGGTTTAAAAGAAACACCCACTCAGTGTTCAGACTTAATAGAAGCGCGGTTTTTCATGTCAAGGACATTTATTTGGAAAAATAAGCTGGGAATTCAAAATATAAATACTTAAGAAATGTAGCAAGTTTCATAAGAACGTTTGAGTTTTTCAATCAACTCATTAACCCCTGGAGTTTTTTGTTATTTTTTCCAGAACTGTGAGTGGGAAACACATTTTGGGGGCTGTTTTCTAAAAACATCCAAATATTAACGAGATGGCTGGTTAACATAATGCCTAGTTTTGTTAGACACCTCATTTTTCTTTGGCTATTTTGCTGGCACATGAGCAGAAGGGTAAAAGTTTAGAGTTTTTGTGGGATTTTTTGTTTCTTTGTTTCACAGACCCATCATTTATGTATCCAGATCACTCTTCATTCCAAATTACCATCTTATCCTAATTTTTTTTAAAAGGTTCACCTGTCTGTGCAGTTCAGACCAGTCTGCCATCAATCTGAAGCCTGAGTCTAAAATCCGTACACAAAATTGGATTCTGACCATAAGCAAATTTTTTTATGGAAACAAATCTGGTCCAAAAAGTTAGGTTTTTTTCCCTCTGTGTTTTGTAGTGCAACTAGAACATCTAGATTACTGTTATCATTAAAGAGCTATATCGGTCTAACTTCCTAGAATACCACCCAGTTTAATGTGTCTTAAATGACCTTGATGCTACAGGGCTCAGAAGTATGTTACTAACCTCCTGATGCATAAACGAGGCAACAGGTGTTAATAATGAGTCAAATTTTAAATAAGATGTATTTATGAATTCTGGGTTTAGTGAAAGTAGTTAATGACATTTTAAATTTTGAAAGATTTTAAACCTGTCAATATCACTGTATATTTAGACATCAGTAAGAAGGAGTTTGCATAAATTTGATCCATTTCCTATTTTAATATGTATTTTTGTTTGATCTAAAGACTGGTAAACTACTTGGTGGGTCTTGTAGAAATTTGGAACATCAGTCTTGTAAAATCTTTCATATGAGAAACTTCAAATTTGTATCAAAGCAATTTGTCCAAAATGCTTTTTCTTAATTATTTTTGCTGCCTTCCTCTTGGATGTGTCCTGGCTTTTCAGCAAAACCCTCTCTAATCACTGCCACAAGGTGTATATCAAACTTCTCAAAGATTGTACACATCAACATATACCGTAACCTCGCTTGAATCCCAAGGCTTAAAACACTCTGTACAAGAAATGTACCTGCTACAAAACCATTGCAGATATTTTTTTGCAAACACATGGATTTATGACATAGTCATGTTATGTTAAGAGAGTCACAGATGAAGAACTAATCTACCTCAAGGACCTCATAAAAATGAATATATTTATATAAACAACTGACATGTTCATATATACACACAGAAACAGACATTGTCGTAGCAGCATGCATATATAAGTTTTTCCCATATTTTCCTTTCTCTCTTCCATGTGAAGTCATTAATTCATATGAAGCCACATAGTTGATATACATTCAATGTTCAGTTGGAGACATACAGATACACATATTTCATAATGTCCATAGGCATTCATGAATATAAACACTATTGTTTTTGTTCTCAACTTAAATACAATGAAGCCAAGCCATTTTATTATTATTATTATTATTATTATTATTATTATTATTATTATTATTATTATTATTATTATTATTATTATTATTATTATTGTTATTGTTGTTGTTATTATGACTATTTAAAGAGGGTAACTCTGTTAGCTAAGAACTAATCTACCTTAAGGCCCTCATTCAAAGGAATTTACTTATTTTTGCTGCATGTCTGAAGCCATTGTATATACTGGGTTTGGAAAAAGGAAATAGTGTGGACATTTCTAATCTCAACTAGAATACTATTCCTGAGCAAAGTTCCAGTGTATTGGAAATTTTTTATAAATAATTCCTTATTTGGTTTGGGAATTTTGTAATTTTTGGCAGACATTGATTGCAGGTGGGGAGTATTTCCAGGTAGCCTATACTTGAATAGTGATTGTAAATATTCAGGAACACTAGTATTGGCTATCCTGTACATTAATTTGGCTTTTCTTAAACAGATTCAGTCTTTATTAGGTAATATTTTTAACTTGCCAGCTAAATTTTCCTTTCTTTCTGGATTGATATTAACTCTTTTTTGGAGATGTGCCAGCTTTGCTAAGATTTTATCATTTGAATTACCCCATACTGTATTATAGTAGTCTAAATAGGGTTGTATGTTTTCTGTGCTTTTCCTGGAGAAAGTGTCTTATCCAACTGAGAAGCTATAAACATTAATTGACTTTTTTACTGATATGTTTGATATGTTCAGTCCATGACCGGTTATTAACTACCAAAACACCAAGTACACTATCGTGACAGACCATTGACAACCTTTTATCCTTCCATGTCAGGCATAGTTCATCACTATCAAGTTTTGTTCTTTGTTCTGTGTTGAGATGAGTAATAATTTAGTTTTACCACTGGATTATTTTATTTTAAAAGAATTGAATAGATGAGGCATTTCTAGTCGCTACCTGAATGCTATTCCTGACCAAAGTTGCTTAGTTATTGGAAGCTTGTTTTGAATATTTCCTAATTTGATTTGTTAGTTTTATATTGTTTTGGTAGACATAGAGATCTCGGGTGGGGACTGTTACCATAAAGCCCATAATGGAATATATAATGACTAATAGACAGGATTACTTTTATTGGATGTCTTGTACATTAACTTAGCTTTTATCACAGGGATTCAGTCTTTAATGGGTAATATTTTTAGCCAGGTAAATTTTCTCTTTTGACCCAATATTAACCTGAATTCTGTTTTGAAGTCATTGAGTCTTTGATATGTTTGAATCATTGGAATGACAATAATCTAAAATGGTTTGTATTGTATCAGTCTTTTTGAGGGAAAATGTCTTATCCTACTGAGAAGTCACAAACTTGGCTATTGAAATGTTTTGTATGGTCTTTCCAAGATTAATTATTATTTACAAAAGTGCCAAGTACTCTTACCATAACATACCATTATCTAAAAAAGTACCAAGTAGTCTTACATGGTAGACCAATTTTTTTTAAGGTACCAAGTACTCTTATAATGATAGACCATTATCTAAAAATGTACCAAGTAGTCTTACATGGTGGATCATTATTTAGGAAAGTACTAAGTAGTCTTATGACGGACCATCATCTTCAAAAGTACTGAGTGCTCCTGTCAGGACAGACCTTTACTTAGAAAAGCACTGAGTACTTTATGGCTTACCATTATCTAGAAAAGCACCAAGTACTCTTACAATGGCATACCATTATTGACAAAAGCACACCATACTCTTATCATGAAGGACCATTATATACAAAAGCAGAGTACTTTTGTCATGACAGGCCATTCTCTACAAAGGCACTAAGTACTTTTTTGACAGACCATTATCCACAAAGGCATAAAGTACTTCTATGACAGACCATTATCTACAAAATCACAAAGTACTTATATGACAGACCATTATCTACAAAAGCACAAATTACTTCTATGACAGACCATTATCTACAAAATCACAAAGTACTTATATGACAGACCATTATCCACAAAGGCAAAAAGTACTTCTATGACAAACCATTATCCACAAAAGCACAAAGTACTTCTATGACAGCCCATTATCTACAAAAGCACAAAGTACTTCTATGACAAACCATTATCTACAAAAGCACAAAGTACTTCTATGACAAACCATTATCTACAAAAGCACAAAGTATTTCTATGACAAACCATTATCTACAAAAGCACAAAGTACTTCTATGACAAACCATTATCTCTACAAAAGCACAAAGTTCTTCTATGACAAACCATTATCTACAAAAGCACAAACCATTATCTACAAAAGCACAAAGTACTTCTATGACAAACCATTATCTACAAAAGCACAAAGTTCTTCTATGACAAACCATTATCTACAAAAGCACAAAGTACTTCTATGACAAACCATTATGTACAAAAGCACAAGGTACTTCTATGGCAAACCATTATCTGCAAAAGTACAAAGTACTTCCATGACAGATCATTATCCACAAAAGTACAAAGTATTTCTATGACAAACCATTATCTGCAAAAGTACAAAGTACTTCTATGACAAACCATTATGTACAAAAGCACAAGGTACTTCTATGGCAAACCATTATCTGCAAAAGTACAAAGTACTTCTATGACAGATCATTTTTCACAAAAGTACAAAGTACTTCTATGACAGACCATTATCTGCAAAAGCATGAAGTAGTTTTATCATGACAGGTCATTTGCAGATTTATATCCTTCCATGTTATAGTTCATCACTGTCAAAATTGTATTCTTTATTATTATATTGAGATGAGTAATATTTTTGTTTTACCAGTATTAAATATCATGCCATTGTTTGTGTCCAGTTGTCCAGTTTGTTTAGGGCAGCCTTTAAAGCAATGTTTTGTTTGTCTGTTGGTTGCATAAAGAGCTATCTATAAAACTGAGTTGCCCAATAAAGAAAGTAATCATAACATAAATAATATTGAACCTAGAATTTAGCCTTGTTAGACTCCATATCTAGTTATTCCAGATTGACAAAATGTCCTTTACATAAACATTGTTTTCATTTAAGTATTGTATTCTCATTTAAGTATTAAGTAAACCATTTAACATTTGCTGTTGTCACATTGGTCATATTTTAGTTTAAAAGGATTTCATGATAACCTTGTCAGGTGTTACCCAGAAATCTTGAAAGTTTTAATACAGATCTCAATATTCTGATGAAAAGATTGCAGCCATTTATCACTTCTGGAGAATGAGGCAATCTCACATGAATAATTGTGTCCAAAGCATGATTGATTATACATACTAGGAAGTTGGCAAAGAGGAGAATGCCAATGCTTCATCCATAACAAATCAAAATTTACCTAGAGAGACTCTTGACTCTAAATATCCAATGGACACTGTTGTAAATGTAAATGTTAAT
The DNA here is from genome assembly GCA_016746295.1 of Potamilus streckersoni. Lineage (NCBI taxonomy): Eukaryota > Metazoa > Mollusca > Bivalvia > Unionida > Unionidae > Potamilus > Potamilus streckersoni. Next base: position 655,939 of record JAEAOA010000791.1, read on the forward strand.
GGATTTTCAGGATCTGTATGTGACTTTAAAGATGCTAATGTATATGAACATGTAAGTATGGAAATAGAATGTAAAAATGATAAAAGTAGTATGGAGACAATCTATGGGGGTAACCCATTGCATGACATACATATAATTGATATGAAACTAAATGCAAAAGGTTTTAACGTAGGTCACTTAAATGTACAGGGTATAGTGGGAAAAATAGACCAAATTAAGTTAATGTTATCTTCCAAGGAAAATATAGCTGTGTTAGGACTCACTGAAACCAAACTAAATGCTAACCACAATGATGATCTATTTCATTGTCAAGGCTACAATAAACCATTACACAGGGACAGAGAGACAGCAGGGGGAAGTCTTGTTGTATACATTAGGGAAGAGGTAAATGCAGAAAGGCGACTTGACTTGGAGTCACAAGAAATTGAGAGTATTTGGGTCGAAATTTATCAAAATAATGCAAAATCATTTCTAGTTGGTTTCATTTATAGGCCACCTTCCTCCAAAGCAATTTGGAATGATAACTTTTTGAAACAAATTGAAAATGTTCTTGCACAGGATAAAGAAACATATATACTTGGTGATATAAATAAGGACCTTCTCAATACTCAAATAAGGAAAAACTGGACAGAATTTATTAAATCATTAGGTCTAGTACAGATGGTAAATGACCCCACCAGGGTAACAGAAACATAAAGCACTCTTATTGATCACATTTATACCAACCTACCAGACAATGTAACTTCTGTTAACATACCAAAAGTTGGTCTTAGTGACCACTATCCTACTGTTTTGACAAGGAAGGTTAAATGCAAGAGAAATAGGAAAAATACACACAAAACTATCACTTACAGATCATTCAAACATTTTAATGAAGAACAATTTCTCAAAGACCTATATAAAACTCCATGGAAGATGATCTAAAATTTGGATGACATAGATGAAGCTCTGAAGGTGTGGACTGACTTATTTATGGATGTAGTCTGTAAGCATGCACCACTGAAAGTACATCGAGTTAAGAACGAAATCCAACCTAATTGGCTTACAACTGAAATCCTTGATGCTTTGAAAACAAGAGACCAATTTAAGGCTATGGTAAACCATGCACAATATAAAGTATGGAGGAATAAAATAACAAATATGATCAAAAAAGCTAGACAAAATTATTATCAATCATTGCTTGAAAACAAAAAGAGCGACAAAAACTGCATTTGGAAAGTCTTCAATGAACTCACTGGAGGAACACACAAAGATCAGATAAATAAAATCCACTCACTTCTGGTAAATGACACCATAGTCACTGATGACAATGACATTGCAAATGTTTTCAGTGATTTTTTCACCAACATTACCACAAAGTTAAAAGAACCAGTGATTGAAAACAACTTTATTGAACTGAAAAAGTTCTGCAGCAGCAAAATCTCTAAGGAGGTATGTTTCTCCATCCCACCATTCTCAAAAAACTTTGTTAAGAAATATCTCTGTGAACTTGATACTAAGAAAGCTACAGGACTTGATCAGATTGGTCCACGCCTCATTAAATCTTCTGCCTCTGCTATTGTAGATAGCTTAACATTCATAATCAATTTAAGTATTGCATCTTCATCTGTTCCCAAAATATGGAAAACTGCAAAAGTAACTCCTATTCACAAATTTGGTCCTAAGGATGATGCTGATAACTACCTGCCAATCTCAATACTACCAAACTTGTCAAAATTGATTAAAAAGCATGTTCATGATTCATTCATATCATATTTAACCAAACACTTTCTGTTATACCCTAATCAATCAGGCTTTAGACAAAAACACTCATGTGAGACTGCCTTGATCTCCCTAACTGAAAAATGGCTTCAAGCACTTGATCACGGTAGAATAATAGGTTCTGTATTTGTAGATTTCTGTTTAGCTTTTGACATGGTAGATCATGAAATTCTTTTGAAGAAACTGAAAATTTACCAATGTGATGAAAGCAGATGGTTTACTTCATACTTAAGTGAGAGAACACATGTTTATATTAATAATGTTCTGTCTGAACCTGAAACAATTAGATGTTGAGTACCACAAGGCTCAATTCTGGGTCCATTAATGTTTATTTTATTTATTAATGACCTACCACTTGTATTAAAGGACTCAGTATCATCTACAGATCTCAATGCAGATGACACAACATTATCAGACATCTAAAACACAAAACAAGAACTCGAAATTTCTTTACAAAATGCCTTAAACAAACTAGAATACTGGTGCACATGCAATGGCATGGTTGTTAATACTGGTAAAACCAAAATATTATTTATCTCAACACGGAAAAAAAGAACAAAACTTCATAGCGATGAACTATGTCTGACATGGAAGGATAAAAGGTTGCAAATGGTCTGTCATGATAGACTACTTGGTGTTTTGGTAGATAATAACCTATCATGGACTGAACATATTAAACATATCAGTAAAAAAGTCAATTCAAATTTATGGCTTCTCAGTAGGATAAGACACTTTCTCCCAGAAAAGCACAGAAAACTATTTTATAACAGTTACATACAACCCTATTTAGACTACTGTAATACAGTATGGGGTAATTCAAATGATAAAAACTTAGCAAAGCTGGCACATCTTCAAAAAAGAGCTTTTGAGTTAATATTAATCCAGAAAGAAAGCAAGGAAAATTTAGTTGGTAAGTTAAAAATACTACCTATTAAAGACCGAATCTGTTTAAGAAAAGTCAAATTAATGTACAGGATAGCCAATAATAGTGCTCCTGAATATTTACAATCAGTATTCAAGTATAGGCTACCTGGAAATACTCCCCACCTGCGATCAATGTCTACCAAACATTACAAAATTCCCAAACCAAATAAGGAATTATTTAAAAAAAGTTTCCAATACTTTGGAACTTTGCTATGGAATAATATTCCAGTTGAGATTAGAAATGCCCACTCTATTTCCTCTTTCCAAACCCAGTATATACAATGGCTTCAGAGATGCAGCAAAAATAAATAAATTCCTTTGAATGAGGGCCTCAAGGTAGATTAGTTCTTAGCTAATTAAGTTACCCTCTTTAAATAAAGTCATAATAATTAGGGTGTAACAGCTAGTGTTTGGTTGAATATGATTTGAATGATTCAGTTCCCCGTTTTGTTTTCAAGCAATTTTGACAAGTAAGTTCGTTATAAAATTGGTTGCTAGTTCTCTGTATTTTTAGGGCTGGATATGTAAATAGGTTGTAGTTATGCTGTTTTCCATTTTTTGGGGACATATGAGATTCAGAGATGCACAGAGGGTGCACAATCACATGTTTTGCGCACAATTTGTTAAGAATTCACTCACTAGGTAAGCATTAATGCATGAGAAATCCTGCAGATTCATTTCAGGTTTCGCATATAAAAAATCTGCTCAGTGCAGCATACAGTTTCATCCTTAAAGTACTCATTATGACATAAGCCTATAGAAATACTGTTGTGATGCGTCTTCATAACGATTTACACATCTGGTTTTTTCAGCTTGAAATAAATGGTTAAACTAAATTTGATTGGCACATTGGGCCCTGTTGCAAGTGTTGTCATGGTGTGAACCATGCATTAAGGAGGTTATACAAATGTGCATTTATTATAATATGGACTTTCTAGGAGACCCACTATGGTACATATATAATAATATAGACTATCTAGGAGACCCAAAATGGCAGATATATAATAATATGGACTATCTAGGAGACCCAACATGTCAGCTTTATGATAATATGGACTATCTAGGAGACCCAGCATGGAGATTTATGATATGAACTATATAGGTGACCCAAGATGGCCGATTCCCAATGTGGTAATCTTTAGATCACGAATTCATTGGAAAATATTGGCTGATAATACTGCTGAGGGCAGTTTAGTTTTAAGAAATATAACAAATAATTGCAGCAGTGTTAATGAGATGCCAATTGGTTATTTGGAACTGAAAATGGTGTTAAATACAATGTACATTCTGGATTGACAAAAAGAGATGGCATTCAGTTCAACCCTCATTTCAGGGTTATTTTGAAAATAAAAATTTAAAAGGCAAGGGAGATCAAAATAAATTTTTAAAATGGTGTGCACTTTTTGTTTCATTTCTTGTCACAGTTGTAACCTTGCGGGATCATATGCTACAAGACCATGTAGTCCTGGCAGAAAGGGTATGACAATTCTAATAAATAAGAATCTAAAAGCAAAATTAAGAAGTAAAGATATTTCTTTGTTCAGAATTCCTGATTATATTTTTTTGATATTAGCAATATTTAAAAATTTACTATAAAAGTCGGTTTAAAAATGTCAAGTACTTGTAGTTTTTATGACAACATTATAATTTGTGTGTACTTTTATTGTAATCTTTATATCTACATAAAATGATTGTTATACTAACCATGCCTTTGTTGAGGGATACTATGATGTCCTTAGTTTACCCATTCTTCATTCCTCCATTTGTCTTTTTTTCCTCCATGGGCATAGTTTCAGCAGCTTATACTCCCTTCTGATTTTTAAAATGATAAGTATCATTGATATAAAAATTTACGAAACTTTGTACTTTCATTCATAGTTATAATGTCTAACTTGATTGACACCGAAATGTCCCAGACATGTTGTCATCTTATCTATGGATTTTTATCCAGACAGAATTTTTCATTTGTTAACAAAAAATCTGTATATTGTCTTTTTCCGATTGCTGGAAGTGTTCACTTTTAGTGAAAGGGTGGATGCAAGGCCTACACATACAGATGATACTCTAAAGTTATAGAGTAATTTTATAATATAATACTTGTAAATTAAGAAAGCTTTTGGGACAGATTATACCCCAAAGTTTTCAGGTGATGATTATTTATGCATAATTTTCAAACAAATTAATACATATATGTATGAGCTGTGTATATATCACAGCACATGGTGCCAGCAATGATGTAAAAATATGCACAGTGGTGGAAATTGAATGTTATTCCTTATTTTATATGCATTAAAATAAAAATGCATAAATCAGATTGGCATATAGCAATTTTACCTATAAATGGAAGGTAACATTTTGTGATTTTGCATCTGATGTATGAAATACATAACTGTTGTATTTACCCCAAAAATATGTAAGAAAAAGGGAAGGGAATTATTATTATTATTATTATTATTATTATTATTATTATTATTATTATTATTATTATTATTATTATTATTATTATTGAAGTTATTGAAATTATTGAAAAACTTATGGAACATTTTAAACTATATCACTTCAGTTGTGTGAACAACACATACCTACACAGATATGGAAGCTGTGTTAGTGATAAATTCATTTTGGTTTGAAATGCAAAGAAGTTTAGTGTTAGGAACCATTTGGTGGCAGTCAATTTAGAAATTAAAAATCATTGACAGAAACGAGCATGTTTTTTTTTATATCCTTGATGCTTTTTATTTTTCTGATTGGGTTGAGTGGGTACAGGCTGCCGAGTTTGTCATATAAAACTATTGATGTCAAAATTCAACAAGAGTAAACGTTTTTGCCCATTTGAGAATTATCTGTGCGAGGAATATACTATCTGAAGAAGCAAGTGAAATAGGCAAAGATCAAATACAAAAATTCAAAGTATTCCACTAAATAAAACTTTGTCACATGGGAGTGAATAGATTTTATGGGGATTAAATTTTATAAGGTAACACTGTTTATGATAACACCCATTGCATCAATACTTGTTTTTCTTGATAGATTTAATTTTGTGGATACTTGTTACCCATTTGTTTGTAAAAAAAAGAAAGAAATCTGTAATATTTCTGATTTTGTAATAAAGAAATTCTGTTTCATTTTTGAATATCTATTATGCAAACTTTAATCAGACAGTAGGTCATATACAGATTTTTGGGTTACATATATGATCATGATCTGAAAGTAGAAATTTAAATGTGAAGGGAATCATGTCCTAAAAAGCAATCAAAACTTAACTGGCAAGACTTGGAATATCCTTGCTTTGAGATTTCATTGCAAAGCACTCAAATTTGGTCATATGGTGTCTACAGTCTGTAGATGAATTTAATTTTGTGGATACTTGTTACCCATTTTTTGTAAAAAAAAAAAGAAAAGAAAGAAATCTTTAATATTTTTGATTTTGTAATAAAGAAATTTGGTTTCATTTTTGAATATCTATTATGCAAACTCTAATCAGGCAGTAGGTCATATACTATATATAACAGATTTTTGGGTTACATATATGATCATGATCTGAAAGTAGAAATTTAAATGTGAAGGGAATTGTGTCCTAAAAAGCAATCAAAACTTAAATGGCAAGCCTTGGAATAACTTTACTTTGAGATTTCATTGCAAAGCACTGAAATTTGGTGGTATGGTGTCTACAGTCAGTTGCTACGAATAGTTGATGTTTCAAATAATCATGAACTTTAGCTCATTTGGCCTTTTGACCTTCAAAGGCCAGTCAAGATATGTAATAGGATGCAAAACTTAAATTCTGATTGAGAGAGGAAATGATTAATCAGTAGTCAATGCTCGTGATATAGTTTGACAGTGATTCTGTAGTGTACATTTGCATATATTGGCATTTAATGGCACCTCGGCAGGAAAATGGTTTTATGGTGTGAATTGAAAGTTCAGTTCAGTTTTCAGTATTCCTCTGTATCCTTGATGAGTTATGCCCCTTGATTATTTGTCTTCCTAAGTTTTGTTCCTGCAGTAAAACATTGGCAAAAGATTGTTGGATTTCAGCCATATTTGATGCTTGACTTTGTGTTAACACTATGAATATATTTGATTTCTAGAAATCTATGACTTTTATGCAACATTACCTAGCTAAAAGTTGATGGATTTGAAGTAAATTTTAATGCAGATATTATACAGGACCATGAAAGAATTTCATTTCCAGTCTTGCATTGGGTCAGAGGAAGCCACAAATTTTCCATTCAAAAGATTGTGCTTTCTTCAGAGTAACTTTACAAAGAATTTTGAAATTTCAACCAGTTTATAAAATTTTGATAAATTCAGCACCACATGGCCACTTTCAGTTAACCAGGAAGATTCCTACATGCCTCATCTAAAGGCTGGACTTATAAATCTGATGCTGCCATTGATGACCAGTCTGAATCAGATTGGGAATGAGGCTCTCCTTCTGTTTACTTGTCATCAATGACAGCATTAGAACTAGGACCAGAAGAGACAGTGGTGTCCCATGTACTGCTGCCCAAGATATTAGGTCTGCAGAAGACAAGTTACTGCAATGGACTGCTGGAACAGGATCAGATCATCCACAACATCAGAATGCAGCTAAACAATGTCATTTTCATGGCCTTGGTATGCTTCTCATCTCTCTGTTCTGTCTTTTGCTTAATTTGAGAGGTGCCATACTCACACATGGCCTTAATGGATGTTTGAGACTGGATTAGATATTCCAATTTTCAAAAGATTGAAATACTTTCCAATGTTGACATTGTGAACAGGAAGCACCATTTGCCATCCAACAGTACAGAGATGCAAAAGAGTTCTTGACTCAAGGTGCATGTGTGTATTGTCACCTCAAAACAATATTGAATGCACATTGTATAGAAAACTTGTATAATGAAGATTTTGTGTTGTCCCGTGGATCATGGTGGGGGTGTTTGGAGAAAGCAGTACAAAGCATCAGACATTGGAATTTGTTGAGGTTAGCCATAAAAGTGGCACTAGCTATTATATTTAACTAGTACTTTATATTTAAGTAGTAGTTTGAGCAGAATGATCATATGTGACCTTTCTTACTCTTAGTTGAAGCTTATTTTGTTTTGCTTTTATTTTATAAAAAGATTTATATTTAAAATGACAATAAAATAAAATGATTTAGGTGACTTTGCAATGATTTTTAATTCTGATATCATGAAAAAAGCCCACTATTTAAGATCAAAGCAAACCAGAGCCCAGGTTTCACAGAACCTCTTGCTGCTGTTATTATGTATTTGATATGCTGTGGAAATAAATCCCCATCAAAGGAATTTCTCCTTGAAATATGTCCCTATTGTAACAATGCAGAGAATGTGACTTTTTCTGTATCTTTCTACTCTCCTGTTTCAGGGTTATAAAATGCAATATTATTCCATTTACAGGAGATCATGTAATTCCATTGTACATCCCCCAGTGTGGAGACTGCAAATTCTGCAGTAGTCCCAAGACCAACCTCTGTTCCAAAATCAGGTAATGCATTTATACCCAAACATTTCCTTAAGCATGCATTTCATATTTAACACGGGTTGCATTGTTGACATAATGGAATTCCAGCTACCTCGAGTACCTGTAGAAAAAAAATCCTGTTTCTGGAATCTTCCATTAAAACTATCAGATATTGATGATAAAGTTTTCTGTTAGTGTATTGTTTGGTGCTTACTGTCCGTCAAGGCCTTTGGAATAAAGTACCTTGTCCAAAGACACCATGGTAGGTAATTAGGACTGTCTGTGTTCCTTTCAGCATGGTAACTTGACTTGGTTAAAATGTTCAATCGGTGTGTTCATGTTAAATTATGCCCAAATAACTGAAGCCAAATGATTATTTAGTCTACTGTAAGTCACAATAGCCATCACTTGGTCAGATGGTCTGTTTTGTTGTTTTGATTTTCATTTTGGCAAAGTTGTGTAAATTTTTGTTGACAGATTCTATGAAATTTGATACATAGGTTCCCCTGATCTCAAGTTAAAACTACAAATTTTATATTCTATAGATTGATAGTCAAGTTTACACAGATTTCTGTGAAATTTTATGCATTGGTTCCTCTCAGTTCAAGTTAGAACAATTGTAAAATTTCATTTCCTACAAGCCAAGGAACAGTGTGGTCTATTTGTTTGGGATTGGTAAGTTTCATTGCTCATGATGTTATAACAAACCAGGATTTTGTAAATTATAGGATGATGTCATGATGTTAAATCGCAGCATTTTATTTCTCTATTGAAGAATTTAAAAACAGTCGAACCTGTCTACAGCATCCAACCATGGAAAAAGGCAAAAGTTACCATTGCAGTTAGGTTGCATCTCAAGGCAGGTTTTGCTCTTAGACTTGGTTAATGATAAATTCATGTACTATGAACCTAAAAAGAAAAGCATTTTGATTTGTATAAGTATCACATGTATTAGTATCATTGTACTATGCTACCATGATACATGTATTTAGTTTAGCTATTTAGCAGAAAGAAAAATAATAGAATTTGATTAAAAAGTTCCTCAGAATAATGCTGTATCCTCACTTGGATTTCATTTACTTGCCAGAGGTGTAATAATAATAATGAGGACTTTGTTTAATTTTTAGAAGCTCTGAGGACTCTACAACATCTGACAACACTTAAGAAAACATAAGAATATTGTCTATATGATTTCATTTCTATAGTGGAAATAAACTGGAATACGATTGTAAGTATCTTGCTGGTGTGTACACATGGGTGAAATAGGATAGGTTTGTTGGACCAGAGCCCGTTAGTGAAATGTAGCACTAGAACAATTATTTTGTTTAATTCTGGATCAAATGGATAGCCAGTGTAGAGTACAGAGCATGGAAGAGGTATGCTTTGAATGTGGTACTCTAAGTGTGATCCAAGCATCTGTGTTATAAACTTTCTGGAGTAGATATTGGGACGAACCAGAAAGAATTGAGTTAGAATAGTCCAGTACTAAGGAATACACAAGTTTTAGTTTCATCAACTGAAAGATACTTGTGAATGGAGCTGATATGTCTCAGTTCAAGATATGCAGCCTTACATGTTTATGACATGTTGGTGCGATGAGAGAGTACTGTCAAGAGTAATACCTAGGTTTCTTACTGACTGTCTGAATTCAATGTTGGTGTTGCTGATATTTATTGTCTTTGGTAAAGGATGCGAATGAAAAAGTCTTTGTGTTGTAATCAGAATGGCTTCAGTTTTATCATCATTCGTCTGTAGCTTGTTACATGTCATCTGTGATTTTACTTTGGAAATGCACCTCTCTACACCTTGGATGGTAGCTTCAACTTCAGTTGGATGGCTAAATTTGTATATTTGGGTATCATCAGCAATCAATTCATGAGACACTTGATGACACTTGAGAGTGGCTGAGTGTATAGAATAAACAAAACAGGTCCAAGAACAGACCTCTGTGGAACACCACAACAATGATCAACTGGGCTGGAGTGTTTTCCATTTGCAGATGCAACTTGTATCGTATCACAAAAGAAAAAAAATACATGCAGGAGATGGTGAAGTAATATATCATGGTTTATTGTGTCAAATGCTGCAGACAAGTTGAGGAGAGTGAGGACTGTAATCTTTACGCTATGCAAAGCAGAGAGAAGGTCATTTACTGCTTTCTAAAGAGTAGTTTCATTACTGTGGCATGGGCGATATGCAGACATACATTGCTAAAAAGACTGTTTGAATTCAGTTGAGTTACATGTTGGGATAGAATTACTTTTTCTAAGATTTTTTTACATGAATGGGAGATTAGAAACTGCGGAAGTTTTTAAAACTTATGGTCAAGTGTTGGTTTTTTTTAGAAGCGCCTTTACAATGGCAGTTTTGAAAAATTATGGGAATTCCCAGATGAGAGAGAGAAAGAGAGGTATTAATAATATCAGTTAGTGAAGGCAATATTGGACCTAAGTACTCGAACAGCAGTGATATCAGAATTGGGTCACGTTCACATGACTTTGGTGCACTCTTCTTCACTATGAAATGTACAAAATCCATTGAGACAGGTTCAAATGCTGCTAACAGTTGCTGCAGAAATTCTGTATCACAACTGAATGGTGTCAACAAGTAAGTTGAAATGTGTTGCCAAGCATATCTCTGATGGTTGTACTTTGTCACAGAAGAAATTTATAAACAATTCTAAGAGGCCCAGAGTGGCCGATAGGTCTAAAGTGCTTGTTACAGATCACTGCCATCTCACCTCTGTTTGCGTGGGCTAGAGTCTAAGATTCGGCAGATGTGGATATGTGAGAAAGCTTGCCAATAGCTTGTCGTGAGTGGTGGTTCTTTCCACAGATTTCCTGGTCTCTTCCTCCACCATTAGCGCTGGCCACTGTATAGCCTATTGTGTGCTGAAAACTGGTGTTAAGCCCGAGCACAAAAATAACAAACATGTCTGGAATGGAGTTGGATGTGGTGTACATTTGTTCCTTGACATTAGTTTGTTAGTAATCCTGAATAGCTCTTTGCAGCTGGAACATTCCGTGATCTTATTACTGCACTGGTCTGATTTTGCTGCATGGTCTATGTGACATTCTTAGTGGCTTCATAGATTTGCTAATGAATAGTAAGTCTGGTGGAAGGCCAAAGGCTCTCAGCTTTATGGTGGTCTCTTAGCAGTGTGATGCTTGTCCCTAACACTTCTATACCATAGAGAACACTTTTGACTTTATACTCTTCACTTGGTTGCTGTGGCATGTTTGTTAAGCAATGAATGTAGGCAGTTGTTGAGCTGTTCTGCTGTAGTAGGTAAGCTAATTACTATGTTTGCTTGGAGGTCATGCACTAGTTGGGTTCAATTTATCATACAGAGGTTTCTCATAGTAGCAAATAAAGGTGGAGGGTTAGAGACAGACATGTCAAGATGGCATATAAGGCAGAGGTGATCTGATGCAAGTTTGTGGAACACCACAGAGGACTGTAGAATATTATCATTAAGTTTATAAAGAGTTCTGTCTGAAATGTGACTATGTTTATGGTGGTAAGCTAACTGAGATTGAAAACATGAATGGAATTTAGGAGTTTTGATGTGTACGAGTTTTCAGGACAGTAAAAGTGAAAGCTGAAATCTTCAAGAACAATAAGTTTGCCACCTGTAGAATTCCCATATGCCAGTAGATTTGGAAACTGCTCCAAAAAGAGAGGTATAGTCAGTTTGTTTTTTTCTACTAGGAGGAGGGCGGAAAAAGGCAGAAAAAAATGGACTGACATTTGTTCCACTGTGAGTGTAGTTTGGACTAGTTCAAACGATGTGTGGTCAAAATTGAAAGTTGTAGTGTGAGATCAACAATAAATACTTTTCCAATGTTGTTATATATTCTTAAAAAATGAAAGGACACATAATTTTCAACATATTTCTGAAAACTGATCAGAAACTTGTTGCAGTAACTTGGAGAAAGATTCATCAAGAATAAAGCATGTGTAAGCAGTAGTTTGTTCTATGAAGCAACTATCACATTGACACGAGTTCTCTGCTTGATGAATCTGGCTTTGTCAGAAACTGTTGTGAGTTTTACAGGATTGCATTAAGTACAATTGAAATATAAAACTTTAAAACATGGATTCCTGTAGAACTTTAAATATATCATGCCATACTATACTCTAATATACCATGCCATCTTATAACTTTAAATATACCATGCCATTCTAATCAAATAAAGATTTTAATTTTCATGCTTAGAAAGGTAATGGCTGACACTCTCAAGTGACTGGAAGACAGGTTAAAAGCAACACTTAAAAAAAATCTGGCCACTGGCTGTGGAAGACATGTGTCCTCTGATTACATGATATTTATAAAGGAAATTTTTCTGCAGGGGTTGGTGTAGAATGGAGTTTATGACCAGGTGACTGCTGAACTCAGGTGAATGTTAGGACAGGTTTGACTGTAATTACATTTGGATCACTATTATAAACTTGTTGCCCTCATGAAAGCCAAACCTGGTTAATGTTTCATAAGAATAGACATTTTTTTGCTTTTGCAGGGTGACCCAGGGTCAGGGTGTCATGCCAGATGGTACCAGTAGATTCACATGTAAAGGTCAGACTGTGTACCATTTCATGGGCTGCAGCACATTTAGCGAGTATACAGTAGTAGCTGAGATATCAGTCTGCAAGGTGAGTAGGAACATGGGGATAGAGGTTGTTATGAAACCAATAGTGTCTTTATTCATAATAAATCTCTTGGTAGCAGTAAAATAATTGATTTTTATTGAAGGAGTTTCATTTAAAAAGGGAATGGATTTGCTTTGTGAAAACAATGCAAAAAAAAAAAAAAATTAAGTAAGAACTCCTTTGTTGGCAATGTTTGAATCTTGAGATATTTTGTGGAGGAGATAAAAGAACTAGTTCAAAGAAAGCATATTAAAAATTATAAAAATTAACCATCCAGAGCAAACAGGAATTGATTCATAAATTATACAGTAATCTTCAATTTAACAAAGTTAAAGATACATGAAAGCTAAGCATGTGGTATAAGAATTTCAAAATATAGAATATTACCTATTGCAATTGCATAGGCAGGAATAGAAAACTTGTGAACATACATGGTTGTCCCTGGACTACTAGTTTTAAAAAAGAAAATGTTGCTGAGTGGATTTTTTGGGGTGTCCAGAAAAGACTTGACAGTGGCAAAAAGAACAATATTCATACACAGATTAAATTTGGAAGCAATTGGCAGATAAATGCTTCTACAGCTAGAGGTAATGGCTGCCAACTTGGCGCTCAGCATTAAGAGGTTAGTGTTAAGACTGGTTGGCCTGGTGTAAGGATAATGTGACTGGGTGAGACATGCCACATGTGTATGGCATGATGCCCCAGTGCTAGACATCACTATAAGCTACATTCAAAATCTAAATCTCACATAAAACAGCTTATGAGGATTTTAATTTCACAATAGCTCTAACAGTGATGAGCTAGAAAAAAGATATGTGGATGTTTAAGTGTTGGGTAATATTAAACCATACCATTTTACTTTACTCACATCCCCACTTTTTTTTTTGGTCTACTTATCCCTTATATTGGTGATATGTGGGGAGTGGTCCTCTTCAGATGAAATCCTGGCAGCATCCCTGTTGCTCTGCCAGAATTGTGTTTGGGTTAGCTTCCCTAAAAAAATTAGGGCTTCCATAGCAGTACAAATGGCAGACATATGTTTGACTTCTTCTAAAGTGGCACTCTACAGTTTCATTGTTTGCATAGGGTTAGAATTTTAATGAAAAAGAATTCCCTTTGGGTTTCCTCACTGGTTATAGCTTGCATATTTTGGGTCTTGTTTAAAAAACCTTTAATTCTTTATTTTGGTTTATGTGTGATGGGTGTAATATGGGTTATAGAGTATACAGCTTGGCCTTACTCCAGATGTGCATCTTTCAAAAAAGTGCTAGCTCCACTTGTCATTTTCACTTCAAGAATTTCAGAGGTAAATTGTGAGAAACAAAGCTGATAACTTTTGTTACATTTTATGTATTTGGTCATTCGTTCATTGCACTTTCAGAAGCTGGTATTGTCTTGTCTGGCAAAATTCATTTTCCCTATTTTAATAGCTGCTAAGTATGGTGTACTTTAAACAAATTCTGGCTGCTTTCTAGAACACAAGGGAGCGGTCATTTTAGTCAGCAGTGTGCTAAGATCATTTACAAGTCATTTTAGTCAGCAGTGTGCTAAGATCATTAACAATTTCTAAAAATGCAGTATCCAAAGGTATGTCAGCCACATTACATTAAAGAAGCATAGAGGTACGCCAACATTATCTCCACTGTGCATAAAATTTAAATGCAAACAACTTCACCTTACATACATTGCTCTCAAAAGTACCTAATAAGTGGTGAGAGCCCCCTGAATAGTGAAGCCACTTCTTATAAAATTTTGTTTGAGCGTTTCTTAGGACATGCTCTATCAAAACTGTGCCCAGTGTTGCTAACCCTAACAGTGGTGTGGCTTATTGTTGTCCAGCCATAGTAGAAAACTTGTTTTGTACTTCTCTGCAATGGCCAAGGCACTTTTGATCAAACATTGGAGAAGTTTTTATTACTAATTGCTTCTTTAAAATTGTGTATGACTCCTTTAGCAGCAAGGGGTTAAAGCTCTTTTTGATTCAATAACAGCCAATCAGATTTTGAGCAAACATGGCATGAAAGGTTTTTATAGAACATGTTCTGTCAGAATTATGGCTCTTCAAGCAATGAAATGGCATACTTTGTGTGGAAATAATGTTTTCAATTGATGAGCCAGTTTGTCAAATTTTTTAGAAGTTCTTCTTAGGACATGTTTAGTCAAAATTGTTTTCTGTGGTTTTTCTAGCAATGACATGGTTGCTTTTGCAGCCATATTGAAGCCATATTGAAAACACACTTTTAGCTTCTTGTCCAGAATGGCATTTGTCGATCAAATGAGGTGCATATGTTTTGATAAGTCATGCGCCATTAAAATTGTGTCAGAGATAGCATGGCTTTCTTAGCAGCTAGGTACAAAACCTATTGCAGCTTCTTTTCTGAAGCTTGATAGGAATGATTGTTTGGGCATATTCTGTCGAACTTATCACCGATGTGGTTTTCATAGCCATGGCATGGCTTTTTTAGCAAACAGGAAAAACATGTTTTCAGCTTTTATAATAACTTTGCCAATTCTAATCAGACTTGGTTTCTTACAACATGCTCTGTGTCTAGGTAGTGACCTCCATAGCAATAAAAATATCATATGATTTTATCTCCATAACTGCCATGCCATATCAGACCAAATGTACCATGAACATTTTAACATTCATTAAAAAAGCCAGTGTTCCATTTATTTCATATGTCAGATTAGAAATTTGTTGAATATGTCAGATACCAGTTTTCTGCCAGATGGTTTGAAATCATCCTGACATAGGTGTCTCTCAACTCATGTTGCCTGACTTCTTGTTAAATTTTCTTTTAAGACCAATGCATGCTTGGTGAGTAATAATGGGTCATTTGGACCTTCTGCATTGCAAAAATATACTGTCTAATAAGGCAACCATTAATTAACAGATAAACCTTTAGATGATTGCTATAAAGAATTTGAAAAAAATTGAATGCATTCTGCCATGAAGTCATTTCCAATTTGTAAAATCAATGTCAATTAAATGCACCCATTATTACTGAAAATACACAAGTCTATATATATGACTTGTGTAAAACAAACCTCTGACGAAGTTGAACAAATTTGACTGAAAATAATGCTGATCCTTTTTTAAATATGGTCAAATTTTCTAAATTAGAAAACCCCTAAAATGACATTTCAAAACAGAATATGCAACAGAAATTGAAAAATTGAATGATGGCAGATTTTGTTGTAGTAGTAGTAGGGCTTAATCATTTTTCAGCTCATGACAGCCAGTCGTGTGCTGAAAAATGATATTAAGCCCCAATACTACAACATCAACAACAAATTCTTTTTTATTTTTTTATTTGAGTGTCATTTGAAATTGATAAATGAGTGTAAAGTTACCAAAATGTAACAAAACTTAATAGAACTGGACTTTTGTTGGACTTGCAGTCAACTTTCCACATGAGACTGTATTTGGCAGTGAACTGTTATTCAGAAAATGAGTGTCCATCATAAGGCTTATGCCCCAAGTTGTCACTTGTAAGTAAAAAGTAGGTGGAGCAAGGATTCATATTAGTTTCACTTTGACAGAAGATATATGATGATGTCTAATTAGTTCTTCCAAATAAAAATGGTATCAATCTGACATCATTATAGCCACCATGGTAGCCATCTTGAAAATCTTGTTTGCTTCACCTCCCAAACAGTCATATCAAAAAGGGGTTTTCACCAGAAGAAAGACTTTTTATTTAACCCTTTCATCACTAAGTAACTTTGTAGGCATAGAGTCCTCAACACTAAGTAACTTTGGAGTTGTAAAGCAAAATGACTTGTGGACTTTGAAACAACATAACTTTGCCAATGTTAAAGATATCTGGCTGGATTAGGGGTCAAAATCAAGGTTAAAAATAAAATTTTATCACTAATTTAATAAAAATATGCATATCTGTTACAACTGTTAAAATGCAGGTACAAACAGGTAACACAACAGGTAAAATACAAGTAATTATTTTATTACCTCTTAGAAAACTTAAAAAGTTTTCAAAACTTGTTCAATTGACCCTAGATGTACTAGTGAATAATCACAGTAGCAACACAGTCTTTCTTTCATGGTGTCCATAATATATAAAATTCTATAAAAATGAACCAAAATGATCTCCAAGGTGAGATCTGTCCACACACTTATTATCATCTCTGCCACGTTTGATAGTCACATTTAAGTTCGTTAAACGGACAATTTTTCCAAAAACTTCATCTGAATAGAATATTTGAAAATATTCCGAAGCTTTCCTGGAGCCATCTAACTCTTGGTTGTGCCCAACTCTGTCAGAAAACTGAAACAAATCTCTTTGGTTTTCGGGCTTCGTCCAAAAAAACAAACCACGTGGAACATACAATTCCTCTGGTTCAAAACCTTCAAAGTCATCTTCATCATCATCACTGTCACCCACAAGTGCATTCCATTTTGTCTCCATACATCTTCTCTCATTTTCATCCAAATTTACGAGGTTGAAATTATTTAAATCCTCCGAAAACTCTCCTCTAAAATTTCTTCAAACGCCGCCATTTTGGATACAAATTTCAGCATTCGGAAAACATGTTAAAAGTTCCTACTTTGTTCGTTATTTCTAGTTGTATACAAGCTAAACTCACGAGATCATCCAAATATAACATCTACATTACCAGATGGAAGTCATAAGAGGTACCCTGAAAGATATTTAGTCGGGTACTATAACGTTTAAGAAGAACACTGCCCCAGACCGAAAAGTCGGTCCATAGTGTTGACGGGTGTAGTTCCCCTGGAACGGTTATGCGGTCTGCTGTGATGAAAGGGTTAAGTCTTTTCCCCTAGAGGAAAATGATGTAGATATCCATGGTGTCTATCTTGAAATTACTGAAGTATTAAATAGACAACTTCAAGTTGGATTCCTGAAAATTCTGTTCGTCCAGTAGAGTTTAGTTCTTTTGAGAGACTCTTGTTTGTATGGGGAAAAAAATAAAAAAGTTACTTGTATTAGTGTAGCACAGAAATACACAAATGTGCATAATAAAATCTGTTTTGGTTATGTACTGTCACTCTGCGATACTCAATTTCATCATTGCAAGCCACAGGCAACTGTGCTCTATTACCACGGTTGATAAACAGACATTTTTACCCTTACTGATTATTCATTCCAAATAATTACATGTCTGAATGTTTCTGTCTACTTCTAAATTTTCTTTTCATTAAAAATAAAAGGGTTATTCTGTAATTCATTCACATGCCATTTAAACATTTGCAGGCATCTAAGGAAAGCAATCTGCAGATTTTTTTTAAAAGGGTGGTCCAACATGGTGTGAAAAGTTTTTCTGTCACATATGGTGGTAGAACTGATGTAAGAAGACATTGAGTGCATTTCCTAGTGTTTCAAAATAAATGCCACAAAATAAGTCTGTCTTCATTTTGTAAAGCACCAGTATCAGACTGTGACATGTTAGCCTTACTGTAGTGATGATGAATGAGCTTTTGGCTCATTTAAACCGGCTTTTTAACACAGCTGATTCATTAAGTCGGAATTTAATGAAAATGTTTCCAGATAGCAGAATTGCTGCAGGTAAGGAAAACTATTTGAGAATTTATAGAATTTGTATTAAAGTCATATTTGTTTATGCAACCTTCTTTGATATAATTAGTTTTGAAATACAAGGCCATCAGAAGTACATACGGTGGTTTAGTACACCCTACCTACTTCTTGAGAGATTCATGCATTAATGAGTTTTATGGTAATGATAGTGATGTACATTCACATTACATAAGTATACATCTTTGGCATTCCTTGAGTCTCATCATCCACTGCATGAGGTTAGTGTAGTAAGATGGTCGAGGAGCATGCAGTATTTATGAGGTGGAATCACCAGTATGACTAATGTCAGGGCCGAATGGAAAGCTTGCACTCTGATGCAGAATTACTAGTCTGCCTGATGGCAAGTCCCTATCTGAGGCGGAATCGTCAGTATGACTGATGTCAGGTCCCTATCTTTGAGACGGAATCACCAGTTTGACTGATGCCAAGGCAAAATTGCAGATGTTTGACTGACTGACCTAACTGTTAGGGTACAATTGCTGCTGTATTGAGGCAGAGTCGCCCTAACATATGTCTGTAAGTCGAGTGGATTGGGTGGGGACAATGCCCAATGCTGCAAAAATTGTGAAACCACTTATAGAAGATAAGGCAAGAGTAGCTTGTTAGTAATAGGGGTATGGTTGCCACCTCCAGAGATAGTGGAATTAGTATGCAGAAGGGATGTTAACAAAAGGCCTAAAAGCAAAAGGTGAATCGGTTATAACAGAACTGCAGGTGGCAGTTGGAGCGGTGGAGGTTATGCAATAAAAACTGTCCACTTTCAGCGCTGGTCACTTGTAAAGTGAATGACTGCTGATAGCTACCTCAGCACAGCAGACCCTTGTCTCTGATTGGCTGCTAACCAACCCATCTAGTGTGTCTGCTGAACTAACCCACAAAGGCTTTGACTGTGAATCCATTCTTTGTGTAAACATTATTTAATTACATTAAACACCCATTTATGGTAATGTAGTGATGTGCATTCATTCAGCATGTGACTACATAGAAGCCAAACTACCAATGAATGGACCAGTTGTCATGAATGCAGTAGTCATGGATGTTCATCTGCATTATGAAGTGAAAGTGTCAAACTTGGCATAATTCATGGATAGATTTCCATGCTTAATCAGTGCTGGTGTGTCCAAAGGTTAATTGTAAGATTTACATCCTACAAAATACATGACCAGGTGTATGAGGGACAGGATGGATGAAGACCGATGGAAGTTGAAAGCTGAACATAGATTTTGTTATTGGATGAATTTGTGACTTTGGCAATACCACACAGTAGTGCTCATTGTATTCTCTACAGTTGGAAAGAACAGATCTGACCAAAGAAATTGTCTTAAAGATGGAATATTGGAGGCATTACTACTACTGAAATCTCAAACTGGGCATTCTTCAGACAGACCATTATAATGTGGGAAACTTGCAAAGACTTAATTGGCTTATTACAGCTGCTTGAAGTAACACTTGTAAGACCAATGATACTTAATTTCATATCTTACATATAAAGTTCTCCATAACGTTTGATGGCCATCCAAAAAATACAAATTTAATAGTTATTAAATACAATGATAGACATAAAGAAATGTTTCTTTGGAATTGAGTGTATAACAATGTTTGTACCTTTGAATGTGCACAAGTGTAGTTTACATTACATTTACTGACAAACAGGGTGAATTTATGCTAGTAGTATATTAACAAATAATGGTTTATGGAAAGGTTTCTTTTTTTGGTAGAGGAAAATGATTTATTTCATCATTACGTGTAATGAATGTATTTCTGGATGAAGGTTTTGCTATTGTTTAACTGTTGGCTTCATGCCTGAAATTTGTTGAAAACTGCATATAGACTGCTGATGGAGCTGGGGAAGGGTAAACAGGTAAAGAAGGACTGTTATCTCCTGTGGCTTGTGACAGTGACTAAGAGCATGAAGAAGTCATTTTGGAAATTGTTAAACCAAGCCAGACTTTTTAGATATGTACATTTTTGATCCAACGATTACTTTGACCCAGTTTTAATTTTTCTGTTGCATCTTTGAATATTGAGTTCATATTTTATCGGTGAAAATAAATCTTCAAAGTTCTGTCAGCATTGAAAACTTGCATATATAGCTTACATGATGTTTTTATTTCAGGTCAATCCATCTGCCCCTCTTGACAAGGTGTGTCTTTTGGGTTGTGGAATATCCACAGGATACGGAGCAGCTCTTAACACTGCTAAGGTAATGTCATCTCTCTGGACATTAACATTCTCAGTATTGTACATGTATCATGTCACATGATAAAAAATCATACACGGTGATGACCTTTGACAAAGTTTTTTTTAATCATTTATTGTACAAGATTTAAAATGGTTTGTCATATGATAAATATAATTGTATCATATTTATGCTTCATTGGCATGAAATATATCAGAAAATGATAATTTCACTCGCTTGTTGCTCAAAGCTTAGATGGACAGATCATGTCATAAATCTCAGTTTGAGTGTTAGACAAATTTTCAGCAGTGAATTTAAATAATTACCTCTCATGGCAGCATATTTTTCTCAAAATTACCCATTAAATACATTCAATTTTTACTATTTATAAAAATAGTGAACACTGTTCATTATTTGAATTTATTAATTTATGCCCTTAAGAGCCCAAGTATTAGACAAAAGAGAAGAAGAATAAAAATTCTCTATTTTCATGCATCTTAATTAAAATATAAATATAAAACTATTTTTAACAATCATAGACATCTTGTGTACAAATATAGACATATCTATAACAGTGTATTGTCAAGAATGAAATTATGTAAGATGTTTGAAGAGAATTTAAATCGGTGTCATTGCGATTCAAGATACAATTCTTACTTTTAAATATTTTTGTCATCAATGAGAACACTTATTTCTTATGACTTCAAAAGTGAATACATCATAGTCTACAAACCTGCTCCATTTTGGATGGTTTGATAGAAACAGAGACCATTAGTATAACAATGACTAGTTTTCTTTTAAACATTCACTAAAGTTTGTCCCAAGAGCACTGCAATACATTAGGCAGCAATAAGATTTGAATAATTGGATTTTGATACTCAAAGAACAATTTCAAAATTTACATGAAAGCATGTTTTTTTTACATGGAAGCATGTTTATTAGAGTACACAGAAGTTTCTAATGTCTTGTGACAGCATTGTTGCCTATTTAAACTTGTATAAACAGTCTTAGGTTTTGGGGTGAAAGACACCATGAAAGGAATATACGAACTTGGATGTAAAATGTACTGGAATCTGTTGTTACATAAACAAATCTTTTGTTCATATTGACAAACCATCTTAACAATGCATTGTTATATCATAATCTGCTGATGGTGACATATGTCCAGAGTACTGTATATTGTGATACACAAATAATCATGTTATTGTATTAGCTACAATCTACCAATCTTTGAAGGCAGAAATAGGAACAGCTGCAATCCGCCAAATGATGTCAAATTTTTATTTTTTTAAAAATGTGTCCAGAAAAATAGTTTTCTGAAACTTCAAAGATTGCTAATCACCTTTGAAACACCGAATGTTCTGCATCAATACTTTGCAAATGAGGAAAAAAAATTAATAAAAATTGATTCCCTTTGAAGCTTTGTTCATTCTGTATCAACACTAAGCATGTTAAAAAAATCAATATCAGTCAATGATCAACAGTTATTTGATATTGTTGCCATAATAATGAATGGGCATTTGTTTGATTCTGAATGGATCTGATGGATTAATGCATTTTCTAAAGTGATTGGAAGACATTTATTTTCTGCGATTTCCTTTTTGTAGAAAAAATGCTTATGATAACTACCAATGGTAGAAAAAGAATTAAACCATAGATATCTGGCCATCAAGTAATGGAAGGTGTTATCTTTTTTATTATTTGTTCACGTTTTCATTTCCCTATGAATAGCCTCATACCCTGGGTAGCCTCTGCAAGATGATAGCTGTCTCCAGCTGACCAAGATCTTGCCCATTTTAAGTACATGTAGTATGCAAGCCATGTAAACAACTTGATCCATATGATGCTTTCGATTATATAATTGAATTGTTTTTGTTGACCAAAGAGGACTACCAATATTTATACATGTGGTATTTGTGTTTTTTAATATGATTTTGCTACTTCATAATGTGATCAATACTCTAATTCCTCTATTTCATTGAAGTACAGTACTTAAATGCATTATGGATTTTGCTATACAAATATAAGTTGTCCATATACAAGCATATTGCAAGCTAGTTTTGTCATCAGTTAATCAAAAGCATGTAGTATTATGCCTGTGTTTATTACCCCACCCCACCCCCACCCCAGTCAGGTTTTATGGACTCATGTTTTAGCAGGGTTACACTATATATATATATATATATATATATATATATATATATATATATATATATATATATATATATATATAGTAAAGGGGTAAGTATACCTCCCTGCCTGACCACCCCCTATTTATTACAAGGGAGGGACTAGATAATACACTTACCCAACAAACATAGTTCAACTGTTTGTCATACCACTTAACTAAAGTATGAACTAAAGGAGAATATATTATCATAATTTTAATATTATACTGAGTTGACAAATTTAATAATAACTAAAAACTTATGTATCCTGTGGATTTTGATGGATTTTCCATAGGTTCCAGAATTGCCCTTTTAATTTGTTATAGCTGTATATATGAAGATTAACTACCAGTTGCAAAAATTGATGTAATTGAACATACCTTTGTATGCAGGTTGAGCCAGGGTCAAATTGTGCTGTGTGGGGACTTGGGGCTGTTGGTCTGGCTGCTGTCATGGGTTGTAAGGCTGCTGGAGCATCAAGGATTATTGGCATAGATATCAACCCTGATAAATTTGAAATTGGTTTGTTGAAAGTGTTTTATATTAATCTGTCTTTCAGATCTGTCTTTCTGTCTGTTGATATACATCACAAAGCATGAATTCTTATGAAACTAATGACCATTCATTTCTTTTGTGAAACTTGTTCCTTCAAACGTGGTTTCAAGGTCATAGTCGTAGAACAATTCAAGTAAATATGTTTGGCTAAAGATTTTTTCATTTGCTTTAATTTATGAATCCAATGATAGAATGTTTCACACAATAAGATAAGAAGCAAGATCATTTATTCTGCAACACACTTGTTCAACCTTTTGACCTTCAGGTCATGGCCACATGCCTCAGTCACAGACTTCTCAAGCAGACCTTGGCTGTACAGATTGTGATTCCCGGCATATGTATACATCCATCCATTCATCCATTTATCTGCTTGTCTATCTGTTTCTAAGTAAAGTGCTTCATTTGTTAGGTGTGAAATTCAATCAGAATCACAATACAGTTTCAAAGATTGAGATGACATTAAAGGATTATTCTACTATCACATCAAAATTTCCATTTAAGATATTGTAAACTTCTTTTAATGAAAAATCATGCTGGGCTTTTGTTGATAAGCCATGTGACTTTTGTATTTTTACACTGATAAGGAACTATTCCTATTCTGTCTTTCGTTCAATATGCTTTTATAAGAAGTCTCCAATTGAATATGCTTTATTTGTTAGAAATGTTTTCAAGATGTACATTGCCTTGATGCCATAAATGTGATTGAGTGCCATCATTAATTAAAAAGCGCATAACCACAAGTTATTTTCTAAAGTGCTAACATGCCAACAGTTAGACGGATCACCTATTCCCTGTGCAAAAATAAAAATGTATGTTCTTGTTTGCAGCCAAACAATTTGGAGCTACAGAATGTGTGAATCCCAAGGACTTTGATAAACCTATTCAAGAAGTACTGATAGGAATGACAGATGGTGGGCTGGACTTCACTTTTGAATGTATTGGAAATGTCCACACCATGGTGAGTATAAGAACCAGTCTGTTTATTGCTTGTCACATGATATTGAGAAGAGTCTGGATAGGTCAGTGGTAACAAGCTGACTTTGCATCTCTACATTTTCTTGTTTCATCCTAGGGTTTTGCACAAGCAAGGAATCATTGTTTAGCCATTAGTTTATGAATTAGTTTAATTCTAGGCAGACTGGTGACACAAGTCCACCGCCCACCACCACTCCCACACACCCATACCCAACAACCCCTTGAGATAAAAACCTCAATGCCAGACCAAAAAAAAATCTTACAAAGATCAAACAAAACCTTACATAAAAAATGTATTCATACATTATATATGATCAGCTATGTTAAAAAACAAATGCAATAAACAAATTATTTTTACACACATTTATATAACTATTTACATCTGAAACTTTATTTTATTCTTTTCATTTTGATTGTGTTGTAACACACTTGTTATAATAAGCACGTTTGCACTTTTCAAAATGTAATCAGGGGTTTTTTAAGTCTATGTAGCAGGTGTCAGTGTTTATTTTACACTGTAAAAATGATGTTAGTGTGTCTGCATTCAGAGACTTCCTATAATCTGTATGTATTTTTTTCATCAAAGAATAAGATCACTCACAGTGTGCATTGTTGTGAGGGAAGGTAACTGCTGAATAGTAGCGGATGCCGCTAGTACTGATTGTTTGGCTGATAATATCCAGCCAGTAGCTACAAAAGCTCTTCTGGTGATCATCTGTTAATACAGGTACACTCATCAGAAAGCATGCAATAATTCTCAAACTCATCATTATGTACTTCATGATCTAGTTGCGGAGCAACTCAAAAATGAAAGTGTTGCTGTTTGTACAAAAAAAGATGTGCAAAGTATTTTGAAAAATGAGTTTTCAAGGTGTAATATTAACTTATTTAGATTTCTCATTGTCTCATTATTACATATTTGTATTTTTCCCCCATAAAGCTGTAGTCCTACAACGTAAGACCTCGATTTGATATTTATTTTTTTGGCATCAGGCTCTTACTGTCCCATAACGGTGCAGTGTAGTGTGTTCTGATGTTGATTAACATCGGTATGACAATTAAAATTTTAGGAATATATCACACTTGGCAGTTTTCTACAAATTCAAGTTATGTTTTAGTTCAATTACACTGACATCTTTATCCAAATAAATTCAAATTCCCACACAAGCAGATAGACATGTTTTCAAGTTCTGTTAGCCTATATTTCAGCTGGCTGGAATGCAATGGAAGACAGGAATACCCAAATCAGTTAAAAGGATAAGAATCTTGAATGAAACAAATCTGTTTAAACGTCTTCCTCAATATTAATATATTTTTATTCATTTCGTTAAAAAAGGATACTTCAGAATAACCCAAAATAACCCAATTTCGGCATTCACAGCTTCTGTTGCTTCCCAAAGCATATTAGAGTTATCCCCATGTTGCTTGCATGTAGCTGAAATATATTCCGGATTAAAAACAATTACATCCAGACTCAAGGGATTAACAAAAAGAAATTTGTAAAAATAAAAAAATGAAAGTGAATTTTTATAAGTGTTAAGTATATGTAATTTAATTGCTTGAGTGCTAGTTTTAAATTGTTTTTTATTTTATTTTTATTTCATTACATGTTATTACTTTATTAACTGGATTTGACATTTCAGAAAATTCATTTCAGTTCTTTTTTGACCTGGTAAATAACCAGTATTTCTATTTTTAGCTGACCTAGCTTCTGACCTTGAGTCAGAACTGGTAAACAACTTTTTCTAAAATTTCTCTCTCAAAGTGAAAATCACTGGTTGTAATCATGGTCATACTGGGCTGTGTCAGTTCAATGTAAACAACTTTTTTAAACATTTTTTTTCAATCTAATAGATTTGTTCAGTAGAATCAAATTCTTCCATTACATACGTGTCAGCTGGCCTATGGTGTTACAATGCCATTTGAACTAAGTGACCATATGACCCCATAACCTGATCTAAAATCATTTAAAGCTAACATTTTATAGTGATTTCTTTCAGTCATAATTCATACCCTAGAAGCTCAAAGGTAATTTGTGTTGTGACCAGTTTGAGTTGAATTTTTTATTTACAATAATTTCAGTTCCCTAGTCATCAGAATTCTTGGAATAAGACATTTATTGGAAATTATTCAGAATTTTAAAGCCAGAATTTTAATTTTAGAGATTAAACACAGAACTGTTGACACAACACAAAATAGGTAATAGAAGACGTCATCGCCTTCCATCTTGGAACTTATCAGGATTAGAATTTGTTAGTGATAGGACTTGTATTTTTAGATGCTAGGATTAATTTTTGGATTAGATTCACAAGCCTTAAGTTCTTTTTTCTCCTTTTTTTTACATTGTTTTCTAGGGAAATGTTAAATTTTACGAAGCTTGTTGGCTTCACTCATTTAATTGTTACTTTTGAATGAGCCTTGGCAGGTAACGATAAGATATAAACATACAAATTGGCTGTACACTAACAAAAATTTTTTTAAAAATTAACAATTATGGATAACCCTTGTACGTTATATGTATGTCCACCCTACACACATGTCTGAGTATAGTCTTTGGGTCCGTAAGTTTGGACCCATGGGGCTTGTAAATGATATCCCACATTTCCACATCCTATTATTTTAAGCAAGAAGTTTGACACTAAGGGAGTTTCCACCCTGTTCTATTTAGTCCAGGTGGTGTAATTCTCCCTGCATGTCAAAGCATGACCTTTGGGCTTGTAAGTTGCGTTGCATGGGGTTTATATTGAATGAGCTGTGCCATTTGCCAAACATAAGTTTTGATACCATCTTGGCTGCTGACCATACCATCCATCTGTTAGGATCCATACCATTTAGCCGAATATTAGATTTTGTGCTGATTCAGCTGCTGACTCTACTGTCTAGCCATCAGGTTCTTGATCCATACCATTCAATGACCATATGGTTTCCATTACATTTCATCCTATGTTTTGTTAGGTAGAGTCATTGATCATTCACATTGCCTGGAATCAGATTGATAGATATTTTTTCTGACTTGACATTGTCATTACTAGGGCAGTACAGCTGTATGCACCTGACACCATTACTGAATGTTTTGATTTTGACAAGAAACCCTCTGTATTAATGCAATGATTATATCCTGCGATCAGGATAGCACCTGAGGCTTAGTTGATACAATGACAGTCTTGTAGAGGAAGGCTACTCCTTCATATATACTTTTGGGAATGTACTATCTGCATATCGATCCCACCCTATCCAGGGTGGCCTGCAGAGTATGGGGATAAACCTGATGATAATCACAACTGAGCAGGCTGAGTATTACTTCAAGGCCACACCATTGGATAGGGTATTTCTGCATTTGGTTATGAAGACAGGGAAATCTAGGTCTATCACAAATTTGTTTTACTGACTCATAGATGGCATTGCACAACCTGCCCTGCCCCTGTGAACCTTTGTTTGGATTGGCTTTAATGTTCATTGGCATGGTAGAGGAATTGTGGAGGCAGGCAGTCAAAGAAAAAATGGCCCTTCATTTCTCTGCTTAGCACCTATCACTTGTTATATTGTCTCAGATTCACCCTCAGTGATTTGATGACTGGAGACAAAGAGATACAGGATGATTCACTGCTCAACACAGAAGCCAACTGTGATACTACCAATCCTAGACCTGAAAACAATATGCTAATCAGATTCAGAGACAGTTATATCAAGGTGATATGTTATTCATGATATATATATATAGATAGATAGATAGATAGATAGATAGATAGATAGATAGATAGATAGACAGACAGATAGACAGATAGACAGACAGACAGACAGACAGACAGATAAACTCACCACAATACTGGAGATATAGTGCAGATTTAAAGTTAAGCTTTAAAAATGTAAAGATGTTTTGCCAAGAAAAGATTGGAAGATATCTGAATTAAATGTTTACTGGTAATTCTTTAAAATAAAAAAGGAAAGGTAGGGATGTTATAATTACATAAAAGGTTTATAAAGTAAAGGATATGGGTAAAATATAAAAAATCCTTCAAATACAGAATTAAATTTGTCGTATAAATTCCCTCGTAAAGTTCATAATTTTCATTGGTGGTAAATGTTCACATTTCTTAGGATGGAAGTTGAAACACAAAGAAAATGAGTTCCTCTGTCATGCACACTGGCAAACTCTATATTCATGTGGTGTTTCAAACTTTAGGACTATTGTTACATGAATTTCAAGGGATATTGGTTCTTGAAGAAAGGGAACATGATAATCAATACCTTACAGTTTATTTTTTATCCTGTTGAAGGTACCATGTTACAAATAGGACAGAATTCTAGTTAGAAATGAGTTGTTTGATGTGGGCATTTAAAGAAATTTACACCTTGGTTAGCTTAGCAAGGTAACAGTTTGGCCAATTTTTTTAAGTTGTTGCTCATATAATATGAAATAAAAGAGACTATATTATGGTTCTTTTGCAGAGAGCAGCTTTGGAGAGTTGTCACAAGGGATGGGGTGTGTCTGTTATCATTGGTGTTGCAGCTTCTGGGCAAGAGATTTCTACAAGGCCATTCCAGCTTGTGACAGGACGTACCTGGAAAGGAACAGCATTTGGAGGTACTGTTGTATCTGTTTCTGAACTTATAAATCATACTTTTTCTATTCAGTCTGTTTCAAATCTGTTCAGGCCATTATGTTAGCCTTGGTTATGTATAATAATATGGTAATAGTTTTAAAATGCTGGAATTTCTCAGGCTGTGTTAAAGTTTTCAGATGCATCTGAATTACCTTGTTTTAACTAAAGTTTTTAATGATAATGTTGTGTGATCTGATCTTATCCAAGGTGTGTGTGTGTGTGTGTGTGTGTGTGAGAGAGAGAGAGAGAGATCTGATGTGATCGGATCTGATCCCAGGTGTGTAAAAAAGCATGTTTATGTATAAAGTAATATAGTAATAAATAATAAGGTGTGAATATGAGCTCTAAATGTGTCCAAATTTTAGGAAATTTCTACTGGGTACCCAGTGACCCTAATGCTAGGTTGCCTGGTTATTCGATCAAAGATAAATTTTATCAAGTATGAACCTGAATTGCTTTGTCATAGGTTTATACATGCCAGCCCCCAAAAGAGGTATAAGCAGAATTATAACTAATTTTAGTGGCAAAATAGTGAAATCAGAGCATAAAAAGAGTAATCTACATATTACATGCAATAGTTACAGAAAAACATACCTTAATTTTTGCTACTTACTTGGATCTGTAGTTAAAATTCTGGTCACAAATCAACTAAATCGATGTGGATGTAACAGAATTGAAACCGAATTGGATTTCTCTGTTTGGACTAAATGAATAACAACAACACAAAGTGATGAATGATTGAATTTATAAACTGCTTACTAGAGATATATATATATATATATATATATATATATATATATATATATATATATATATATATATATATATATATATATATATATATATATATGGATATAAAACAAATTCAAAGACATGTACATTACTATCATATGACTAATACAATATTCTGCATACACTCATGAAATATAAACGAAAATATGATTCATCCTAACAAATGTTATCACATGCTATGAGAAAAAATGAAATATGAGATTCACTCAAATGTTATTTCTGACACTTCGACCTTTTCCTGCATTCAACGCAAATGAATAAACACAAACATACTCTTCTCGACTGGAATCCACTTCCTAAACTGACAACAGTTTATACAACATATGAACCCAAATCTGGTCGACTCTCATTCAACACCGAATCTCCTGCTGTCCTATCAGCTACTACAATTGGATCCAACAGACTCCAATGGCTCCCATAATTCACGACAGACTCCCGCAATCACAATAGACTCCCGGGATCTATATTAATATCGAGCTGTCTACAATGGTATCCAACCACCTTCAATAGTATCGAACGGGCTACTATAGTACCCAACGGCTACTATTGCATCCGACGGGTTCACTCGTATCCAAAAAGAAAAGAAAAAGCTACAATAAAACAAAACTATTTGTTAATAAAATGGTAATAAGAACAAACGCTAAAAACGAAATGTCACCCGACAGGACGCAAAACCGAGAAATAGTTTCACAAATCAAATAAGATGAAATTTTGACACTTACCCCTATGGCCTGAGATTATGGTAGAAAGTTCGCCTACCACTGACGAAATCCAAATGACTTGTGTCTTAGTTTACAGTGTATCAAGCTTAAGACCATAGGAGTGATTAATAGTTCTAGTCAAATATCCATGTAATCCATGCTTTTCAACGGCTCTCTGCCTGCATGTAATTTTGAATCACTCTACCCGGTAGTCAGTGATTCACCCCAGGTAATATTGTACACCAGTATAACAAATAAAGTATAAAAATAGATTAAAGGCAAAACCAAGTTATTTTTAGCCTTATTCTGTGACAGTGGATCAGTAGTTGGTATGAGAATATAGACACAAAAAGTATCAATTATTTATGCATAACATTCACTTTTAAGGTCTACATGTCTTAACATTTGCTGAATGGGGAAGTTCACAAATGATGAATGATGTATTACATCAATGTCAAATTCTGCAACACTGTCAAATTGGTAAGATGCTATTTTGCCTTTTCCTTAGGCTTTGAAGTTCAATAAAATCCCTGTTCTCAAACAAATTTAAGTTGTATAACATCTATGAGTTGTATCAATTAATCCTGTTTTTCTTAATATCTGGCACCTTTTTTTCTTTTTCAATTTAGACAGATCCACTACATCAAAATATAATGAATTTGTTACATGTTTTTAAATTTAAGAAATGTTATGTGCTAAACTATGATGTAGCAAGAATGATACAAAATTGTATGAATGTGTGTGCATATTTTTATATATAGTGTCTGGAGAGGTTGGTAAACAAAACATTAGTCAGACATACAGTAATAAAGAAAATTTCATTTAGTCCAATAAAGCAAAATAAGTAGAGACATAATGCTAGGCTTGATCATATTTTCTTTAAGCCAAGACTATCCTACATTTGATAGATCACACCATCCAGGTAATATTAAAACAAAAATGTAGCACCAGACTTTATAAATATACTTGCCAATCACCTTTCTAATCTACTGCTGTAATATCACCAAGTTTATTTTGATTCATAGCGATGAAAAATCCCTTTTTCACACAAAATACCCTGATTAGATTCTGGTTATAATTAAAACCACAACATCCTGACATTAGGAACTCTATTCTTTTTTTCAAGTAAGAGCTCATAATCGCATATTTACTACTTCAAAACACATTTTGTAATTAAAAAATATTCATGTCTATACAAATAATAGCACTGAGCAATATTGACTTTTGTGCCAATTAAATGATTAGCAACTAAATGATATCACACCGTACACAGTATACTTGTAGCAATTTTGAAACAGAGAAGCAGATAAACAACCTAACATGTATGTATGTATGTATGTATGTATGTATGTATGTATGTATGTATGTATGTATGTATGTATGTATGTATGTATGTATGTATGTATGTATGTATGTATGTATGTAATCTGTTTGAAATCTAGTGATCTTTAAAACAAATGCATTTGTTTACAAAAGCCATTCTAAAAGAAAACTGTTCACTCCCACAAACTGTATTCCTACATGAAGTAATTTGTGATTTTATGTTTAGACCTGACTGTCCTTTGCTTTTTTGCAAAATTTGTATATTTAAAGTCTAAATTTTCTGGCTTTCTGGCATGAGTTCATCTCCAGTCTTGTTTCTTCTGCTCATTGGATTGATTGGCTGGAGTGTTGTAGCAGTCGGTTTCAACGCAAGTATAGATCCGTTCTTCACAGTATCTTCCTGCTTTAACAATTAGCCTCAGTTTTTGTGCGCAAGCTTTAGCAACACTGCTTCCAGCTGACAAAATGTTTACACATTGTATAGGAGCATACAGAATGGCTGTCAGACTTCTTAGCCATTGTCTGAAATATATACCCCATGCAATCTTCACAAAGTCTACAAAGTACTGTCCAGGTTTGTGTTCTTTGCTACTAAAGATTATTTACTTTTTAGTCCAGTATCCTCTTTTAAACCAATCTACACTTATTTAAGGGTTTTCTTTTGCAACCATGCAGAGGTGATTTGGGCACACCTAGGTCCACAACATCTTGACTTGGCATTTTGTCAGAATTAAGTTGCTTTGAAACATTCATTTTATGATCGAAAGACTAAGGGTTTTTTGCCATGACATCTCCATTGAGTGATTAAATGTCTTATTTCATTACATGTCAAGGTGAATGAAGTGAAAAGTGTACTGTCTTGATTCACTCATAAATACAGGTAATAATTATTTCACTCTTAAATCCAGCTGGTTTTGCAATAAAGTGACAATTGCTTTAATGGACTTTATTTCTATTTAATTATATCTAATTTTACAAAAAAGTACTATTGATGACTCACTTTTTCTGGTTTTATAATACACACAGGGCTGTATTGAAGAACTTTATCCAGTAAATTTGAATAACAGATACAAAAGCAAGATTATTTTGGGCCATTTGTTATTGTCACCTTTTCAGTGATCTGGCAGTGGCCAAGTACTAGTAATTAGTCTCCTAAAATAAGATTGTCTTTTGTGAGATCAGTGATGAATGTTATCTGAGATTAAGTTGCTCAGCTGCTTCACTGGCTTTAGTGCAAAAGGAAATTTTGATGGTGCTGCACACTGTTGTTAAATATAGCAGTTAACAGAAAAATATAATATTAGCTCATCAGAGACTTGTCATTTCAGGTGTACTTGTCTGGAATATGACATCTGATGACTAGTTGCAGTCAAATACTGACTATAAAAATATTCAAATTGTGTACTATGGATTAGTTTTGATGTAAAGTTTTAAGCTGATGAATGTTCTAAGTATATAAAGAAGTCCAGTATACATTCATGCCAACCATTACGCTTTTGGCATATTCATTAGGCTTTTTTTCACTAAATTACGCCTTACGCTTTGGATTATGCTTTTTCGGTGTATATCCCCCTCCTAAAAAAAATTTGTTTTCTCATTTTTATTAACGTCCCACTAATCGCACTGAACGTATTCTAGAAAAGACTGCTTCTGTATAACTTTGACATAAAATTACACTTGTATGTCGACTAGCAGTGACCTTCCTATGTGTTATATTCTATTTATAGCAGCTGCCCTATTACCAAGAAGACCTTTCTTTCTATTTATAGCAGCTGTCTTGCTTAGGACAGAACAGACTGGTTTTCTAATTTTTAATCTTTGCTCACATAGTATTTGTTAAAAATGATATGAGGTACAGACAATTCTCTATGAATTTGGTGTTAAAATTTTCCTATACTAGTTGATGCGAACGTTACAGCAAAAAATGTTAAACAAATAATTTCACAGATGAATTAGAAAGAAAGAAAAAAAAATGGAAAAATTGACTCAGAGATGAATACATGAATAACACACTGCAGTGCCATTCTAAGGTAGCTTCACGCTCATTACAGGCTTCATGGAAAGGGTTTTAATATTGGTCATAGTGAAAAACAGATGCCTTGAATTAGATCATTTTACTAACTC
Organism: Potamilus streckersoni; assembly: GCA_016746295.1. Classification (NCBI taxonomy): domain Eukaryota; kingdom Metazoa; phylum Mollusca; class Bivalvia; order Unionida; family Unionidae; genus Potamilus; species Potamilus streckersoni. The sequence goes on from JAEAOA010000791.1 coordinate 689,740, forward strand.
CAATACTAAGGTAACTTCTTTTTTACAGCAGAACTAAATTGTGGAAACAAATTTTATAAATGCAGATTCATTATTTACCGAGCTCATAATAGAACATTGACTACAACTAGTGGTAAAATACAACTTTGGTCCTTTGTTCAAACGGATGCTTCCTGATGCCAAAATATGTTTTGTACATATGTGCATTGAATATTGTTATGTTATATAAGTATTGCACTTTTTCTGTTCAGAGACTCCTTTTGTCCACTTGGATTACGCTTTTTCCTCGCCAGAGGTTGGCATGTATGACTATATAGTGCAAATTCCATTGAGGGTCTCATGCTTGCTTCTTTGATGTCTAATTGGTCCTGAATGGAAATAATGCTGTTCAGCATGTCTACACAGTGGTCATCCTCAAAATGTTATCACTAGTCATGATTGAATGACCATATCTGCATGGCGTTTTCCTGAAAGACATCATTATGTCTAGTTTGCTGCAAGTGAAAAATGGTGCCATCTTAAAAGTCTTGCTGTCATTACTCCAGCAAAACAAAGTCATATTAAAATGGAGTTTCCACTAAATGTCTTATTGTGTCTTGTTGGTACTAAATGAAAATGGTGCCATCTTAAAAGTCTTGCTGTCATTACTCCAGCAAAACAAAGTCATATTAAAATGGAGTTTCCACTAAATGTCTTATTGTGTCTTCTTGTTGGTACTAAATGAAAATGAAGTCTCCACTAGAAAACTTATTGTGTCTTGTTGGTACTAAATGAAAATGAAGTCTCCACTAGAAGACTTATTGTGTCTTGTTGGTACTAAATGAAAATGGTGCCAAACTTGTCCACCATAGGAGCTAGTTTAAAAATCTTGTTATTGCTAATAATATCCAATTTGGTTTCAACACTCAGCATTTAAAAGAAAGAAATGGTATTAATTTGAATTCCTAGAAATTCATTTTTGGGACAGTATTATGTCCTTTTTTTCAAGAAACTTGTTTTTTTCATGGTTGACCTAAATCTTTTACTTAAAATGACAAGGCTAAAATGAAGTAATAATGGAAGTATTTTTGTAGATTGTGTATAATCAACCTAATACAACTGCCTAGTTCCATGTTTCAACTGGTCCACGTGCCAATTGGGCGAAGTCATGTGAAACCTGTTAAAAGCCTATTTAAAACTATTGCTGAAGAAAGGTATTTGTGGAAAAAAATTCATTGCTAATTGTTATATAGCATAATTTTCCCAAAGTCTTTTACTCACCCAGAGTAAGTGTGAATGTGTATGGTCTGTTTGGCACAATATTTGCACCCAGAGCAAATGTAGGTTGAAAGTTAGTGCAGTTTTATTAGCTGCACATTACTAATATTCTGTTGAATGATTGCAAGGATACGTGTGACTGCCTTACTAATTTTTATATTGGTGCTAGTCAAGTCATCGAAAAGACAACAAAAACTGAGTAATAACATGTCATATATGACTAGATATTAAAATAAAAAAATAGGAAGGTTACCCTGTATGTAGTATAACTGACTTAGACGCATGGATCATACCTTTTAGAGATGTCTTAGACACATGGATTATAACTTAAAGATCACAATATGATTGTCAAATAATGGTTTCTCGGCTGTTATTACAGATGTACAATAAAACCTGTAGCATGTATAGCAAAGCATCAAAGTGATTGACTAATTTTATAGAAAGGTGTTAGCTAATGCAACATGGCAGACCTGCCAACTCTAACGATTTTGCTGTAAGTCTTACGAAAATTACCCTTAAAATACAGACTTACAGCATAAAAGCAAAAACTACAAAAAAATAATTATTGCCGAAAAATCCTAAAAATTTGTTCATCCGTGTTTGATTTTGATCATGGTTTCATGTTAGAATTAGTGAAATTTGTTAGGGAACCAGACCAACTTAACAGCAGCTTCTCAGATGCTTAAAACTGCCCCTATTTGTGCATGTGAAGTGTCTGAATGATCTAACTGTTGATTATAGAATTTGTTTTAAAATGGCGTCCAGCAAGCGATGCTTATTTAAAACGAAAGGGACAATAAGCCTCTTGAAAAGTGTTAACAATCAACACCGAAGAATAAAAAGGAATATTCAGATTCTTGTGAGTAAAATCTGGAACAGACACAATTATGTGAGTTTGGATATCACATGCCAATTTTAGTATGACTCGTGGGAGATATGCAATGGAAAAAGAAGAATTATGCCTCGTTGAGAGACAGCAATGAGCCATTGAGCTGCATAGGGTTTGGAACTTGAGTTTGTGCAACTGTACTATTGGTAAATAACGTCTACACATACTTTATCTTCTCTTCAGTTAAACATAATGTTAATTTTCACAGCATGTTTCAAATAACAAACTTTTAATTGCATTTTCAAGATTTACAATAGCAGTTTATGATATTCTTTACACCATAATGAAATCTATTCAAGCTTACGGAAAAAATCAACGCCTTGCTGAGATGGACTCTTCAGGGTTAGCAGGTCTGACATGGATATATATTACATTTATCAATGGAACTAAAAACTTTGGTCACTTATTGGCACTTGTCCTTTAGAATCATATGTGTCATAGTATAATGCAAAGAAAATCAAGAATAAAAATAACTGCAACAGAATATGCATGTCTTTTTGTGTTTCAGGCTGGAAGAGTAGGGACAGCGTACCAAAACTTGTAGACTCGTACATGGAGAAAAAGCTAAAGGTGGATGAGTTTGTGTCTCATACCATGGCCCTTGAGAAGATCAATGAAGCATTTGACTTGATGCATGCAGGGAAAAGGTACTTGACCACTTGCTCAGGCAGCAATTCTCTTCATTGAAAATCATATTTTGATCTGAATGCATCTCATGGTAGGAACAATGACAGCTATTGTCATATAAAATTCAAAGATTATGTCAAAGTTGGGAAAATGAGCAAGAAACCATTGAGCTCTATGTAGCGGGAACTACAGTTTCTGAAACTGTTCTGGTCTTGATTAATATCTGAGTGTTTACAGAATTTTTACTTAAATTTAATGTTTGCCTTGCCGCATTAGTGTTGAGTCACACTTCAGAAGTTTTTAAAATCATGTTCTCAATGTTGATGATAGCAGTAGATGATTTTGCATTATACTTACTAAAAACTGGTTTAACTTGTAAAAAAAAAATATTGTCTTAGAAAGATGCGTTAGGGTTGGCATGTCTGAAGTCATTGAACTCTCCGTTATCTTTGTTTCTCCCTCCACATTATACCCGTTTTTTTCTAAAATTTCCATATTCCTCCTCCTTTCCATTATGAACTGATCTTGGTTGTTTTTTTAATTACCTTCACAATTTTTGGGGGATGGATTATATTGTTTTAATCATGTCTAAACACTTTGTCTTGAAAATTGTATTTCTGCTCAGTAATTTATGGGTTCATGAATTCAATCCAAACCTTGTCTGATCAGTAACTGGGGAGTTTATGAATTCAAACCAAATATTTCCTTGAGTGAATATCAGCAAGATAAGGCATGTACACACAAAATGTCATTACTAATAGAATATCTTCTATTGAAAATGTGCATGGTTAAATGTTCATGGTTAAATGTTCAAATGACTGCTTTACACTAGAAAAAATATCATTGTTGCCATGGAAACACATGGCCATAGATAATGGAATTTAATGTATATTTATTGAGGAAATTGGGGGTGGTGTTGGTGTTGAATGGGAATGGCGTTTTGAGACCAGGTAATCATTATATAATGGTGACCATTATGGCAGGTTTGGCTGTTCACTCAAGTCAGACTGTCAGTATAACTAAAGTTGGCTGATCTCTTGATTGTTACTTTAAGAATTTGACTAAAGACATAGTGCTTGGAAATCTGTTATTTTAATAAATACTTGAGATGAATATGTTTGTATAGCTACATTCCACTTTTTGGGTGGAGTGAATGATGCACTGGCAAATGTATTATATGCACTCCTTGGAAAAGGGGGATGGAGAATTAATTTTATCCTAAATATTTGAGATCAGGATTGTGGTAAGCTCTTCCTTAATATTGTCTTTGATAAAAAAAAAATTAATCAGCTCTAACATATGACTTACTTTTGTTGGGTAAGTGGATTACAAAAACTACTCCAGTCTTAACCCTTTCATCACTAAGTAACTTTGTAGGCATAGAGTCCTCAACACTAAGTAACTTTGGAGTTGTAAAGCAAAATGACTTGTGGACTTTGAGATATCTGGCTGGATTGGGTGTCATAATCAAGGTTAAAAATCAAATTTTATGACTAATTTAATAAAAATATGCATATTTATTACAACTGTTAAAATGCAGGTACAAACAGGTAACACAACAGGTAAAATACAAGTAATTATTTTATTACCTCTTAGAAAACTTAGAAAGTTCTCAAAACTTGTGCAATTTACCCTAGATGTACTAGTGAATAATCACAGTAGTAACGAGTCTTTCTTTCATGGTGTCCATAATATATAAAATTCTATAAAATGAACCAAAATGATCTCCAAGGTGAGATCTGTCTACACACTTATTATCGTCTCTGCCACGTTTGATCGTCGCATTTAAGTTCGTTAAACGGACAATTTTTCCAAAAGCTTCATCTGAATAGAATATTTGAAAATAATCCGAAGCTTTCCTAGAGCCATCTAACTCTCGGGTGTGCCCAACTCTGTCAGAAAACTGAAACAAATCTCTTTGATTTTCGGGCTTCGTCCAAAAAAAAACCCCACGTGGAATGTACAATTCCTCTGGTTCAAAACCTTCAAAGTCATCTTCATCGTCATCACTGTCACCCACAAGTGCATTCCATTTTCTCTCCATACGTCTTCTCTCATTTTCATCCAAATTTACCAGGTAGAAATTATTTAAATCCTCCGAAAACTCTCCTCTAAAATTCCCTCAAACGTCGCCATTTTGGATACAAATTTCAGCATTCGGAAAACACGTTAAAAGTTCCTACGTTGTTCGTTGTTTCTAGTTGTTTACAAGCTAAACTCACGAGATCATCCAAATATAATATCTACATTACCAGATGGAAGTTATTATTAGAGGTACCCCGAAAGATATTTAGTCGGGTACTATAATGTTAAAGAAGAGCACTGCCCCAGACCGAAAAGTCGGTCCATAGTGTTGACGGATGTAGTTCCCCTGGAACGGTTATGCGGTCTGCCGTGATGAAAGAGTTAAAGTAGTATGGATGAATGTGTTTGTGCAGTATGCAGTGTTGTCAAAGAAAAATGTGTAGATAGTTGATTTGTACATATAAGATCTTTATTAAATATTAATACATGTTTGGGATGAAAATGTGGACAGGCATTTAATTTTTAGGTTACTCTTTTTGTTCCATCAGTACATAATGGACAAACAATAAAGTTATTTTTTTAAATGACATTCACTTGGTTTAAAATGCTTAAGGTTTGCTATGCCAGATTCAGCATGAACATGGACCTGAAGACAAAAATGCCTGTACATTTGATAGTAAATACATAATGAGAACAGTGTTTCAACTAAGTCATCTCAAGTCTTTGAACAAAGATGACCTGTCAGTCATTTAGTTGACACTTTTTGTATTTGACTTGAGTCTTTTACTTTGAGACAGACAAATCCATCAGCAGTATATGAGTATCTGAGCTTGCCACCACTCTACCATATATAATCTTAAGTTAGATCCTTCATTTTAGCAAGTTAATGTTGCTTCTGATTGACAAATCTTGTTACCACTATGAAGGCTGCATTCCTGAACTAGTTTTGATAAAACTTGGAATATATTCCTAGATCGTGGCTGAATTTGACAATGAATAAGATCTGTGCATACTTGTAAGTGATCTTGAATCAGATTGGCTAAGCTATTTGCCACTGTACAAGCCACATCTCTTATCAAAATTTGATAAGGAACAAGATCTGTGCATACTTGTAAGTGATCTTGAATCAGATTGGCTAAGCTAGATGCCACTGTACAAGCCACATCTCTTATCAGAATTTGATAAGGAACAAGATCTGTGCATACTTGTAAATGATCTTGAATCAGATTGGCTAAGCTAGATGCCACTCTACAAGCCACATCTCTCATCTGAATTTGATCAAAGTTGAAATATGCGCATGTTTCATTAAGTTCTTGGATGGGTTTAATAAAGAACAAAATCTGAGCATATTAATGAGGTAATCTTGCATCTGATTGGTTGACCTTATTACCACTTAGGAAGTCAGATATCTGATATGATTTTGATCAAATTTGGAACATGTGCTTATATCATGAAGGTCTTAGACATGTTCAGTAGTATGTTCCACAGGTACTAATGAGACGATTGATGGCTGATCATGTTGCCACTCTGGAACCCATGTTTCTAGTCCAGTTTTGATGTCATGTGAAAATTGGGATTGTATCCTCAAGCTGTTGGATGAATTCAGTGGAGAGTGAGAATGATGAACATTAATGACAGCTATTATTTGTGACATTTGCTTGTGAAAACTCAAAAGGCTTTATTTCTAATCATATGTCAGTTCCCCACATATACCTTGATCTGATGGTGTTAATGATAAAAATTTGATTTTTACAGAAATAAAACAAGGAAAAGAAGTTGTGTATTGTACTATTTAAATTAATAGATGAAATACATGGATATGTTGCTTATCTGAGAAAAAAGATTAGTTATTCAGATTTTGTGTGTACTCTTGTATATTATCTTCGAAAAAAGATAAATGACATCAATATTAATAGATAACTGTGTTCCAAGCTTATCTTTCCACAAGAAAATTTTAATATCGTGAATTTTGCATTCATGAGCTGACAGCTACTCAGATCAGTGATTTAAATTTAAATTGGAAAAGAGATTTATATGAATAAAGGGATCTACTTTGTTCTGTTCTGTGGATATTAAGAAATATGTTTAAGGAAAGAAAAGATTCATTGAAATTATTTACATACTTTTTTTTGAATAAACTATGATGTACTTACTGTTTAATCTTTGATCTAAAAATGAATTGGATTTTGTTATATATGGTGAAAACAATTTAGTGTCCTTAATTGTTCAAAATATGATTTTCTTTTTCAGTATTCGCTCGGTGGTGAGCATGGAGTAGAATAGTTCCTGGAGAATATTCACAGCAGACCTGTATTCTAGAACAGCATTTGAAAAGAATTTGAAGATTAACAGTAATTTGCATAACAGCATTTGAAAAGAATTTGAAGATTAACAGTAATTTGCATAACAGCATTTGAAAAGAATTTGAAGATTAACAGTAATTTGCATAACAGCATTTGAAAAGAATTTGAAGATTAACAGTAATTTGCATCAAGAAGAGAATAGAAAAAATCAGATAAATTAAATTTAATTAAATTGTTTCATTCAATAGGTGATGGTTAATATTTTCATTATGTTTTTTGTAGCAGTATATTTTAAGTGGATTAGCTTCTTTGCCCCCAATATCTGCGTAAGTTCCATTTGAGTACAAACTAATGGGGAGGTCGAAGGTTAAATAGACTTTTGAGTGTTGCCAGTTTTGTATATTGTTTATAAATACGTGACTTGTGGCCAGAAATATTGTGACCTGTTTGATTCATTCATGTTCAATTGCCTTTAGTTGGTTATGCCAGAGTGACAGCTATGTACAAATTTTAATATGTAATACTGTATAACCTACTCTTACATTATTAATCTACAAAATAGACCCTTTCACCTTATCTTTGACCTCACCATCAATTTTGTGGTAAAATAGTATTGGGTGTCAAGTTGCAGCGCACTTGATATGCTGTTCAGATTAAATTAAATTTTAAAATTTATTCTGATTAAAAAAAAATCTCTCCATTTTAAGTTAGAGAAATTAATATTCTTTGAAGATTTAAACATTAATTTTGCCTGATTTTCTCACATTGCTTTGATAAAAAATTCACAATATTTAATATTGTTAGATGCAGTTTGATGGGAAAATCACAACTAAAAACAATTCCTGCCATTCTTTAAATTCATGAGAACAAGTTGGAAGCTATTTGGTAACATGCAGTGTAGAGAGAGAGCAAAACTTTTGTTTTTGTTGGCTACTTAGATTTTTTGCATTTCTAATATGCATGTTTTGTTCATTATTCAAAATTTGAAGTCCGACTTAAATATTGTAAATTTTGGTTGTGTTTACATTGACAAAGTTGTACATTGGTTTCATCTTAAAATGAAAAAAAAATTGAAATAGGCAATATAAGGATAATATTTGTTATATTCATTTGCCTTTTTTATGTGAGTTTTTAACAAATAATGAAAATCTTACTAATATGTTTTTACTTCTGGGAGAAAAATAGCTATATATATATAGCACCTATTCCATACACTTTATAGACAAAAACTGCCTCCAAAGTGATTTAACCGCAGTTTTGAACTGGTCAACCAATATGCTCCTATAGTTGTCCATATTAGATCCTATGTGTTTGAAAGGCCAGTGCTTATACTTCAGCTTTTATATACTTGAATAATTGTCCTTAGACTTGAAATTATTCTTTTTTAGTACAGTAATGAAAATTGGTTTTTGAAAAATCGTTTGAGAGTCAGTGTATCTGTTTTAGTCAATGTGAGTATAATTACAAGTTCTTGGGATTTATTTTAAAAATGAAAATAATTTGGAAATACTCTTAATTAAACTGAGATTACTTTTCAAACTATTCCTATATCACTTTGAGAATTCAAAGTCTTGACAGTGAAAGAAGTGGTGTTCTCTCCAGGATATGTTGCTAACAAATTGCTGTTTTATCTTACATCAGTTATGCCTTTTTGTTTATAATACTTTTTCATTTTTGTTGACTACTTACATTTTGTAGTTTTAATATGCATATTTTCTTTATTCAGAATTTGATGTTGGACTTAAATATTGAAAAACAGTGGTTTCACCTTAAAAATATGAAATAGTGTAAGGATAATTTTGTTATGTTATTTGCCTTTTTGCATGCGATTTTTTAAATGAAAACAGAAATCTCATAATATGCTTTTTACGTTCTGGGAGAAAAATAGCTAAAATTGTGGCATTAATTACATACAAGTTACAAATGAAAAGTGTTTATTATATATTTGCATTTTGCAACTGGGCATTATAATTTGGCATGCTATAGGTTCCTAAAGTTGTCCATATTAAATTCAATATGGATGTGAAGTAGTGCTGTTAAAAATATTTTCGCACGGTAATTTAAACTAACTTTATAGATCATCAGCATCTGCAGGATGAGATAATCATTGTTAGAAAAGATGTGATTGTTCTGCAAGAAGGTTGTGTATTAAAAAGAGACTAATTGAGCTTTTGCACTTATTTTACCAGATAATGAAACGAAACAAGTTTCAAAGACCAGTGCTCATCTATCACATTGCTTTTATACCCCATTTCAGCGTTTATATGCTGGAATAATTGTTTTTAAACTTGTAATTATTTTTTAGTATTACTTTTGGGAAATTAGTTGTTTGACAATCAGTGCAAATAATAATATTTTTGGTAATTTGATTATAATTAGGTTTTCTCATTTGTTTAAAAATGAAGTTTTCCAATACTCTTAATTAAACTTACTGATTTATTTTTAAATTATGCATGTTTCACCTTCAAGCATTGAAATTTATTGACAATGAAAGAATTATGCTCTCCAGGACTTCATTTCTACCCCAGATAATGAGAGATGAAAACAAATACCAAATATGTAGTTGTGGCTTAGAAATTAAAAACTGCACTTTAGGACCAAAGTGTTTCTTGTGAACTGTTTAATTCTTGTCCATCAGTAGTATGGCTGAGACAATCCATGGATTAGAATGCACATCAATGACCACTTTTTATAATCGTGTAACGAAAACAAATGTAGATCTTATTCTCTTTAAATTTATCTCAACCGACTTTACTTTGGCTACATTGCACTTTATGGATGTCTGTTCTTCAGTTTTGTTAAAAACAATGGATGAATTGAAGAAGTTATGCCATATTGCAATTAAATTAACCTAGTGTTTATCATTCACCAACAGGAGTAGTTGTTTAGTTCAGAATTTTCAAATATAAAAACTTTCATGCATTGGTGCTTTTCCATTCAGAGATATTTTGTTCAGTGGAATTTACAGTTCATGAGGCAAAACTGTGAATGATGATATAAACATCAGCATCCTACTTTACACACACACACAGACAGTCAGGCTAAGGGAGATAACTTTTAATCTGGATTTCTCCAAAAAGGTGTATTATGGTCTTATAGTCAGAATCATCATTATGTAGATTTATCTCATTGGATAATTAGAAAATGTCAAAACAGATGTCACTTGCCTGGTGGCAGTTGGGATTTTTGACTGGAACATCATTCTTGTCGAAATTTAGATTGTGTTTAAGATCTGGTTTAAGGCTTATGTCAGTATTAAAAAGTGGGGTACTTTAGAGCAGAGTTTTATGGAACTCGTTCAACATGTACGATGAATAATTCTTCATCAAATGTAACCAGTTCTAAATATTACAAGTAAGCTAACAAAATCAAGAAAATCTTATGACAATAAATAATGATTGCAGCTATTGTAAATTAAGTTTAAATTGATTGGTAACATGTCTGTTTTAAAGTGTAGGTAATAATTTGTAATGAATATCTTGCATTTTGTACTACTAGAGAAATAAACTACTTAATTTTACAAAGCCAACAGTTTGTGTTCCATTTCTTCATTTCATGATAACATTATTTCCTTATTTCTTTTCTATTCCACTACAGCAATGGTAAGAGTGTTACCCTTGTACATGTTGCCATCCATCACACCTTGGTTTAGTTTAGCATTTAACTTATTTAAGGTAGTGGGGTTGGGCATCCATATTTCATGTAGTATCTTCATCAAACTTATAGGATGGTGGCACTTGAGAGAGACTGCCATTGATTTGGGGGTCCAAAGGTCAAAGTCACAGAGATAAAAAACTGTTTTCTGTAAAATTAACACACTGGTCACAACACGCTAAAACATTTTTGACTCACAAAGACCAGACAAAGTAGTGTTGCACAAAATGTGATTTTCAGTAATCTTAAACAGTGCCTCTCCAAAAACCCCACAACCTCAATATATGCCCATAAGATGAAGCATGCATAAACTGTAAATGGTCAATCTTTTGGGATACGTTATACAGCTAATTTTTTTTCAATGTTGTGTCACAAATGTGGAAATTGTTAACTTGTTCTTGTGCTTATCACGTTTTGCATTTTATTTTGGATCAGCTTTTTGAGCTTTTAGGATACAACACAAGCCCAATTAAAAAGCAAGATGGTCTTGTATAAAAAACTACTATTTCACAATTGCCTGACAAAAGCTATAGCAATGTGCCAGGTCCTTTGAAGACTAATGTGGGGATGCCAATTTGCATAGGCAAACTAAACAAAGTAATACAACCCAATTTGTTTTAACTTGAGTAAATCAAAGAGATGCCAGATGAAAAAGTTTTTAAAGTTTATCAGTGCAGCATTTCTTGGATGATGGATTTTGCTCCATATTTAAATGCAAAGCATGATTACTTGGGCTTCAGAATAGTGCTTTTAAAAGCAAAATTCTTAAATGTAGTTTCTATAATTCAGGAAGCTATAAGTGACCAATGAGATAAGTGAAGTTCACCAAAACTAAATTTCATAAATTATGGTTGACAGGTTTAGTTTGTGAAGCACATTAGCAAGAGGGAGAAACAAATTTTTGGCAAACTAAATTGACATCAGACATTCTGAAGCGTACAACATGTCAAAATTGTACCATTTATAACAATGGGACAAAGAGTACATGTGTCATTTGCATTCAATTTGTTTCATTATTATTATTTGTTATCTTGTGCCAGATTGAGATTTGAAAGTACTCTTTTGAGACTGACATTTTTGTTTAATAAACAACTGCTGGAAGGAAGGCTTACTGAAACTTTGTGAGTTGAGAAATAGTCATCATCATTATATCAGCATTTTCTAAAGTTTCCACCTCTTTTCATGAAGGTCTTGATATCACTATAGACATAGTTCATGTACTCGTCAGTTAATACAAGTTTTCTGAGGTTTTCATAACCTTTATCAACCTTTTTTGGCTGAGCTAATCCTATCAAAGAGTTAATTTTCCCATGCAATTTCAACATGACCAGTTTCTTTTTTACAGTTCTTAAACCTATTTTAATATGCCTTGGGTACCAACTCAACCTTTCAAGATATATTCCTTAATCATACAATAAATTGCAAATTGTTGTACACACAGTGGACTTCATGGGCTTTGCTAATAAATATAATTTGTAATTAAAAAGTTCAGTACTCTCTTGGCAATTGCACACTTTCAGTGATTATCCCAAAATGAGGAAAATATTGATTTTTAAAACCGGTATTAACATAATATTTGTTAACATTAAAACCAGAACTTGTGTAAAGAAGTGTGTGTGTGTGACGTGCTGTCAATTTGCGAGTTCAAATTCTTTTAATTTAGATTGCATTTCCCTTCTTTCTTTTACATATGCATTTAAATCTATGTTATATATCCAGAAAACACAAACACATTAGCATTGCTCCTCTGTTTTCATTTACATATCTCTACTTTTTACATTTGCATCTGTCATATGTCTGTCTCAGTCTTTTCTTTAATTTCCTTTAAACTTTTTTGCTCTTTCCTTATTCTGCATTTGCATTATTCTTTCTCATTTTACTTTTTTCTGATTTTGGATTGCTTTCTCTCTCCTATCTTCATTTGTATCATTTCCTACTGGAGCTGAAGCTATGGTAACTCCAATTCCATCTGGTTTCTTTAAACTTTTTTTAAAATAAATTTTATATCCGAATCAGACACAGACTTATCAAATCCAAAGCTCTTTTATCCCAAAAATTATTTTCCACCAAATATTGAACCAAGATATTCATTTTTATCATTCGTTAAAGATGCCCTGGCTGCATAAAGATCATAATGTATGGCAAGCTCTCGAGTAACTAGTCCGTTTTGAAGAGCTCGTTCACCCTTCCTGGGTAAGATTCGAAAAAAAGTTCCTCACTTTAGACGACGTAAAAACGTTTTGGCTTGAGTAAAGATGTCTCAAATATGTTGAATTTAAAAACCATGGACTAAGAAAATTCTAGAATAAATGGAAATGACATTTGAAACAAAAGGTTTTCTGAAAAATTCTTAAGAATTTCGATAACCGGACAAGCCCCCGATTTTCTGTTACTACTGAATGGTCCTAAACTTAGTAACAGAAAGATCGAAAACTAACACTTTTTTTTTCAAATGCAACACATAATGTTTCCCCTAAAATACAAAGTGATTTTTTCAAAAAAATAACATACAATATTGTGATTTAAATCCCAAATGATACTGAAAGTTATATTACAAGTCCAAAGGTGTCGAGTTAATGGTTGTGCATTTGTTAATGTGCCAACAATTGTGAAAGTTGATGTATCAAAATGATATAACCCAGTAATCCTAAAAGTACTAATTTTATCTTACTACTTCGCAATTTCAGTGAATAATTAAGGTATGTAAATGTTCTCAATATTTGAAGACAACTTAAGCTGATTCTACTAAAACTGATGCAATTATTTATCTCATTACCTTACATAAAAAAAATAAGACACAATAACAAAACTAGAATGAGGGTTGTAAGTTCATTTCTACATTATTCTAACTGGTAAGCAAGGTAAGATCTTTTGTTCAAATTTTAGCGGTCAACGAATAAGAAATTATATCAACCCCAGAATTCCAAATAAACGTGTTTATCAAACAAAATGACAATCATAAAGTACAAACCCACAGTCATGAAAACAATTAGCTATTTAATATGTTGCAAACGATGACTTTTGCAATCTTAAGTCACAAAAGTAATGTATCATATGGTAATACATTTGACAGATTCTGAACTTGATGCAGAATTTACCGACGGGATGGTAGACTATGTGATAAGGGATGCTAACATCGATAACAATTCTGTTGATGCTGATTTGTGTGAATGCGAGTTACAAGGCCCTCGTTTTTAATTAAATATAATCCACACGAAAGCCAGGTAGAAATCAACTGCTGAGACCACCCTGATATATCCCTACACGAAGCCAGTTTAGAATCATCACAGCATTAAACAATCTCTGGAGATATAAATATCCCCCTTCCTCCGATATTTTGTTATGATTATGGCAGCTGTACCAGGGAAAAAAAGTACTCTGTTGGAAGGGCATGTACGTGTTGCAGCCGAATAAGGCCAGAATGTGGAAGTTATATTTAGTGATGACAGAAGTAATGTAATAAAAATGATGGACCCCCAATTTGTGGGCATCATGACTACGGCAACAATCATAGGCACAACAATCAGAATTCATGCTGGAGCCATATCATTAATAAACAGTTTGACAGCGTTAGTAAAGTAATTTTGATATGGTTACTTTCATGAATACGTATGTATTTGAAACTTCTTGCCGCAGCACAACTTAGTCTTAGCACAATTACAAACCTGTATTTGATTACCATTGAATAGAAAACCATTAACATTAGCAAAGGTAATTTATAACTTGTGCTGGTCGAAATGGAAAACTACCGACGTCTCAGCGCATAGAAAGTTATCAGTGAAAAGCTTCTCTTCCCCAAAGAAGTAATTTCCTTAAAAGAATATAAATTACAGGAAAACAGACTATCCGCAGCAAATTATTGCTAAAATACAATGTTCCCTTTAATCAAAAGAAATCCAAGAAATGCATGCAATCAGTTCAAAGAGCTTATATCGGAAATGGAATGCTCTCAAATATTGCCCAGCCGGCCAAAGATCTGGTATGACTTTGAAAGCGCTAGAGCCTATAATGTATAGTTTAAGTAAATAAAAATTTCAGCTTTATAGCCCATAACTAATGGTATCCAGAAAACAACGATTGGATTCAATTAAAAACGAGACAAAATATAATCTTGAGATATTTTTTTTATTATCCAGGAACCAAATAAAATATTATGATACCATTACAGAGGCTTATATAAGGATATGAATTTTGGGAAGAAAATAATAACATTGAAGTTGTGCTAGACTATGTTGAATATACTAGGTATTCGAGTAATTTCCGCTAAGATATATCGGATTAACCTGTCATCTTCTTTTATATTCTCTTTAGAAATAGCTCCCTTTTCAAACAGTCACAAATTTAATCAAACAGGGTCGTAAACAGCCTAGGTTCAATAGTTCATTGCATGAGTGGAACAATAAGCGATATACCAGAAATATCCTCATTTACAACAATTGCCTAGGGTTGTAAGCAATATATGACTTGAAAGGTCATTCGTTCAAGATATTAGCCTTTTTTAGGATATACCTCTCTGGTTTGGAACAAAGGACGCACGTGGTACTGGCATGTTACACTAGTTTCAAAATATTAGTGTTTAAATAGGCCAAACCTACGTATGTCTTTAGTTCGTCAGTTCCAGATCAGAGAGTCTGTCTAAATTTTACAGGTGAGAATCTTCTGTTCATTTAACTACCCTTAAAAGTTTAAAGATTTATGTTGAACTTTGTAATTGCAATATTCTTGTAAATTCTCCTCTTTTTATTTTACTATTATAATATAATGGAATATTTTGCTGTTTTAATATTTCATGTTCATTTATATTTGTATGAACTTACTACCAGCTTCATGCTAAATTGAATTGCGAATAAAAACATTCTTTAGATAATGAAGTATAATCTTTTCCAGGTCGGTATTCTAAAATAAACGGAGTAAAATATATTTCTTTAAAATGATTATGGCATCAATCACAACTATTGAATTTTATGCTTCTTGAATTCAAGCAATATATAATCAATCGTAATGTATTCTAAAATACAGAAAACTATACAAACGTATGAAGTGGTAGATCGTGGGAAAGTTATTCAATATGTATTGTAATATGTATTGTATGTATTTTGTACATTGTATCTCTAGAATGTAGTTTTATATATCAATAAAGTTCGTCAGTTCCAGATCAGAGAGAGTCTGTCTATATTTTAAAGAGTTCTTCAGTTCCAGATCAGAGTGTCTGTCTATTTTTACAGCTATTCCCGCTACCTCTTGCTTTGCCTGAGCTTCCCCAAAAGATGTGGCCGTATCTACACCATTATAATTGACACCTTATCTTTAAGAGGGCCGAACTCTCTCTCTCTCTCTCTCTCTCTCTCTCTCTCTCTCTCTCTCTCTCTCTCTCTCTCTCTCTCTCTCTCTCTCTGATCAAGAGTCAAGGCATCTCTTAAAGCAGCGAGAATTTCCTTCTCATAGCAAGAAACGAGAAGAAGATTATGAACATTTCATATCGTATTACTTATAACACTTGTCAATACTTTTTGGAGTTTCCGGACTCTGTAATGTAAAAGCAAGGAGCATTTTATGGGAATATGGTCAAAAGGAGGCAAAAGTTGACAAAACAATTAAAGTTAAACAATACTCGAGGAAGAATGACGTGATCGTGAATGCCACGCGACGGAGTTTAAGTCGCAATCTCAGAGACGCGAGTAGTAGCATAATAGAAAGCATGAGTCTGCGTCGAAATAGACTGATGAGTGGAGCTGCTTGTGGATATTCCATTTGGGGAACTCACGCGACTTTGACTCTTGTGCATAATTCTTCCGTGGAGAAAAAATTTGTATGGGTTCTAGAAAGAATTTAGGAATTGTAACTGTGATTGGCCGTTCTATATCACACCTTAATTATGCTCTTAAAATGTTGTGTAACGTACATGCTGAAGAATGCTTTAATTTACAGTTATAACTTAACTTTACCATCTTATTTAACTATACAGAAACGATGCTCCGGAATACTGATAATGAACTGTATACCAATTATAAATTATATTATGAAGACAATTTCTATTTTTCATATTTCCTATCCATATCGCATTTGTTATCTTTATTTATATTAAGAACAGAGATTTTGACGCAGAATATTAATGTAATAACATCCCAAAGTAATGTTTTATTGTCAGCATTTTTAAAGTTTATTTCTACCTATAATGCATTTAATAATGTATAAATTCCGTTGGAACATTATTCACACTATTGCGGTCCTTCATTAAACAAACCTGAAATAAATTGGCATTTATCTTAAACTGAACTGCATCATTTCGAATATAATCAAGTTCATTTTGTATAAAATGCAAGCATTGTATCTTTACATCATAAATTACATGTATTACAGTGCGTTAAGGAATCAATTTTGTATAAATCTTTTTATTTGATTTTATTTCATTATATCGTCTAACATGTTTTTGATAGGTTTACTTGAGTTGTAGATGTGATTCATGTTGGCACGTACTGTGTATGATGACAAAAATTCATTACAAATAAACATTCTGGAATAGCCACGAAATCGTTGGCTGATACTGGGCCAGGCTTTCCTGAATGTCCAGAATTACTGGGAAATTGCACGCTTCCTCGTGCGCGTGCAGTTCAGGCTACGCATTAGCCTTTCCATATATGCTTTGAGATTTTGGTGATTCATACACAGTCATACAAACCGTCCTGGTTGAGAGTCAACAGTCACGGACAGACTGTCGTAGTCGAGTATGTTATACAACTTCTAATTTGTTGAGCCAGAAGTAGAAGTTGTCATTATGTCTACGTAAAATAACATGCCGTGTTAGAGGAACTACTTTTCACTTCGTCTTTATAATTTTCCTTGAGAACAACATTACTTACTTTGGACATTTTCTCCCTAATTTTGGAATGGGACAACACATAACAATGTTTATTGTGAAAATTATGGAATTTGCTGTTAGTCTTCGTCTGACGTGGTCAACCGCCATTTTGGATCAGAACATTATACTTTCAGACTGTTTAGAACTCTTTTCAGGACTTATATTTTTTATATTTTTGAAAAAAAATTGGATCTTTCCTGTAAACCGTAAGTCTTATTTTAAATAATTTACATTATTTTTGTGTTCTAGTAAAATAAATTGTATCATTAAAATTTATAAAGCTTGTGTGCATTTTCTTTTTATGTTACATAGAACGAGCCGTCACGTAATAATATATATATGTCTGGCACATTAACTACATGTTTACCTTTTTATGTTGCTGATGCTGCTCAGGAACTGCCAAATAAAAAGTTAGACAATACAAATATTTACATTAAAGTAAATCAAACCAGAATGTTCAAGCGCTCTCTATGTTAAAGAAACTGGGCGTTAGTAAGTTTCCAAGTAAACTAAGCGCTCGCTATGTTAAAGAAACTGGGCGTTAGTAAAAGTTTCCAAGTAAACTAAGTCAAGCTCTACTTGTTAAGGAAGTAATACTTCGAGTGTTTTCAAGCAAAGAGCATTCTAGAGAATCAAGAGAAGTAACTCTGACCAATATTATGTCTTTTTATCTGACAGAAAAGTTTTGCTCTACACTTAAATACTTTGCAAAGGTTTTATATATTAAAGATAAAAGAATTTCCCACTTTTCCCGACATTGCACATGTTTCAGTATTGCTGAAAGTTTTCATTTCTTTTGGGCTTTGCTGGTGTGTAGCAGATGGGGGTAATTGGGATTATGGTATACAGCTTGGCCTCTTTTCAGAGCCTCATCTCTCATCTCTCATACGACTGCTAGCTCAGCCAAGGCATTCTCCGGACTTCAAAGGTATGCTGTGAAAAAATTACAATAACAAAAAACAAACTTGTTCCTAACATTTTATTGGGTTTATTTTTAGATTTTTTTTATAATTAATATATTGCAGCTTCAAAAGTTAGTATAGTTTTCAGCAGCAAGACTATTAGCGTTTTATTGACATGTTCATAGCCTGACCTCATAGAAGCATTCTACTGTCTGCTTTAGGAGTGTTCTTTTCCCAATAACAAAGACAAAGAAATTCCAGTCACCGTATATGAAAATATCATAGACGCATGCGTTTTATAAATTCACACAACATAACCGTTTACCTGCACCACTTTCAGTAATACTTATTAACTGCAGAACAGAACGATAATGAATTTTGGTTGTCTGGTTGTATATACTTGAAACATTTAGGTTGAATACATGTAAACAGTCCTTTGGAAAACGTATAGTGTATTCCTTGCAAAGAACAGTGTTACTTAATACCACAAGTCACGTGCAAGCACCCTTCCACTTAACGTAAAGTGATCTATTTTAAAAATTCACATTGCATTTTCTCAAAGTAGCAACCAATGTTATGTTAAAGGAGAGAGAATGATAAAACTTACCACAATTATAGTGATGTCAATCATAGAATTTACCGTTTGAATTGAGCTGGAAAAGTTAACAGATAAAATGTTAAAATGTTTCCAAATTCTTAACACCAGTATGCTGAAGTATGGAAATCGACTTTATCATCTTGTTATCATCACTGTATTAAAATAGTAGGGAAAAAATCATCTTTGCTATATTTTTTCACGCAACCCAACAGTTTCAAATTTAAATGAAGTTTACTTCTATTTCTAAGACTTTTCCTTCATTTTGACATTTCGCATGTAATACCGTCACAATGCATGATATCAGCATGACCAAAATATAATATAATATAATATAAACCATCAATATTAAAGTACAATATTTTATTTTAGGAAAGAACACATCACGATATACAATAGAAAACAATTGTACAAATGTTCATAATTGTAATACGGCTCTGCTTTAGAGTTTATAACTTTAATGATTAGTTTTCCTGGTTGCTTGTAAAGACGCTGCACCTTGTTTTGGGGGCAATATCTCCAAAGTTTTTGACCATTTGGTCGCTCATCCATATCATTTACACCTTTATTTTCCGAACAACACTAGAAAGTCGTTCAAGATATCTTAACAGAGTTTGGTAGACATATTGGACTAGATGTGTTGTAATGAATTCTCCAGTTTCATTATTTTACCTTTTTGTCTAGAAGTCTAGCAATAGGTCCATTATTCATTTATTTTTTTTATAGCCATACAACCCCCTCCCAACAAAAAACAAAAATCCCTATAGTACATCCCTGTGACATTCGGTGTTTACTGTGTATATAATACGTGTAATCAAGGCGTGCATTTTGCGATTGAGAATCGATGACTTTTAATAACATTTTCTTGGGACGGAAGGTCATAGATGTCATAAAGTATTTTTTACTTACCAGAAAGCGAGAATTGTTGGCATTAGGTAGACAATAGAAATAATGGAAGCTGTTAAGACAATCTAGTTTTATTTAAACCTTTGCAATTGATCAAACAAAATTTGTGTAAATTTGAAACTTAAAATTATCGCCTTCCAAAATATTTTTTAAAGCATTAGAGTTAAGGCCCTTGGTAAACTATATTTTTCACATGTACTTTTATTTATACAGAGCATAAGGTCAAGAACTTTTCGACATAATTACATAATGAGCCAATATAATTTTAGTCTGTTATCATTGGGTGCATAAGGAAACCGGTGCCTCCAATGGCTTAATAGTAGTGTATTGGGGCGCATTAGGTACAATAGGGTTATACTAAAACAAGGTCCAGGCCTTTGGAGACAATGGTAATTTAACATGGGAAATTTAACATGGGTGGGCCTATAGCGGGACAAGGGAAACATACAGGTTGGGTATCTATAAGGACAAGTGGAATTGAACAGGGGTAATTGCACGGTACTGGACACTGACAATGTTGCAAGTAGCGGACATCAATCTGGATGAACAGTGTGGCAAGGGATAACTTGTCTCTAGGACAAATAGAGACAGACATATAGACGTGGTTAGAGACATTAAATATATCAAGATATCAATTTTAAAAGAAAGAAACGATAACAGTAATTTGTGTAGAATATATTGAAATCTCTAGTTATTGGAAGACAAAACCTACGAATTTAAAAGGAATGCTATAATATTGATTTGGACTGTAAGAGAAGCATGGCCCAATCAATAATTCATATCCTGAATATAATAGGACATTGAAATGAATTCAAATTAAGCATTATTCTTGTTTCCTCAGCTTGACTTGGTAATGGAAAAGCCTAATAAGCCGGTGCAATAGTTCACCATCGGATAGAAGCAATGAATAATGTACTATCTCACAATTAAATCAATAAAACGTTATTAATTTCGTTGTGATGCTGGGAACAAAGTAATTGATAATCAAGGAAATTAGTTGGAAAGTTCGTAATGTGAATGACCGCTTACTTAGGAAAATTACTGACCACACACTTACACTCTTCCCCCCTCCTAAACTTGATATAAAGTTAAAGCTGTCCTTGACTAGCATGCAAGAAACACGCGTGACTTTTTAGATGCATTAGACAGACCTCGTTTGACCTTGAATGAAAACACTGATCAATCAGCTTCCAGAATATAAAATAGGCTTTGAGCTGCTTTGGTCTCAGGCGATTCCAAGCTCAGAAGAGTGTCGTGTCTATTTCTTAATAAAATACATTACAGTTATTGAATTTTAGGCTCTTTGAATATTTAAATCACTTGTATTCAAAAATGCAGAGAAATGAATGGACAAATGAAATAGCAGATTGTGGAAGAACTATTTAATAAGTATTGTAATATGTATTGTATGTAGTTTCAACATAAATAAATTTACATGTTGTATCTTTAGAAATATATATATATATATATATATATTTATATATATATATATATATATATATATATATATATATATATATATATATATATATATATATATATATTGCGATTCCAAGCTCAGAAGAGTGTCGTGTCTATTTCTTAGATTCTTGGTACCTTCTCGTAGCCAAAGCCTTCTCCACAAAAAGATGTAACAGTATCTACACCATCATACGTGAAACCTTATTCTTATGAATGCTGAACTTTCTTCCTTCTCGTAGCTAGGCACGAGAAGAAGGTTATGATAGAAAACGTCTAAACAACACGAGACTTTTCTCCTCATAATAAATGTGGCGAAGAATCCTCTCATAATAAATTGCTGGATGAATAACATGAATACAGGTGTCAAAACACATAATTATGATCCAAGAGGCAGACTCGCACCAGAACCATTACGACCGTTAGACTTCACTCCGCCCGGCTATGCTACATCAACTCCAGAAGCGACAGCGCCGCCATATCCCAAAGAGAAAACCCAAATTAGTACAACTATGAGAGGATTGCAACATAAAATGCATACATCGCCTATGAGAATTATTTTTGCAGTAACACCTGAGACTACGACATTCCGAATGCATACAGTGCTAAGTCCAGCTCCAAATTTGACCTAACTACAACCCAAAATGAATTGCAGCGACATCTATGCTCTCATCAGATCAGCGACAACAGCATTAAGTCTCCTTTCCAGTGAAAGTGACTTTAACATTTTGGACTCTTTCGGTATTAGAGGTAACAGATGTACTGTTTGCTATTAGTTCATATCAAGAATATTTCTTCATTGGGGTATATCTCACAAAGGTATGATTTTTCTATCTCTTATTTTGATTTTTTAAAAAGACAAATTGAAAGTTAGTGCGTAAATTTAAAACTATTAACAACACCAATATAAATTATGCTATATTTCATTT
Organism: Potamilus streckersoni; assembly: GCA_016746295.1. NCBI lineage: Eukaryota > Metazoa > Mollusca > Bivalvia > Unionida > Unionidae > Potamilus > Potamilus streckersoni. The sequence continues at coordinate 712,123 of JAEAOA010000791.1, forward strand.
ATTGAGTAAATAACATTGTTATACTTACCGTTATTAACTTACGTGAATTGCTAAGATTTCTACTACAGAGACTGAAGTTTCATTCCATGCCCTAAGCATTTATATCAAACATCAAACCTACTCGTCTTGACACCTCAAACTACATTATACATGTTTCGCTACTATCATACATAACAGATCGTACCTTATTTGCCTATCTTACAGTGGAATTCCAAGCTCAGAAGAGTGTCGTGTCTATTTCTTACAGATTCTTGGTACCTTCTCGTAGCCAAAGCTTTTTCCCACAAAAAGATGTAACCGTATCTATACCATCATAAGTGACACCTTATTCTTATGAATGCTGAACTTTCTTCCTTCTCGTAACTAGGCACGAGAAGGTTATGATAGAAAACATCTAAACAACAAGATAAGACTTCTCTCATCATAATATATATATTGAACACACATACAAACGTACGAGTGTACACATACACACACGTACTTACACAGATATATATATATATATATATATATATATATATATATATATATATATATATATATATATATATATATATATATATATATATATATATATATAAACACAGATTAATGAACATAAATCTAGATTTATGAACGTAAATATCACATTAAATTCGACTAACATTTTTTTTTATTCAAGAGAATCCTTTTGAGACAATGGAGTAGTCCTGAAAAGGGCCATACACCATGCAGTTAATATAGAGAGCATCACACGGATCTTCTTCTCTTCCTAAAACTTAGTCAGACCTCTGGACTGTGTGTAGATTAAGACTAGCTCTAGAAAGCCTTGTCTCTCCAGATTTTTCGTTTTTAAAGGATTGTCTCTGTGATCTGAGAAATTGTCCATGATTTGACATACGTGGGATAATTCGGGTGGAACAGCATCGACGATATGAGGGTAGACGAGTCTACGTTAGTCCACATCTTGTGACAAAAACAGGAGAAAGGAATGAGGTTATCCGCGATTATTTATATCGGAAGTGTGGATGTAAGCAGACTGAGCTTTTTTTTCCCACTAATCCCAACACGCGCTACAAAATTGTTTCTTCCAAACCAGAGATCTGTGACGTAACATTCCCTATATAGGTGTAATTGTGTCTGTGTGCAATGATTAAATATGGCAATTAGAACATGACGGAAAAAAGACAATAAATTGGGGTGCACTGATCGTAGAGACGAGAAGTGACTATCTAATAGCGACAATCAAAACAAATTAAGTCCAACTTCCAGAAGAGAACGGTTTTATTGGATTTAGTTAATTTTATCTTCACAAGAATGTGTTTCTATACCAGCACCTTCGCACCCGTCTCCTTCTTTAAGGTAAGTCAAGGATTTTAAACATAAGGAACAATTGGAGAAATATTTAATGCATCAGAAAGCAGAACATACCTTTCTCATTCAACAGCAACAAAGAGGAGAATAGGCAAGATGAAAACGACATCAAGAAGCAGAAGAAACAAGGTCTAGGAGAGAACAGTGAAAGTCAAACATTGACGTTTTTATAGTCATTTTTGACTGAATTAAGGAGTCTGAAAGAAATGTATCCGACTATTTTAAAACCACCCTAGAGAACAAAGTGAAAAGGGTGAAAAGGTAAAACAGGAAGTACGATTTGTGGATAAACATCCCAAACATTTATCCTAGAACTGTGAATAAATACGAGTCATACTATTAAAATGTTCTGAGTCGTGTTTTGTTTCCAAGAAAGAGGATGATGACATCAGATGAAGTCTTTACGCAAATGTTCATAATTTCAAGTTGAACCAAATTTTATACTCTACTTGTATAGTTCTCCAGGGATTAAATTATTATTCAAAAGGTAGACGAACTCTTATAGGCACATCTATAACAAGGTACATCTCTAGTTTATAGATGTAATTAAGTTTAAACTCTTTCAGGTAAAAGAAATATATATAAATTTCTACAATGTATATTATAATACTCTGAACCAGCACAATAATTATATCTGCTGCTCACAAAATAATATACAATTACTACGACACAGCTAAGTGATGTTTTGACTGCTTCCAACCCACAGCTTAGATATGAAATGACGTATCCTATGCACAGAGACCTAAGTCTATTTAAGCTAATATTGAGTTGTCATTACGTGCTGCTCGCCGGATTAATCGTGGTATTTCATAATCTGATAATACATAGTACCTTATATATAAATATGTACTCGGAAAAGACTTTAGCCGCTGCCAATTATGTACGCCATTTGTTTATATCTAAACAACTCTCATAACATTTACGTTCAAAGTAAACATTCTTACAAAAATAAACTCTTACAAAAAAAAAATAATTTTCGTGAATAATAATCACAATAAAACACAAGATACATAAATATAATAAAAAACAATTAAAGTTTTACAAACAAGTGATTGAAATACAGGGTCGTAACATTTGTCAAAATGCAAGTCAAACGCTCAGAACAATTGCATCTGTTACATCACCAATGTATAATCTACTGGTACTTGAATGCTAAAACAGGACTGATGCTAATGAAAGCGTTCCGTTGGTCAGACTTTGACAATTGCCAAAGGACGAGAAGGATCGGTTTGCTACTGATTCTATTGACTACAAGGAAGACCTTACTGCAATAAGTTTTAGAGAAAGAGTTAATTACTAAAATCTTTAACAATAATTATTGACTATAGAGAAACTTCTGCACGGTGTGTGGTGTGCATGTTAGTGACACTGAAATAAAACCGATTCTCTTCAAAATGTAAACATAAACATAAACTTAAAAAAAAGATGGTATTAAAACTGGCTACCATGCCACGATCAGTTGTGATACAACAAATACCGTGGATAGAAAGCAATGGCAGTATTCAGAATGGTAAAGATTACCAAAACTTATTACGAGAACTGTGTCCTTTGAATTGGGGTCGTCATGTGGTGTGATTAGTGACTATCTTCGTTATTTCTTTACCAGCAGTTTCCTTTTGGACTCTTTACGAACAGTACCTACCACTTAAAACAAGAGGGTGGTACCAGAAGTATAGATATTTGATAATGTTGTCTTAAATATCCCCTGTTCCCCAAACAATAAGTTTTGTCAGCGGATGGGTCATCTCCAAAATGTTATATTAAACAAATGATTATATATAATGTACAATACTTCAGACATGTTGGATTCGATTTAACAAATAGATTTTGTAAAAGATTTAATTCGATCAAAGCAGCGTCAGCATATACTTGTATAAAATCTAAAATAAGCGATTGCATTAAAAAAGTAGGTTATCATATATCGCCGAAATCTGGATCAGTATGGCTATTCGCGGTTGAAAATATGAGAATAGCTGGATGGGCAGATGATGTGATGACATTTATAGAAAACATGGTTGATATATTATTTTATAAAGCCACAGAAAATTGTTTAAAACATTAAAAATACTTGTCCTCTTAGCGAACTTTATAAGTTGAATATGGTTATATACAATTATTATTTACAATGGTTATGGTTATAAACAATGATTATATACAATGATTATATATTAAGGACAGCACAAAACACAGAATTTTAATTAAGGATGAAGATAGTTTTATACAATGAAGGTGATTATGATATATACAATGAAGATTGTTATATACAATGAAGTTGGTAATATACAATGATTATTTCTTAATTAAGGATGATTTATGATTATATACAATGAAGGTGATTATGATATATACACAATGATGATGAAAGAACTTTTTCTATTTGTGAATAGAAACTAGCGCACCCACCCCCAAACATCAAATCCGTAAGGGTAACAAAACTGTCACCCATTACTGTACCATTACTGCAAACAGGTTTAACCTCCCCCAATATAAACCATAATTATGCAAGAAGGAACGTCTCCATTAAACACATCATATGTAGCTTTGCTAGATATCATTATTTTAGCGATGTAGTTTGTAATGTACATTTACAACACATCTTTTTATGAGATTTACAGATTCACAGCCAGAGAGCAAAACATTGTAGGTTTCTCCATGCACAGGGTTTATGTGATCATGGTTAGTTGCATTTCCTACACATAGTGTCATTGCATTTGATGGAATATCAGTAACGTAAAAGTTTCTGAAACCCATCAACACCATTCTGATATCTGAATAACATTTCTACAAAGAGAACAATTTCCTGATTTTCCTTTAGATAGTATAATATCTTGAAGACACTTTGCACAGAATGTGTGAAAACATTGCAGGATAATTGTGTACTTATACGGCTCTATGCATATAGTACTTGTGTTTCTAAAAGGAGTATTTTTGTCAGACATCATACACCGTTCAGACCTCTCTTCCTCTAACTCTGAACATTTAAATGAAGAAATTTCTTCGAAAATGTTTATATGTATTATAATTCATTTAAATTGTTATGACTATTAAATTGATGCATAACAGTCTTATCACTTGTATTAAACAGGCAAATTGCTAATACACACACAGCTTATCAGAATTGAATAGGACATGCACATATTATTTCTGGACACAATTAAATTCTCCATCGAAAGGCTTTGACATATTCTACTTGGTAAAGAAAGAAACTTTTTTAATGAGAATTTAAACCAAGCAAGGGGATCTGAATTACATATTCGCAGGTGTTAGAAATTCCAAAAGGTAGTTGCTGATACAGTAAAAGAAATTTTCAAAAGGACCTGTTTCGATCACGGATTTTGGAGTTTGTTGTCGTTGAGATTACATTCATTATTTGATTATCTTGATTCAGTTAGGTTAGACATATATATATAATCTATGTGAATGATTGTTTAAATACATGTATGTAATGATTTCTTTAAAGACGTATGTAATAATTCCTTTAAGATATAGACATGTATATAAGTCCATTAAAATATAGATTACGTTTTTGTATAGCTAGCTGTAGTATGTGAAAATAAAACATTCAAGGGAGTAGAAATAAGTTTCATAATCATTTGGGCGGCCCATATCTGGAGTTTGCCAATTCTGGATACATTATAATGTGATCGCTCCCTATCCAGTACAGCCGTAGTCTATCAGTGCTAGTATACATATACAAAATAAATTTAATGTGACAGGGGAAATATAAATTTTGACAGTAATCTGTTATTTATTATGTTATTAATATTATTAATAATAATATGTGATTGATATGTGTATTCTTTGAGACTTTGATCGATGTAAATACCGAGAAGTTTGTTTTAGCACTAAACACGTTTTAACCATTTTAAGTAAGGAATATATCCATATTATTGCATTGTTCTGATTGTCATACATTTTGCGCTGGATGCATTTTTATGTATTCTGTTTTTTTTTTGTTTTGCAGATATGTTGTTGGGGTTTATTTGAAGTTTATTTTCAATTAAATATTTACTAGATAGATACAGTGTAGAGTCGTCATTTAAAAGATACCTGTTAGAGTACACTAGATACAACAGATAAGTCCATGATAAGTCGTGGAAATAAAAGTGGCCCAAATTAAGATCTTTGAGGAACACCACTTATAATATTACATGAATCGGAAATAATTTCGCCTGATTCGATCACTATTATTTACTGGTCTTTAAGATCACGAATTCGTAATTACTTGGCTTATTATGGAACTATCAACAGTTTAAATGTTGCTGGTGTAATTCAGTTAAGTAGCTTCGTAGTTCAAGAAGTTCAAGTAATCTTCAAAAAGTAATTTTCAAGAGTTTGTTCTATTAAATAGCCTGTTCATTAGTACTATACAGTATCCAAAGAAACTAATTAAAATTATGCTTATTGAGATAATAATACACCGTGCATATTATATTTATATTTAAGTCCTCTCTATCACTCGATCCCGATTGATCATTCATTATTCCACGAATCAATAACCTATTTATTTTTTAATGCGTGAATCATTAACCTATTAGCCAATCATTACTGGATGAATTAATAACTTAGTGTCCATTCATCAATACATGAATCAACAATTTCTTTTACACCAAATACTATTGGAATCAGAGCAATGCAACGATACACGAAGCCATCCATAACTAAAATAACATTGTGCAAGGTTTGAATGAAGACATAAATCGGTTGATAGTGCGAAATCTCATTTGCTTCACCCTTTTACTTAAAGAAGAGCTATCCATATACATTCATTCACATAGACTATCAACATTTCTGAACCTTTTTCTCATTATTTTTAATACAAATACACATAGACGAATATCTGCACTTTCTGGACCTTATTTCTCATTAATTTTAATATAAATATACATATACACACATGGACTATTATCCGCATTTCTGTACATTAATTCACATTAATTTTTATATTAGTATACATACACACATATACTATCCGCATTTCTGGACCTCATTTCTTATTACCTTTAATATAAGGTATATTACCTAAATTGTGAGCGTAAGTATTTTTTTTATATATAAAAAAATCTTCAGTCAAATTACAATTACGAAACGAAATTTTAATATTATTGTACAAGCAGTATTTGATCAAAGAAGTGGTATGGGATAGTCGTGTGGTCTCATAACTAAGATTAGTGTATATTTCAAAGATAAATTCTTGTCACTGGTTTATGGACATGGTCAAATATCCAACGTCCGTCTTTAAAAACTAGTCGTTTAAGAAATTATACACAATTTATAGACACATATTTTGTAATTACACGAAAAGCAAACGATAAATAACCGTATGAGAATTGTGAACACATTACAAAACGAAGAAAACCAAAAATCAAGAGTATAAATCAATTTAAATTAACAAGCAAAATCAACATCAAGCTGACACAAAAAACAAGCTTAATAAAATATTTCGAACTTTCTATCGAACGAAGCAGTTAATAATAGCATAAACACTAAATGAAACAACTGAGAATGCATGAAACTAAGGCTGTGTATACATTAATGGAAAATCAGAAATTAAGAAAACTCATCCGCGTGTTTATATATCATTATTCATTTGTAAAAGCACATCTCAACCTTTAAAATATAATTTCTCAAACCAAAGTAAAATGATTCTGCAACACATATAATAATAGACTTACAATATTCCTACTTTCATTGCTTAAGGAGCATAGCAGAATAACCAGATAATATTATATGGTCATTACGTGCCTCCCGTAATTAAAGAGTTATTTTAATGCACATAACTCGTTTGTTCATTTATTTGGCTGTCAGGGCCTCTGACCTGATGCAAATCTCTTTCATGAGTAACTAAAAGGTAAATAAAGAATGTGATTATATGTTTCTTAAATATATAAAATATCTGTTCCAATGTACTGTTTCTAGACTTTATTTCACCATTGTCTTGGAAATAAGATAAAAGAATCTATTCAAAAGTGCCACATGATTCACTCTAAATTGCCACCTAGCTTTCAATCAAATCAGCGAAGATCGTACATCATATTTACAAACCCAACTTTATTTCTTTATCATTAGATTTGTTCTGTATTAAGGAGTAACAACTTTTTTTTAAAAGAATGTTTCTCTCCATAGATTTCAGTTCAAGGATAAACTCTGGAGAAAAGTGAATAAACACATCTGATACATTGATTATGAAACGTATATAAAATCCACACAATTTACTAATATTGTAACTTATGTGTCTCATACTTCGCTTTGAAACCAAGCAGCCTTACTTGTTTTTAACTAAACATCAAGATATTCGTCTCTAGTTCAGGTTTGCAGTGATCAAAATATTTTTGATACCCAACAATTGTTTTATGCTTACGACAACAGTCTATCAATCCATCTAACAATTAAATTTGATTTTACCTGGCTCTGACCTGGAGGCTTCAGTTTTAAATTGATGCCCATTTTCAAACATCTGTTCTCATAATCCCCCATCCCATTGATTGATGTACAATTTATACAAGTATCATTCCATAATGATGATATACAGACGTAATTTGGTTACTTGTTTCGAGATCTTTATGTAGATGGTTTTAATTATATTGAACGTATTTTTTTTTTGCTTTTGGCTTTTTGTACCACTTTGTTATACAACCAGGCCATTGGTTAGTGAGACATCTTACCACGTAATGGAAGCAAGAATCCTAGGCACACCCATTTGCAAATTACAATTTTTTAAAAAAAAAAATCGGTATACACTTAACTTCCATTCTCAATCATGGTCAAAGTTCAAACATGCAATACAAACTGATTATACAAAAAAGTTTACATCATGGTTACATAGAGTTTACTTCATGGTCACACAGAGTTTACATAATGGTCACATAGAGTTTACCCGATGTTCTTACAATTGGTCACATTGATTTGTATATGCTATGTACATCCTTACTAACACCGATTGCTTTGTCCTACTAGTAAATTTGAAACCTAAATCAGTATGTTTATTCAGTAATTAAATTTACATATGCATGGATGTTAATGACAATACATTACATAATATGAATGATTACTCTTAGTACGACTCTATGGTCTTAAACTAAGTAATAAATTAGAGCGAAAACCAGCACGTTTTGCGAAATTCAAATATAAGTTATTTCTCTACAATACAAAGTGAAAATGCAAAAAGAACTTAAGGTTATGCAAATGAAATATTAAAAAATCCTAGAATATCTAACACGAATCCCAATGATTAAAATTCTGAACAAACTTTAGTGATATTCTAAAATATATCCCACGCTGTATGAGTGATAGTCTGGGTCATAGTAATGTGCCAACAGTCTTTTGTTGAATCACATTAATACAATCCAAGAATATATCCTTATTTGAATTTTATTATCAATCAAAGACTCTATTTCCAAGAATGTTTTTTTGAGCAATTTTTATTTCCCGAGAAGAATAACTTGAATTAAATAATTTGAATAAATAAATTCCAGTACAAATGAGGCACTAGAAACAACAATAATACAACTGATTATGCTCAGATCTTACATCATGGGTGAATACCTTTTAGATAACCAATATTATATAGTCCTTGACTTGACCTCATGTCACAATTAGGAGCATAAAGAAACCCCAAACCACAAACTATTACCTAATGGAAAATTTCATTCTGGAAGGTTCCAAATATTTAAAATTATAATTAAAAATTCTGTTACTAAATTTATAATATAAAATACTGTAAGCAACAGGAAGACCCGACATTTCATAGCAAAATTCAAAATTTTCTCGACAAAGACTGAGATCAACATGTTTACAAAACCAAAATTAATCATTATCAACTTCATTTTGGATAATGTCAAGGCCAAAAAGACATTATCCATAGCATACGATGAACAAAAAACCCCAAACAAAACAAGAATGTAAATTTTTTATATATATATATATATATATATATATATATATATATATATATATATATATATATATATATATATAACACTCTAAATAGGTTATGTATTGTACACGCCAATTAATATAATGATGCTAATAACACTGACTATAGTTTAAAGTCATAATAACAGTGCTACTACCAATTATAATGTCTTTATATTAAATGGGCGACACAATTAACTGCACTCCTAATCTACTTTGGATATAAAAACCAAGTCCAGTAGAAAAAGTTATCATTATAATAACATGTATTGGAATAAAATAAAAATAAACAGAAACTTAAAACTAACAAACAAGAAATTAAATTACATATGCATAACATATCCCCCATTAAAAAGAAGATTTATATAATAAAGCTTTCTCTTTACCATACATTAATTAAAAAAGGTAAAATACATATGAAAACCTCAGATGAATTATAAAAAGTATACATTAAATAATATTTCTAAAGATGGAACATTGCATCTGCTATTAAACTTTGTTTTCTCTTGATATGCCTGATGTCAATATTATACTCCTGTAACAACAAGCTCCACCTTAATAATCTGATGTTTGTTTTTGATCTTGTCGATGAAAGTAAGGGTCCTCTTATCACTAAAGAAAACAATCAGAAGAAACTAATGAAACTTCAAAATGCTGTAATGTGAATATTAAATGCCAAACATTCCTTCTCCATTGTTTAACTTTGGTCTTATTTAATGTCTTTGAATATTAACGCAATAGATGATCAACACCACTTCTATCTTTTTGAATCAACACTGCTCCAACCCAAACTTACATCAATAGATAGTTTGAATGATTGATTCAAAATTTGGAGGTGTAAGATCTGGTGCACTCTTAGGTATGGTCATTAACTTATCAAAAGCCTCATGACGTATTTCAGTTTAAAGAAACGTATTTCTCGTGCTCAATAAATCTGTCAGGGATTTAAACAATATCAGAAAAATTAAGAAAAATTCCGAAAATATCCAGCCATAACTAAAAGTCTCATCAGTTGCTTTTTGCAGAGAGGCACAGGAAATTTAGAGATCGCTTTGACCTTAGCATCTAGAAATTTTACTTGTCCGTGTCCCTTGATATATCCTAAAAATGTTACACAAGCACGGCAGAAGTCACTATTAGATACATTGATTATCAAACCTGCATCAGTGAGTCTGTCGAAGAATTTCCGAATTGCTGCTAAATGTTCTGTCCAGGTGTCGTTATAGATGATGAGTACCACAATTATTTTGACCGGAAGTAATCTTATTCATCAAACGTTGAAAAGTACTTGTCGAACCCTTCATCCAAAACGACATTACTTCATATCGATAAAGTCCGTATTGAGTCACAAATGCCGAAAGTTCCTTTGCCCTTTCTGTTAGTGGAATGTGCCAAAATCATTACAAAAGGTCAAATTTGGTGACATACTTGGTATTTTAAATTTTATAATTGCAGTCATTGATTTTTGGTAATGGAAATTAATCTGCCTTAGTCAAACTGTTCACCTTCCAATAATCAGTGTACATACAGAAAGTTTTGTTTGGTTTCGGAACAAGTATACATCGTGAATTCCGGTGATTTTTACTGGTTCTGTGAAATCATTCTCCAGCACATGCTGAATTTAATTTTTCAAGCATTTCTGTTTTAGAGGTTTTGTCCTGTATGGGTGTTGTTCCACAGGTTTGGAATGTACAACTTCAACATCACGACACATTTTCTTTGTTCTTGTAAAAACATCTGGGAAAAAGAGCTCATATTCAAATAATAAGTGTTTAAGTTCATGCCTTTCTTGTTACAAATGTGAAAGTTTATGGTTCAGATTATTCATAATTTTTGAATTGGAAGATTTGCCACTCCAAAATCAATAGTGTCAGATTGCATTATGCATTACTTCACTTAAATCCTCAGTGAGTTGGACAGATAAAACTAAATTGATTGCATGATTTACCTGGTTATCTCTCTCAATATAATAATAATATTATAATTTATTTAAATCGGAGAGTCATTATTAGAATTTAACTCCTTCATTTTTTTCTTTACTTTGTAAGGGTCATACTATCTAAACAGTAGAAAGTTTGAAGAATATGCAAGAAAGAAAGAATTCCATCACTAGACTCAGAAGTTATCAGTTGTATCAGTTATATTCAGTTCTGTGAAGCCATAGTATCACTTTTGATTTAAATTACGGAATGAAAAATTTGTGCATAACTCGCTGAAATATTCCAGACATAAAATTTGACCGTTGATCCATTTGGACAGATTTGGGAAGGCCAAATTGAGTAAAACCACTTATTAAGGCTTTTGCTATTGCTTTAGTTTTGATATTCCTCAAAGGAATTGCCTCTGGAAATCTTGCTGTCGCTCACATGGTCAACAAGTATTAGTTGCTTGACTTGGTCTTAGGCTAGGTTCCAACACAATCTACCATTGTTCTGCTAAATGGCTCTTTAAATGTAGGAATTAGGTGCAGATAAACCATGGGTATCTTCTGATTAGGTTTTCCTATCATTTGAGAAGTATGACTAGATCTGCAGTATTTACAAACATCAGTTTTGACTTTTGGCCAATAAAAGTGATTCCAGAACTAGTGATAAGTCTTATTAATCCCTAAAAACCAGCCAGATGAGTTTCATTGGCCAGATTAAGTATTTCCTGTCAGTAAGATTTTGGAACTACAATCTGATAGTTCACTGACCACTCACCTGTCGCCAGCAGGTACCTTGGGAGGTCTCCATTATCTCATAAGAATTTTAAGTTTTAATGAAATAGCAGACAGGTACTTCAGTGCCTTGTGTTTTACTAATAGTCCTTTGAAACACATATTAGATCTCATGATCTTTTTCTTATTTGACGACAAGTGATTGTCGTTTGTCACCCTGACTAGAATAAAGAGAATGAGTAGTTAAAAGAGAATCACTGTGATCGTGTCTTTTTATTGATCTAAACAAGGAGTGAAAGTGACCTCGTCAAAAGCCTGACTTATCATCTAAAGGATTACTTTCCATATCAAAACTATTCTCAAAAGCTTTTTTGTCATAGCTCTTGTAACTGCACAAGCAGAGTATAAATCGGAGATATCGTGTCCTATAAAATCAACTTTCTGATCCAAAGACGACTTATCAGTTACAAGTGGATTAACCACAACCTTATCTCCAGGTAGGTTGTTGTTAAGTAATAAATGAATGCCCTGAACGGGTAAATCACACACAATTCCGTCTATCACAGGTCAACAAAGCCTTATAACAAATTTTCAGAATGTAGAGGAACATTAACGAATCCGCACTCTATTTCCTGAATAAGAACACTCTCGTTAGAAGAAGATTTATCAGAAAAAGGTAAAGTACCTGATAATAAAAGATTCTGAGAAGCTTTTGTGTCCTTTAAAATTGTAATATTAATAGGATTGGGCAAATCACCTAAGAGTGATATAGAACCCTGCGACATGAATGGTTCATAACTTGATACTAGAATAAGACAGTGGTTTATTAGACCCAACAAATTTATTGCTTTCAATAAATGTTTTTGACCTTGATCAAACAGCTTTGGGATAGGTCTGTCTTGATTCTGCTGTTTATTTTTCAATTTGAAGCAATCATAAATAATGTGTCCTTTGTTCCTGCAATAGGTACACGTATGAATAGACAAGCTTATCAGAAGCTTGATTTTTAAAAGTTCTGCAAGACTGAGATTTAGAAGGCTCGTGTTAGACCAGACTCGTGCCAGAAGATTGCTGAGTGGAAGACGTGCCTATAAAAGGAACATTATGAGATAAGAAATACTCGTCAGCAGCACGAGCAGCATTTTCAATGTTTCTATGTTATGCTTTCAAGAAAATACCTAATGTCACTATGGACACAGTTTTTGAACTCTTCATGTAAAACAAATTGTCTGAGACTTTCAGCATATTGATCAACTTCTTTGGCTAAGCACCATCTCTCAAATAACTAGTCTTTCTTCTCTTGGAAATTCGACATACGTTTGTCAAGCTTCGTTTTTATACTTTCTGAATTTTTGTCGATAATCCTCTGGCATTAACTCATGACATTTTAAGATACATTCCTTAACCAGATCATAATCAGTACTTTGCTGAAATGACAATGAATGGTAAATATCACTAGCTTTACCAGGAAGTACATATAATAATTGAGTCAAATGCTTACTTTGCCATTTCAAATTTTTAGCAACTTTTCAATGTCTTTTTCTTTTTCTCTAAAAGGAAACAATAACTTAATATACTTAGGAAGATACAAACTTGAATTTTGTATGGGAAGCGGGAACGTGCATTTCACGTGCCAGCTCTAATTGTTTTATTCTAAATTGATATTTTATCTGTTCCTTCTCTCTTTGCATTTGCATATCTCTCTCATTTCATGTGTTCTTTTTGTAACTGCCTTTGTCAATATTTCTCTTTCTTCCTTATCTGATTGCATTTGTATTTCTTTCTCCTCTTTCTCTCTCTGTCTCTCGCTCTGTCTGTCTATGGCTCTGTCTGTCTCTTTCCTTTTCTCTTCTTTCTCAAATTGTAACTGTATTTATCTCTCTCCTCTTTGCCCAATATCATTTTTCTTCTTTCTGTAAATGCATCTGTTCTTTCTCTTTCGCCAATTGCAACTGCATTTGTTTTACTTCTTTGTCTTTCTCAAGTTCCAGCTTTCTTAACTCTAATTCCATCCTGTAATTTAATTTTAATTCCTTTACTTTTATTGTCAGAGTCTAACACATACTGACTGATTGAAACTAAAACACTTTTTTATCTTTTCTATCAAAGGCTGGACCAAAATGTTTCTTAATTCTTGTTTCGTTACAGAAGCATTTGTCTCAGAAAGATAATATTTTCTCTCAAGCTCAAACAATTCATTTTTTTCAAACAGTCCAATTGCTCATAGTAGAATTTGAAAGAAAGATGTCTACATTTGATGGCATTGTACAAAGCCTGTATTTTTCACTAAAGATTTGAAAAATATGAAATAATACTTGGGATTTAAAAACTCCTGAAAACTAGGGGACTTTAAATTTATAAAAACAAGTTCCTGAAATATTTTGGCCAAATTCATATAACCCAATGACGAGCAACCAATTTTCTTGTTACGTGTCTAGGCTCGTACAACATAAAACAAGAAAAAAGTGAAAACAACAAGCTTTGTAAAATTTAACAAAATCATTTATTTGCCTAGAGAACAAGGTAAAAATGAGTAAAAGGTCTTACGGTTTACGACTCAAGATTAATCCGAGAATTAAAAAATACAAGTCTCATCAATAAAAAAGTTGTAACTGAATCACAGTTCCAATCCCGATGAAATTCAATACGGAAGTTGTTTATTATAAACCTTACTAATTTCGGAATCAAGGTCAACAATTAGATACAATGTTTCAACTACTGGTTGCTTATTAGGTCAAACGGAACTTAATTGAATTTATAAAAGAAACCAAATCCAGTAGACAAAAATATCATTACAATAACATTTAACAGAATAAAATAAAAATTTAAAAAAAAATTAAAACGAGTAATTAAATTACATATACATAACACACACAATATAAAATTATTTAATAGAGTGGATATTGTGCGGGTAAATGGTGCACGTCACTTTAAAATACATTTCATTACGTGATGCTTCGATTCTGCAAAAGAACTAGATTGTTTAAATAAGGGTAAATATTCGTATAGCAAAGTAATGAGCCAATGACTAAACGTGATGGAATTACCTCCCTTAGAATGAAGTATAAAGATGATGTACAAAATTGATCAGGCTATATTTATGATTGGTTGGATTTTCTGCTAGCTAAAAATGAATAGCTTCTCTCCTAGATATACATTCCCCATCCTAGTGACCCTGTCTTATGTATGCACATCGCGACGAACTCCATCAAATTTTTTTTTTGTCCTAGAAACAATGAAGTCTGCTGAAACTGTACGACGAACACGTGTGCTCTGTCGTTGATACATGGATAACTAATGGAGTGGTAAAATATTAAGTATAAAACGATTTGAGTTAAATCTCGAATTTGACAGATGCACATAGCTGAGACATTAATAGCAGTGGCAGTTATTTTCATATCAAATATTACAACCAGTGTTATTTCTGCCTCAACATCGTGAATTTAATATGGCCAATTACTAGACATAATATGCCTTGTGCCCAGGGTCAATTGTACCCCACCCCTCTCAGCACCTCCACTGTGTATACATGCCATATTCACCGCAAAAATGCATAATGCGCCAAGCTGTTTAACATTCACGATTAGTACCACGTCGTAACATCCAGTAAAATTTAAGGAAGTCCTTTCTTCTAAAGTAGGCAGCTACAGAAAAAATCTTAACTGACTAGTTTGTAATTTTCTTAAAATTTGTGTTTCCTTATTTTGATTCCCTTTTACCTCCGGAAATTCCTTCTCACACGTTCGCACATACAAATACTTCAGTATCTCTCACACACTCGCACATACCATATTTCTCATAACCAAAGTGCCTTTTCACACACTCGCGGATACAATATACTGCAATCTGCAATCGTTCTCATGATCCTATGAAAACTCAATGCCCTATTTATGCATAAATATTAATGTAAAGTAATGTTCACTCTCTTGAAAAGGGTATTGAGGACTGATATACCGGAAGACATAAACTTGGGTGGATTATAATATATAGAACATTGAAAGAAAGGGAGGACACGAAGTGAAATGTAAACTAGAAAATTAAGTCATTTTAATAGTATTTTAGAATGTTTTAGGAATTTTTTTTAATTTATTGACAGTAACGACCACAGTGTATGACTATATGTACAAGTCTTAAATTTGGAGTTGCAGAGTTTCCATTATAATTGAATACTGCAAGTTGCAATGGTGCACATATATCATTGAACTTGCGAAGAAACTCCTAGGAGCATTATTCTGGATGGATTGTGAAAGACCTGAGGAGACTGCGTGTGTGGAACAGTTTGATTCCCTGAAAGCTGAAATGTAATTACTTATCCCATGTTTAAAACTCAACAAAATGATTTAGAATTAAACCAAATATGCTATTTTTTCTGTGTATCACATTTTACTATCTGTGAACTCTGTGGCAATTATAGCCAAGCATATAATGGACTACACTGTAAAATAGGCAAATGACAGTAGTAGTAAATTTAAGTTGATCTTGATGTGGCAACATATTAGGATCTAAACTGGTTTCAGATTGCTATAAGTTAGATACAACTGAAATATTGCAAGTAATGGTTATCAATAAAGTTTACTGCCATACAGGTTCCTGGAAGACAAAACATGACTTCCAAAGAACTCTTATAATGTTAAGTTATGATGAATGTTGATAGTACAAGGAATAAATATATAACATGTTTTAAAACAATAAATAAAACAACATTTCATCTCTGACAAAAGAGTAAAATATGTTAACATGTCCAACATGTCTGATCTCTATACAAAACAAAAAATAGTCAGTGTCAAAAACAACACTTGCATCACATTATGTTATTAATCATTTATGAAGAGAATGTTTGGCATGCAACATATTTAAAATTTCACTAAAAGGTATTTTGTATAACAAAGTAAGAACCGTATAGTCATTTTGCAAATTTTTCCAAAACAAACTAATATTTATAAGGACCTATTGTGTCTCATCAACCTTTAATTATTATTTCATCTGTAAAATAATGAAGTGTTGCTTTCCAAAATCCTTCTATTAGTCGGTAGACATCACTTTGTAATGTCATGCGAGACTCTTCATCAAGCGACATCAAAAGTAGTATGCCAATAAAATATGGAAAATTAGAAAATCACTTTCCAAATGCATAATTCTCTTGTCATACGGAATGTCTGTGATATTGAAGAAAACTGAAAAAAAGAAAAATCAATAGAAACAATAAATAAAAAATAAATGAAAATGTTTTCATATGCAGTTATTTCCACATTTTCTCACTTTTAATAGGCATACATAAATGATGATCCCACAAATCAATAAAAACAGGTATAGAAATAATGATCTTGTAATTTTACTGCAACAAATTAGAAACAGATGCTGTTTTTTAATATTGACTTCAATTACCAACCACTCGGAGAAATTTCAACACTGACATGCCTATGTTCTTAATGCCACTACTTAAATTCACCATACTATATAAACAATATCTAATTTGAGTTTAAACGTTTCTCTCACATTTTGCAATTATTTGTAGAATCAAATATAAACATCCTGATATTTTCCCTCACATTAGCTCAACTTAATTCTCAAGCAGATAATTATCAAAGTAAAAAATAAAATGATCACGTAGATATTGCAAATATGACAATGAAAAGAATTGGTACTGTGGTCCAACACCCAGCTGTACATTTTGCGAGGTTTCCTACAAACCCTCGGACAAATATTCCTAGGAAAAACATCAGGGTATTGGTTACTGACTTTCCGAGGTTACAATGACTATTTACAGACAAAAAAATTTGACAAATGTTCAAGGTTTTTATACTCAGATGTCTGAGGTTTCCTCGGACGTAATCCAAGATTTCCTCTGACGTAGTCTAAGGTTTCCTTGAACATATTCCAAGGTGTCCTAGGACATTGTTTGAGGTGTCCTAGGACATACCATCCTATGTGTCCAAGGACATCGTCCGAGGTGTCATATGATATACCGTCCGGGGTGTCCTAGGACATATTCCAAAGTGTACTAGGATATACCGTCCGAGGTGTCCTAAGACATACCATCCGAGGTGTCCTAAGACATCGTCAGAGGGTTCCTAGGACACCACTAGCAAAAAATACATCAGATCAACAATTTATAATGAAGCAAATGATTATTACATTAATATATTTTTAATTTTGTTCATCGCAAATGAAATTTTCAAAAATATCCAGAATGACCATCATGCTCCTTTAGTGCCAAATTTTATATTTCAGCCTGAAATATTCATCCATTTCAATACATCCTAATCACAGAGCGGTATAGCTATTTATTCCTATTATTCCTATTATAAGTGGCAAAACAGTGTGATTTAGGCATACAAAGTTTAAGCTATATATTACATGCCAGAATTACACTTTCACTACTCTCATGGTTCTGCTGATGGACAAAATTCTTATCACAATGGGCAAAATCTACATGGATTTGAACCAGAATGCAAATGCAACATATACTGAAAAGTTATTTATATTCAGCATTCACTTCACTTTGTACACTTCCTTAGCTTTTACTGAATGATTGTGAACTTGAAGTTTGTAATGAACATGGTCAGGTGTTCAGAGTGCTGTATTTCATGACTCATATTTTTCTTATTTTTTTATATTTAAAAAAATATTCAGATGTAATTATGACATCCAAGGCAAGAAATATGGGAAATACTACTACTACTACTACTACTACTACTACTACTACTACTACTACTACTACTACTACTATTTCTACAAGTAATAATAATAATAATAATAATAATAATAATAATAATAATAATAATAATAATAATAATACTTCATTTGGAGAAGGTAACTCGGTTAAAGAGCTAATCTACCTTGAGGCCTTTTGTCTGATATGTACAATATATGCCACATGTGAAGAATCTGGCTTGACACTAAAAACTTGCTTTTAAAAATCAAGTATCATTCCTGGAACATATACACAGGCATCTGTTAACACATAAAAATATAAAATATCCTGCATTGAAAAATTCAACTGTGAAAAAGATGACAAATTACAGAAAAGCATCCATTTGAGACATTAATTATGAAAAGAATAAATGCTAGAAGCCTGCCTTATGTCACGTTTTTACTGCAGACTTGATGTTTGATTAGTATACAAACCATGATGCTGTTATAGTGTCTTGAGTTAGTCTTTGTTCCATAAACAAACGTTTATCATATTGTTGCTCTCGTTTTACAGTGAATTCTAACACACCTAGAATATTTTAATGATATTAAAGGATGATTCTACTTATGGTCCAAACAAATTCTGCAAATATATGACTGTCTTTGATAGACATGGGTATCTGGCAATAATATTGTTACAGGCCAGGGGTCGTTTGCTTGACAGAGCGGTGTCAAAACCCTGGAAGTCATAATTTTGCCCCATATTTCCAAAGATTTCTATACAACTTCAGTTGTAAGTTTGAAAGCCCGATATGTCCATTCTATACATAAATTTTACTCTAATCTATGTAAGACCACATTATTTACAACTTGCCAAATAACCATCAACTGCACATCCGCATAGTTTCTCTACATTAAGTTTCCGTTCCGCCAGTAGTTCACAGCGTAGAAACTGTACAACTATCCATAACACGGGGAACTATTTTAACTGCGCCACCTGAAGCCAGTAGATCCACCGTTTCAAGGCACATCACACCAGTAACCCTACATCACATTTATCACTATGACAACATAAACGGTGTCTCTGGAGTCCTTTCTCATTTATTCCATTGTGTAATTTAACGGTTTCCTACCATAAATACTGCCGCTGAAGTCACAACACCGATGATGTACACCACTAGGTTTTATAAAGTGCTAAATCATCAAAGGGACAGTTATGCCGATTAGGTCTGAGTTCGCTACTCATTGACCATGGCATCTTAGAAACTCATCAACAATTTCTCTCCGTGACGTTTGCTCCCAACAATTGACTAATTATTTCGTGCTAAGGAATATTTCCTATTGCACTGAATTACAATAAACAAAATGTAATCACAAACCTACAAATTGTCCCTTCTTAAATTCTTGATGTTAATCAGTTTCGAGTTATTTAACTTCAAAATGATCCTGGTTCAATTCCTTGTCACATTTAATACATTAGCCACTACTGTAAAGCTCTTTAAAGGAAAATGCTAGTCCTCGCGTTCAGTTTTCATACAGACTGACCAAATACGTTCCCATCGCCTTTGCATTCAAGATATTCTGACTGCCGCACAATTTTCATATGGTTACTCAAATTCGTATCCCGCTCGAAAATTCGAATTGCCATGGTAGGCAAGCATGCTCATTCCCATCAGTTTCCGTTACGCGACGATTCATTGGGCAAATACAAAATTTTGACCAATCAGAAAGTTTTATAGCGATTATCTACAAAATAACAAAAGAAAAAAAAAACAAAAAAAAAAAAAAAAAAACAAATAAACAGAACAAATACTTATTAGAAAGCTTGTTGCGGAATGGAACCCGATAGGGCATTATTGCATTAAAAATGTCTCGAAGATATTAAAAACAAAGGTCCATATCTAGAAAAATCAAATTCAGATTAAGAGAAAGTAAAATTCTGACTTAAAACGGAAAACAAGTTAAATCCAATTGAAGCTAAACAGAAATAGAGCAATAACAACAACAACAATTGTGAAAAAGATATATAACATGGAAATGTGTGGAAAGAAGTTATTGTGTCCAAAATGAACAATAAAATTAGTTTTCAGAAACTGAATAAATAAATGTTGCTAAAAATCATTAATTTTGTACAAGAAACAAAAATTAAATTTTATTATATCTTTCTGATCTTTTTTAATTAAAAGTCAGTGATATTACAATCACAAAATATGGCTATATTTTCAGAATTTATGACAAACTCCTAAGTGAAATTTCAATCACAAATTCTCACATATGTTTAGAAATGTTGTTAGTGACATTTCAATCACAAAATTTCGCTGACATTTTCAGAAATTTTGATCAAAATCTCCTAAAATATAATTTTAGTGAAAAAAAACATTTGAGTGAATGTAGAAAATATTTAACAGTGAATTTAATGAGATTTCAGTCACATTTTCAGATAAGACATTAAGTATCAACATATAATTGCTGGTTTATTAAGCGCATAAGAATTTATACTACCAGATATTAATTTTCTGATCATGTTTACATTTTCTCTACTTTTTTGGTCATGTCTGCCTGTGTTTAAACATCTGTGAAAATAAAATAAAGAAAACTGACATACATGTGTTTTCTTCAAATTTATGTGAGTATATATTCATCCACCAGCATCACCTACACTGACATATACATGTACTCTAACTCCCACCATATTTCTATTTGAATCAGATAGTAAAGTATTTATTCAGAGAATATCTTTCATGAGATTGTAAGGAGCCTGCATTCCATATGAAAAAGTGCTTATGGATTAAAGTTGCAACTTTATTTCATATGGAAGTTTCACTTCCTGTGAAGCACTTATGTTATTTATGGAATAAATTGTCTGATTCCATAAATTTTTCAGTCCATATCTCTTCCACACGGATTCCTGAAGTATTCCATACAGAATCCTTGAGAAAGTTCTGTATGGGATAAGTATGTGTATAGGTTTTGGTTCTGTATCTTATATTATAATCTAAATGTAAATGAAATATAAAACAAAAATCTGTGTTCTGTTTGGCATTGCCTAAACTGAAATGGTGAAATGTTTATCTCAAATCAATCAACAATAATTCATAGTTATGATTGAATTCAAATTGCAAACTTGGTAGTTGTTTTGGATGGCAAACCTTATTCATTTTAATAAACTGTAAAAAAATGTTCTGAATGAATATACAGAACTATACGAAAGACTTACAAAAATGGTGCATACAACTGCCTCGCATGGTGCTCAGCTTTAAGAGGTTAGTGTTAGGACTTGGCCAGGGTTTGAATCCACAATCTCCTGCATCCAAGGTGGATGATTTAACCTGTCGGACTACGGATCGGTCCCATTATTAACAGTGTGACCTTGAGCAAGAGTGATAGGTGCCCTGATATGTAGGCTATTTATATTACACCTAATAAACTATCCCTCAATGTTTTCTTAACTCATGATCACGAAGAAAAAAATAAAAAAAACCTTCAGCATCACTGACAGATGATACAAGTAACATATATATCTTCCCTGCTAATGCAGGTATTACAACAAATTATCAAAATAGGGGCCAAATTATGTTCATTAATGTAAATTGTTCTCTGAACGCTTTCTGTTTTTAGTAATAACAGCAATTTGTGAGGGCTGATAATGGATATTAGAGAAAGATGTAAAGTGCCTATAGTCATAATGCTACCGAGTCTGTTCAAACTCTGTTTCTTATTGTTAGTACAAGTATAATAAAGATACCTTTGTTGATAGTTTTGGTAATAGTAACCATGTAATTTGACTCATAATGGTCATTTACACAAATTTAAGAGAACTTCATGCTATCCAGATTTTGAATACATTTTGAACAGTGGATATTGTCTGATAAGAAATGATGCATGCATGATGTATGCAATCCCAAACCGAAATTTCACTAGTCATGTGATTTGAAAGGAAAATAGTCTGAGACATATTATCGATGAAATTTGGGTTTGATGAAGACCATCATGATGTTTACCTGTGTATAGAAAACATTGTGTGGAGCAGTAAGTTTGTCAATGGCTCTTTGACGTTGCTATATGCAGGTTCAAATAGTAAACACATACACAAATAAAAACATGCATTGAAATTTTTTAATATTGTAACAAAGGAGCAAACTATTACATAATTGGATCCTAAAAAGTAATAGTCATTGTTCAACAAAATAAAGCAAAACTAGCTGATATTTTGGAAATGTGATTTGACTGAAGACATACCGTTTTTCAATAACTCGAACATCAGAATCAGTTTGCATCTCTTTTGTCAAGAAATATATATATATATATATATATATATATATATATATATATATATATATATATATATATATATATATATATATATATATATATATATATATATATATAAAATTACAATTTAAATACATAGTTGCCTTAATTATAATATGCACTAATTAACGGATAATCCGCAATTGAGCCTGCCGCTGATAGATTTGATATTGACAGACTACTGAAACATAAATTTAGTTTCTCGATGAAAGATCTAGCTTTAAGGAATGCGGATATAACTAAACCTCTCTGTGAAGACAAGAAGGAATTTCGCGACGATGGTGCGGCTCTTGTGTGGTCCATATTCAGGATTGAAAATACTATCTATGTGATCAATGACAAACGAGGAAGAGAGATTATTGACTACATTGAAATTACAAACCAGGAATACTGACTGGAATAGACAAGCCGTATTATGAGAGATCTTATTCAATAACTGGTAGTTTACGCGTTATATTCGAGTAATAATCCAAGACAATTTACCGTTGATAGAATTATTAGTAATCTTGGTCACACACACGAAAATGTGATGCTTACTTGTCTTGATTGTAATCGAAGTCGGGGACTGGAAGTTTATAAAAGTGTGCTTGGTGTATCCGCAGGAATTATTTGTAATTGTTCGCGTACAAAACCACGCTGAGGAGCAGTTGTTGTTGTTTTTGTTCTGGGGCTTTACGCCATTTTTCAGCAAATGATAGGTATACATGGCGGTCAGTAATATTAATGGTGGAGGAAGAAACCGGGAAATCCACGGAAAGAACCACATATCCACATTAGCCGAATGTTAGATTCGAACTCACGCAGAGGTGAAATGGCAGTGATCAGTAACGGAGAGCGCTTTAGACCACTCGGATAGTCGCCCCCCCCAGCAGTTGAATCTAATTTGTAAAATTGCATGTCTACCTATTGACCTTACCATGCTGGAAATTTTGTGAGTGGTCACACTCCACATTTGAGTTTTTTTTTTTTGCCTCATTCAAGTTCGCCAGGTTCATATAAATATCTTACGGTAACATTACCTAGTACTGGTTGAGAAAAAGATTCATGTTTTATTGATATATATTTTTTGTGATCGCATTAGACGGTTTGATAGAAGTTGCACGAGTAATTTCCTTATTCAATGCAGATATCACACTTGGTACACTTGGTAACCTCGTAACCCATTCACGAGATCTTGTATCTGTGGATATTTCCTTTGCATACCCGAATAACCGCTCAGCAAGTGTCTGATTAAATCGTTCAACGATTGACTGATCACGATGAATTTCGGTGTCCTAGTCTGATTTGTACGTTGTGCTTGTTTATCAACGACGATACTGCATCAATAAATTATTTGTCAGGATCAACCTGTAGCAACTGTGGCCATCGCAGACTACCATGCGGTCCAGGTCCTCGCTGATAAATTCGTTCAAACGCAGATGCAACTTCAGTTGAAATATTTGTTGACAATGGTTCCGCTTCTTTATATCTACTTGCAACGCCAACTACAGTTAACGCTTATCTGTATGTGTAGTGACGTCTGCCAATTTTAATAGTATCGTGTGTTAAAAACAAGACGATGAACTTCATTAGGGGTATTGACATCGAAATTATGTGTATTAGATTTCTTTAGGTGGACTTAAATAGATTTACCATATTGCTTGTCGTGCTAATCACGCTGCACCAACATCAAGTGAAACTTTTCCTGAGGCATCAAGTTTGTTATTCGCTGCTTTATCTCTCCAATACCATCTCGGAAATAATAAACATATTCCATTATAATTATCAGTTGATTAATTACCAGCTCCTATCATTATTTTACCTTTCATAGCAGATTTTACTATGAAGCTAGTGAGTTTTTTTTTCTGAGAGATTTATTAGGTATATAATTTAAAGCGTGAATCAATTTCACATCTGCGAGATGCCGTTGTTGCAAATCTTTACTTCTATACGCGACATCATGTATGTGACACGCTTGATCAATCTTATTTATTGGATATTCTCCAGGTTTTGGTTGGTCTTGGTCAACGAGTCAAATAATATTTATAGCACAACTATATGTACTGAATTAAATTTGACTTAAAAATTCCCCTTTAGAAATCTTGACTTATAATGCTGAAATGGGCGGCCTTAGGCCGATTAGACCGATTGGGCCCAATTGTGGCCCGGCCATCACAAGGTCCTTTCTTGTTAGTAATATTTAAAAATGCATCTGTAGAGAAAAATTTTAAAACGATAGAAGAAAATTTTAAGGTCAATATCATAAGCTTGTTTGAAAGTTTATTTACAAACACCGTGCTCACATGGAGCCTCGCACGTAAAGCCAGAAGCACCGCCAACAATGATCCAAATTGGTCCCCACGCTTGCTAAGCCCGCTGATGATGTTGAAGTTACGTCTTCATTTAGGGCATTTAAACTCAAATCACCACGACAGCCACATTTTCATCCGGTGCAAGCAGGTAACTAGTTGGAATGTTGGAAACAACAGTAAACAATGTAACAATAGAATTTTTATCAAATCTGTCTGGTTGTAAAGTAACGATTTGCATAAATAATTACTATACAAATTTCGGATGTTGTTGCGGGCCGCAGAAAATAATCCCACGTCGATGAGACCCCTGATTTAAAGCCTTAACTTTCAGTATTGATGTTATTTTTTAATTAGAGCCCTGACTTAACAGCACCGATATTACTTCTCTGATTTGGGGCCCCGAGTGGCCGAGTGGTCTAAAGCGCTGTCCGTTACGGATCACTGCCATCTCACCTCTGTCTGCGTGTGTTCGAGTCTAGGATTCGGCGAATGTGGATATGTGAGAAAGCTTGCCAGTAGCTTCTCGTGGGTCGGTGGTTCTTTCCGGTGATTTCCCGGTTTCTTCCTCCACCATTAATACTGGTCGCCATGAATAGCCTATCGTGTGCTGAAAAATGGCGTTAAGCCCAACAACAACAACAACAACAACTTCTCTGATTTAGTGTCCAGATTTAACAGTGCTAATGTTAAGTCTTCATTAAGAGACCCCACGTATAGCAAAGGTGTTGATTTAGAACTCTACCTTACAGTACAGATGTTGCGTTTTGATTGAGAGCCCTGACGTATATTATTTATGTTACATCTTAATTTAGAAGAAATGCTTACTTGTTGTCAGGTGCTCAAGGACATAGGTTAGCTGAGTGTTCAACACCTATACAAGTGCCGTACATACAAGAGCATGAGTAACTATGCACTGACATATATATATATATATATATATATATATATATATATATATATATATATATATATATATATATATATATATATATATATATCTCCTGGAAACTCAAAAATACTTCCGGTACAGATTATACAACACACACGCGCGCATGCTCTCTCTCTCTCTCTCTCTCTCTCTCTCTCTCTCTCTCTCTCTGCCTTAAGATACCAGCGAAAAATGAATTTGGCGTATTTTTTTCTGTGTCATGTTACGATGTCTCTGTACCTATCGATGATGGTAAAATGTAGTCACATGAATCAAAGGAAAGGAGAAAGTTAGAAACGGAGGATAAAACAATTATATGGTTAGTAACAATGTTAATTAAATCACAATGTTGACTCCTATCAACTGTAGGAACATTAAAATGTCTGTATTAACTCTTGCTGGTTACATGTTTCGAATAGTTTATAAATCCAGCTCGTTTAAATACGCTAGTCGGTATATGTAAGATAGAGTGTTCGATGTTCAATAAGTTAACCATTCTATATTTGTAGTGTCTGACTGTTTTAAAAATTTAAACCCCTTCTTTTTAAATCAAAAATATAAACATCTCTTCATTTTCGTATTAAACAGTCGTTAATTCGTCAAAATAGACACACTGTAACATCATATGTACAATCGTAATTTGCAAAAAGGCACAGTGCTAAAATTAATGTAAAATTTCGGAACTTTTTTATCGGTTTAATAATACTGCCGTTAATCGCGCTGACACATATTGAGAAACAAATCCATGCACATCGAAGGAACTAGCCTTAAAATTTATAGTAAAAAAGAAAATCTGTAATTTGTAGTAGATTTAAAAGAATATTTCACTCGTGGATGGGAACATTTTCTACTGTTCCTCGTGACTTCGCCAACTGTGACAATACAATGTATTCACTCCGCTCGTGAAACATCCCTAATATTAACTGAAGGAAAACGTCAGTGGTATAAAGAAATGGGTGCTCTAGACCCCTCTTGGGGGATGTCATTTTGTGGGAACAAAGATTCATTTTAGAAATTGTTTAACTGATGAACGTGACTTGGCTCAGTTTTTGAGTCTCAATGAAGTAAAAAAGGGGTATTGGACCAGTGTTGATGGCATCAAAGAAGATCAAAGGGGATTTTAGGCAAGTTTTGTGTATCAAAGGGCATATGTAAACAACTATTGGCAGGGTTTAGATTGTATCAAAAAACGACGCATGAAGATTATCAAGAATCCGGGTCGGCCTGGGTTCTCGCTGCGATAAATTGTTTAGCTCACACACGACTAAATACACCGTCAATCTAGGCGGACGGTACGTGGATCTTCCGAACCACATCTCAGCTACTAAATGCGGTGCTGCTTTTATTGACTAAGGATATCACAGAGGCAGCCATAGTCCACGAGAGACATTGGTTTGCAGGTTTGATGTGTGAGTACCGATCCCGATCCGAGCACTAAGACAAGGCTGCACAACAAACTGGAACAGACACACTAATGGACAGTTTGTACTAATTTATATTGTTGTTAAGAACATAAGTGGGAGGTTCTTGGAAGACAGTACAATTTAGAAGTGCATTACGTGTAAATATAATAAAATCCACCAAATACATTGGAAAGGAAAATTTCAAGAGTAAAAGCGACAGATAAAATACAATTTAATCCCTGTATTCAAAGTGCAATCATGGTTGACATTTTGATTCAGTTTCCTGGTTTTCGCTGTCTTTCGATTGTGCTAGCAACAGCCGGCTTAATTTAGGAGCTAAACAAATTTTGCAGCTGATAGGGAACATAAATTAAATTATATAGCAATAGAAATTGTATGTTTTTGCATATTCACAAACAGTTGTTACGTATTAATTTGACTTATTGGAAGAATAAGTTTTTACAGACACTTCTGGCACATTTTGACACCTACCTGTGCAAACAGCACCTTTGAATATGACACTAAATGTATTCAATAATAATATCCCTGCCAATATAATTGAAGGGAAACGTTCTAGGTAAAACCAGATTCTTAATTCCATTAAATTATTTTCGGAATAGGGTGCCAATCGACCTAGGCCTATGTCTTTTTAATGTTTCATACGAATTTGATTTCATTCAAGTCAATCCATTACAAATTTTTATGGGGAAATATAATTCGCGACAGACGTTACATGACGCATGATAAAGTCTTGTGTGCAATAAACAAATATTTCAAACTTGATTTGCAAATCACCTTGGTAGATCATGGGTGACATCCTTTTTGCGATTGTAATATGGAAAGTGTCGGGTAGCATAACATATGACTATTTTAGCACTCGTGATTGGATGTGTTTTTAGATGGTTTCAAGAACTCCGAAACCTTAAAATATAACAAAGCTATAAACCGATACGTAAATGCAAAAACCACGTACCCTACGTTTATTACCATATTTATGTGCAAGAAAATATTAGCACAACAATGGCTAATTAGATGTAGCATTTTAAAGGATCGATTGAAGGAACAAAATACTGTTTTAGAATAAATACAAAGGTAAGCCATAGAATTAAATTTAACATCCAAAAACTTATTATTTTGAAAGTCCAAACGCTATTTGCAGATGGAAGGTTTCTCTTGGCGACTGCCATGTATATCAGGAATAACCGACCAAAAACAGCTTATGGTTTAAATTGCACTCATAATTCGAACCGTTTAATTTAAATGCGAAATACTTACTGGCGAAATTATGGCATGTTTTTTGATTATTTATTACGTATGTTATAATATATGTCTATTTTATAAAATTTTAAATGCAAATTTATGTCATATATTCAAATTTATGATATAATTCTAACCAATAATGTTTCCTTTAAAGTATTTGATAAAATATTTCCATATTTTTGACATTATGTATTCGTGTTTATGATATCGTAAATGTATGTATTTGAATTTATGAAAAATACATTTTTTTAATGCTTTCAAACATTGAACTAAGTGCTTGTACTATGCAGTGGAGACATTGTGAGGATGAAAAGAGTGATAATCCAAACCTTTAGTAAAGTCGATGTTTCTATATTTAAAGAGCAACAACTTTGCATTGTAGCAACAACATAAGATGACAGTTTTCTAGAATAGTTTGCTTTTTGCGTGACAGACCTAGATGTGGCAGATTTTTTATGACAGACCTTTATGTGATAGACTCTTATATGACAGACCTTTAAGTGAGACTTTTATATGACAAACCTTTATGTCACATATTTTTATGAATGCATATTGCATAATTTGAATCGTGTAGGGCACTTTGTGAGAGGAAAGACATACAAGTATACGCCTATAAATAACCGAAGCAGCAGGGGAAAACAAGGGTTTTAACCCAACTCTTGTTTTTTTTTTACCCCTACTGCTGTGTATAAACTATCCCCCACCCCTTTTTCAAAAAGTATTAGTAAAGTTTCTAACCCCCTTTCTCTGCTATTACAGTGTTAGATAGAGAGTTATGTACATGAATTATAACTTGTACATCCTGTAAATCCAGGTAAATTAACAAAATATATTTTACACAAACAACAGGTGTTCATCTCACCAGGTAAGCTTTTGCCCTATAGAGGTATGCAGACAGGTATTTTATAACCAGACAGTGTTAGAAGGTCATCCAGGTAAGCTCATGTCAGACTAACCAGAAAAAACAACGTGGGAAGGTCAAGATTCATCTAGAAGCTTTGTCATGCAGAGATGACGAATTTGTTTGAACAGCGCATGCGTGGAATGTCACGAAGTTTTCCAAAGAAGGCAATACAGACGGTTTTATCAGTCTACCCCAAGATTTTCAACAGATAACATTACCGTGCAGGGTGGAAAATAAACTACGCATTAGAACGTGGCGATTTCAGTTAATAAGGCGGAAATTAAACTACGCATTAGAATGAATGTGAGAGGTAAGTTATATTATTTTATACCTCGTTACCAATGATTAATGTTTCAACTGTTTAAATTAAAATTACTTCATTATCATGATTATAGATACTAAATTTTACTTTACCGCTCACACAGCGACGGGACTCAAACAAGTCTTTTATTTCTGGTTTGTTTAGAGGATATTTTTTGTCGATAAAATGCACCTTTGACTGATCTAGATCAATTGTGAGTTTAGTATATTTTTGTTGGCTAATGGGGCTGTGAAAGTTTTTAAATTCCGCTAGCAACTTTTGATACAATTGTTCGATATAATTGAAATACACGCTATTATCAGATCTGATGAGCAAAAGTTTTAGCTTGTCACGTGTTCCATTAAAATATATACCTGATGTTTCATTTTTAAATTCAACTGTCAATTGTTTGCCTTCAATCATTAGATATTTGATTTTACTACTGTAGCTATTTGTCATTGTCAAATTTTCTAACATTATTTTATAAGTTTAGATAAAATTTTAGTCACAATGACAATACCCAAGGGCAAATGTATCTACCCCATTTTCGCAATAACGTTTGTCATCAAAATTACACAATCTACGTTTAATAATGACATCTGTTTCAAGCTTATGATGTTTTGCTCGAATTGCCATAGCTCTCATAAAACTAACACCGCCATCAAGCGCATACTTGTAGTCATCAAATTTCATAAACTTTTTAACAAAATTACGAGGCAGACCTTTGGCTTTTTTGTTATTTTATTATTGTCCAATAATACGGCATACATTTTGCTGCGTAATACGATAAAGTATTTGATAGCGCTCGAGTTCATTTCATCTTTGAATTTACCAATAACCTTTTAATTTGTGTCGTCATGAAATTTACTGTCACGTGGGTAATCAGAAAGATCAAACAGATGTCGATTATTATACATGTCCTGATAGATGTCCTCACATTGATTTCATATACGAGTGAATCGGTATCAGTAAACAATAATCTACTGGCTGGCCACTGAATTTTAGCAAAATTATAATGAAAATCGTACATCAGCCACTTTGATAAATCTAACACTGCAGCTCCAACATAGATCGGCTTGTTTAGTTTTAGATTTGTTTTTCTTCTTTGTATTGCAACAAGATTTTCATTAAATATTTTCATGTTCCCAAAATCAACGTCTGACACAAGTTTGTTTATGCGGATGACATCATTAACTAGTTCGGTATTTACGCGTTTCCTAATATTCTCCATCGTCTTACCAAAAACAGAATTATTCATCAGTTTGAAGAAGTTTTTCTCAAACTCTGTTTTCGCTGCAGCCCTTCTTGAAGTGTTTGAGTTAATATAACCTCTCATCCACGGCGACTGATTAAATTTTAGTACACGATGAATTTTTCTCAACACAAGACCAGCATCGACTGCTTGTTTTAAAACTTTGTAATGCAAGACATAATTTTTCTTATCGAGTAAATTTGGTACTAGTTTCTTGACCATGGAATGTTGTCTTGGTGATGCTAACGCTTGTTGTTCTTTTGATAACAAGCTATAATCTATAACCATCGATTCCGCACAGAAAGGGTAATCGTTATGCAATTTGTGTAGCGAATTTGGATAATCAAGATCAACTTCAACGAAATAGGAAACATCGTCGGGTATCTTTTTTTCTGTTTCAGATAGAAATTGATCAGCCGTGATCCAGTGAAATCCACCAAGAGGCATTGGTTCTATCATTGAACTTCCATAAAGATTATTGCAATCTAGATAAACTATATATTTTGAAGGGAGCTCAGGATTATACTGTTTCAAATATGTGTTGTTTGCTTCAGCATATTTTTTGTTATCACGCTAATACCGCATCTGATACCTTTTTCAATAAAATTGAACATATCGACGTCAGTCAGTAATTCTAACCTTACCTTACTAAACTTTAGCAAAGCATCCCATGACAGCCCAGGGGGAGAATAATACCAGCAAGGATCTATTCTGTAATTGTCACAACTCACTTCACGAAAACCTTCAAAACCTTCAAAAACATCTGCTAATAATAACACGTCAGTTTTCAAATACAAATCATGATAATCACCAAACGTCTCACAATCAAACTCTTTTCAGATATCTTGAGCATATCTGTACTCGTCATCGGTTATATTTTCATTTTTAAGTTGTGAGTAAAATTTATCTTTGTCAGGTAAAGATGTTTCATCAGATTTACTCCAGTCGTCGATATATTCATACGGAAAAACTCCTTTTTTAGTCAGTAGATTAAATTTGTCTCCAAAAGAGCCTTTTAGGTTATCAAATTTACTACAACCTTTCACTAGCTCATCTAACGATGCTGCCATAAACTGCAGGCTGTCAATGAAATGCAATTTACCTAGCGTAACTGACATGTACTTTTCAAAATTATTTGGAATGCATTTGATGACGTTATCGAGTTTTAGACGAGCTTTTATATCGGGATCACCAAAAGCTTCTACTATAATGTGACTATCATATCCTCGAAAATTGTGAAGAATAACCGGAATAAAATCTGGAGCATGAAATTGTAAATTACACTGATTATGAGCCGCTCCACGGTACTGTCCGGTCAAATGGCAATGGTCATGTACTTTTTTTTATTACTAACGTTGTCAGTCCTGACATTGTCAGAGTCAAAAGCTTTTCCACAAATATAACAAATTTCCGCTTGCTCATGATCAGATTCTTGTTGAGGTGTTAATTTTAACATTGGCGTTACTCTTTTCAAACGATAGGTAATATTATCAACTTCATTAATCAACTGCTTGAGAAGCCAGACAGCTCGTTTTTTACCACGATATAATTTGATTGGTTTAGATAATCTAGAATCAGTACAACAAACAACCTTGTACGCTACTCCACATGGAACATGATTTTGAACTTTTCTTGTACTCGATTGATTATGATTATTTTCTACGCCAAGTACAGGTTGAAGTAAGCATTCGAAATCAGCGTATATGACGAAAGGAATTTTTAGTTTGTGATTATGATGGGCAAACTGTAACACACTATCTTTTTTAGATGGCGTTGTTATTCTTTGTACATCACTACAGTACTGCAAATGCTTTTGTAATGTTTCATTGTTTGTACAGCCATGCAAGCAGCGGTAACAAAAACACTTTTTGTTCTTATTCTTATTGTACTGTTTG
The DNA here is from genome assembly GCA_016746295.1 of Potamilus streckersoni. Taxonomy (NCBI): domain Eukaryota; kingdom Metazoa; phylum Mollusca; class Bivalvia; order Unionida; family Unionidae; genus Potamilus; species Potamilus streckersoni. The sequence goes on from JAEAOA010000791.1 coordinate 745,227, forward strand.
CCAACTAGTCCGTTAAAGTTTTTAATCCAAACGTAATGATTTTTATAAAATAGTAAATTTATAGTCGATTGTGAAGCTTTTTCTGAAATATATCTCGGATATACATCCTCTTTTTCATCTAATCCGAAAACGTTATTTGAAACATTATTTTGCTTTTCAAATTTTGGTATTTGATTTTCTGCCACTGGAAAGTTAATATCTTTAAAATTTAATCTTGACACGTGACTGATATACTTCTCAACGCGATCAGCGTGTTTGTCTGCTGGAAATAGTGCGGAATGAACAGCCGATTGGAAACATTTGTTATCTATGTTTTTGATGTTTATACAACATCTAATACTTTTTATTTTTGGTGGCAGGTCGATGTAGGAACTACCTCGTAATGCGTTATATTTCATCGTGTGAAACAATATTTCTTTAATCATTTCAAACTTCCAACCCAAACCTAATTCAGTGAATTCCTCTATCTTTTTCCAAATTTCTCGGTGTATTTCATCAGATAGTGATAACAGATCAGTCCCGAGCAAAACGCGTCTTGATTTTGCGTTCATATAAGGATATGTAAATTACTTTTCAGTTAATTCTTCCGTTATAACTAACTTTGAAAATATAACATGATATTGCACTATTAATCTGATACTTTTGTGTTTTCGAGCTCACGTTTTACAGTTGTCTGTAGTAGGTGGTAAAGATTTGTTGCAGTAAAATTTAATAGCACGATTTGATTATCAAACCGATAATTATTGTCAAAACCTGCAAAAGCAGTCGCTAATTTATCAGGTTCTCCCATAAGGCTTCTCTTGGCTATATCACGCAATTTTGACATTGCTATACTATAATATAATATCTAATTGATAATTTACCTCACACTGCGCATGCGCTAAAAATCAATTAAAGATAAAAAATATTACCTATAATATAATGACAACAAATCTGACAAACACATGTGAGCAAGAAGCATATCAAGTTCACCCAAAGTATAACTTTACCTCTCACTGCGCATGTGTTAAAAATCAATTAAAGATAAAAAATATCACCTATAATATAATGACAGCAAATCTGACAAGCGCACGTGAGCAAGAGATATATCAAGTTCACCCAAAGTATAACTTATACGCTGGAAATACATTAGGTTCGGTTATTAACATTAAAACTGGAATATCTGTTGGCAAATTAACGCCAGCGGGTTGTCAGTTTAATGTAAAGGGAGATAATACCGAGAGGATTACAATGCTTAGAAAAGATTTTATTTACACGTTGTTTTGCGATGACATTCCAAAAGGACAGCTTGTATATCACGTGAACGGTAAAGTCACTGATGACAACATTGAAAACTTATCCTTACAAGATGAGTTTCAGCCGCATCCGGTCTTTGATTTATACGAGGCTAACGATCGCGGTATTATTAGAAACAGAAAACCTAAAAAAAGTTCTTGGTACTATTAGTAATACGGGATATATCAGTGTAACTGTTAGAAAAACATCGACAAATCAAGTTCATTATTATGGTCATCGTTTTGTTTACGAGGTCTTCAACGGATCTATACCCAATAGTCTGGTTATTAACCATATTAGTAACGTAAAGACTGACAATCGATTGGAAAATCTAGAACTAGTTACCCAACAGGAAAATGTAAGAAAAGGACGAGGTGGTGGTATTAATTTTAGATGTCCAGCTAAACCTGTTATTTCAAAAAACCTCGAAACGGATGAGGAGATTAAATTCAAATCGATTTCAGCTGCGGCGAAATATTATAAGATAAATTCCTCAGTCGTAAAATTTGTAGCTGATGGAGTAATAAAATCAACTTTTTCAAGCGAATACGATGCCAGGATTCGTTTTAGATATGATGATCAATTATATTTTGTCATTCAGTTTTAGTCAAACAATGATGGGCAAATGCTATGATATCATCACAATCAAATTTTAACGTTTTTACTGCACTTTCATTTATTTTATTTTTTTCTGCTGCTGTTAGCAATATTTTATGAGAATCACCTTTCATTACAATAACGTCAACAGAAAATGCACTATAACCCAACAAACATTTTCTTACCGCTTCGGCTAGTTCTTTGTAATTTAATATATTAACTTTTTGGTGATATTTTATCTCATCAGTCATTTTATAAAAATAAATTAGATAAAATATATTATAATAATGGACTTGATGAAACGACTCGCCGAATTATACGAAGAAGATACTAGCGACAAAGTCGCCAGCGATAAGGTCACGCATATTATTACATTTTCCAAAGATTTCGTAGACAAATCTGTTGGTTATAGTGCAGATGATATTTTGTATAACAACGAATCTGATGATGATGTTGAAATAGTCACTGTTGCTGACAGATCAAATTACAGTAGACCAACAACTAAACGGTATAATGCCAAGTATCACATTGCAAAAACAATAATAAGATTTAATTTATTTGTTGCCGAACAACAAATATTTTGGAAGCTAAGCAAACCTTTCTTAAACATCAGAATTCCAGGCCGACAGAAAAATATCAAATTCAATTTCATATTTGTCAAGATTTTTAACTTAATGACGATCTCTGACGATCGCAGACAATATCTAATATCGTTATGTAAACCAGAAAAAGGTAAATCTATCAAACAAAATTATGATGAAATTTATAATAGCATTATATCATAATTTGTTTGGTTGGGATCCAACTGTTAAATTTATCGCTATACCCACGCCATTTGACTAAACTTTTATTTCCTTTTTTCCTTATCACTTTTTCAACAATTAAAACACCCTGCTCAGTTGTCTGTAGTTCTTGTTCATAAAAACTACCTACGATCGGTTCCCCTGCCAGATCTTTTAAATAGTACGTTACAGGTATTGTGAAAAGTACCTTATCAACTACAACTACTTCTTCGCTTCAAATTGGAGTAAATCCTTTTGCAAATATCTTTTTTATCAAAGAAATTCTAACTTTATCACCAACCTTAAATTTATGTCTGCGGTACATGTTTTCATTAGCTAATATCGGATTTTTAATAGCATTATTACGTGACATTTTGATGGTTCGATGTTTTGTGTTATTATATTCGTCTACGATTTGAGAAAGGTCATCGATGTACCTGTTGGTGTTTTTAGCTGTCATATGTTTGTGTAATTTTTCGTTCAGCGTGCGATTAAATCTCTCAACAACAACGCTTTTACCCTCGTTTCCTGTATCATATTTTTTATATTATTTTGTTCTAGAAAATGTTCAAACTTTTTGTTAAAAAACTCAGATTCGTGATCAGTCCTGATTTTATTCGGTTTTCTTTCTGTACTCGTTATTATTTGTTTTAGCGCATCAGTCATTGAAGTCCCTGTCTTATCTGAAACAGGCACACTGAAAGCGTATTTACTAAAAACGTCTATAACATTAAACAAATATCTTTTTGGAGCACCATCAGCGCCAACGTTAAATTGAGCCAGATTCGACACATCCACCAAATCTATTGCCCAGATATCATCTACACCATTAGCGACAACTTTACGTCGTGGAAACTTTTTTTAGGTCTGTGTAGTTCGACTGCAAGATCATCGTATACTTTTTTCCTGAGTCCAAGTTTATATTTTGCTCCAATTATTCACTGAACAAATCTTCTATCAAAACGTTCTCGTAGATTTGTTGGCTCCATATCACGTAATTCGTCCATCATTACTTTATCACAATCTGATTTTGAGTTTTCATGGTCACGATAACAGATATCATGACGCATTGCTATTGCATCCACTTGATTGTAAAGCTCTTGTCCTGGTAATGGATTGTCGTTTTCATTTAGTTGTTGATCTAGCGGATTGTAAGGTCTTGTAAACCGATGACCTGGCAAAGTCCAACCACCTTTTGGTTTTGGCAATTTTCCAATAATTTTATGTATATCTATACCTGACCCTATTATTTCTCTGTTGTTACAACATTGACAGTATGCGACAATTTTATTTTGCTCAAGACACAAATCTCTGTCAGAATCACAGTTGCATATCATTCTATATTTTTAGTCGTCGACTAAAATAATATCAGGATAACCAGATCCCAGCGAATTTTTCGCAGGCGACGTCGCTGGGGACACTTTCTTTAAAAACATATTTTTTCTTTTTCCACAAACTGCACAAAACTTTTTAATATTATCCTGTTGTTGTTTGTTTTTTCTGTTGTTTCATTAATATTTTCTGGTTTAGTTCTACACTTGAGACAGTATGTTGACATTATTATATTTTTAAGTTTAGATAAAATTAATTGCAATCTCATCATTAGCGTGAGAAGGTTGCTTGTCAAACTGTAAAATAAATTTTAAATAATTTTGATTTCTGTTCATCTGTCGGACAAACATTATACAATAATATCCGCAAGCAGACGTTCCAACAGGTTGGAGCTGATTTGACGAATAATATATCTTTTTAAATTTTTTATTCATATACGTTTTTATTACATCGCTTGGAGGAAGTCCAAACGAGTCAAAATAATAATTATTATAAACTGCTACCCAATGTGTGCGAAATCCGTCATTGAAATCTTGTATATTAATCACACACGAACTTACAGCAGACGGTGATTTTATTGCTGCGAGTTCATCTTTAGAATAAACTCCGTGAAATCCAGGAACCGCTTTTAACTTATCGATTATATCAAAATTACTCAACGGGGTGGTCGTGTTCCTGGTAATGTTAGACCACGTCCGATTCCTAAAAGATTTGAGAGCAGACTTCCCGCTAGTCCCGCCAAAAGTGGAGAGAATGGAATAAGTCCTCCTTGTTTTGCTTGTTTGCGTTTTGGTGTTGTTTTCTTTTTTTGTTTTCTTTTTTTTGGCGATTTTGTTGTTGTTGATTTCTTTTTCCGTTGTGGCATTATAATATATCATTTACATAAAATTTACAATTTTTTTTATTCCACTTCCACGAATGATACCATTACCCTCAACAGCTTTCTTCGTTGCACCAGAGACTGCTCCTGACATTGCTGCTAGTCCTAATGTTCCCAACACCGGCAAAACTTTAGGTATTATTGTACTAGTTAATACTGATAATGCTGGACCAAGAAAACCACCATTGACAACAATATCGTTTGCCATCGCAGTTATTTGTGCAAAACTCAAATTTAAAACAAAAGTTTTTTTACGATCATACTCCTTTACTTAATTTTTTGTTAGCATTAATTTTGTTAAAACACCATCAGAAATATTAGGATTAATTTTTAATGATACCTGTTCTCGCTTTGCAATAACAGCTACTAATTTTTTAACTTGACCATCGGTCAAATATACTTCTTTTACAATATGTTTTGCCATTTTATATAACAACTGTAGATTAAACTTGAACTGTCGTTTTACCTCCAATAGAATCTACCGTGATAAATCTATCACTAATCACTAATGCGTATACGTACAACGGCACTATTGGAACTGCTTCACGTGTCCAGGTAATTTGAATATCCGCTGTGCTGTCTACAATTCGCTCGTTATGTTTACTAACATCAAAATAAAATATAGGATAAAGGGTACGAAATTCCTCTACTGATAACTGAGTTCCATCTTCATCTTGATATTTTTGCATTGCGTCAAGCAGGTACATGTACGGTCGAGAAATATTTTTATTAGCGTCATCAGCAAAATTGCACTCGATAGCTCGTTCTGGATATTGCTTTGAATTTAATCTAGCGTATATTCATCTGACATCAGCGTGGTCAAATATTGCATTGGTTTCCTCGTCGAGTGTGCTGTTGAAATACGACAAATATATGTCTCGGTAGTTGTTCGCTTGATGTTGTTGTGACCCTCCACGTGTAGTCAGTAGTATTTGGAACCGCAGTCTGATATATCTTATGCTGCTAAAAATAAATTCTGTTTGTATGCTTATCAAGCGTGTTATTTAGTTCTGACATTTTAGTGATTGATGGTGTTACACGTGGCATCCACAAAGCAAGTTTGTTTAGGATAAACTGTACTTCAGCACCTCCAGATCTAAAGAAACAGTCGTTTTGTTCTGCTCGATCTAAAATAAGCGTATGTTTTACTACACGGAATACTTTATCATAATCGCTACAAAAGCCGAAAAAGAAGTAAATTTAACATCGCAGTACCGTTTGCATCTGCAGCTGGTGGTGTTATATTTAGATTATTAAAAGCTGCTATAAGAGAAACTTGTGGCGTTTGCATTAGCATCTGCAGCAGGTGCGACAATATCTAGAGCAGCAGCATTAGCAATGAGAAAATTTCTCACAATTACATCATTTGCATCAGCATCAGCTCCATGTACTATAGCGCCTCTCTTTAAAAATTCAGTTGATTCAGCTATACCACGTCCAGTATCTTTAAACCAGATCATGTTGGTTGCAGGTGATCTCGAATAATCGTCGGAAAATGAAATAATATTTAAAATTGTACTTGCAAATTGTAGATCACTTGAAATATTTTCTATAGTTTGATTGGCCAGTTGATATCTAGCACTTTTAAATAAACTTCAGCCGTTATTTATAAGAGCTATTTCTGCTCCAACTGCAATTACAGCAGGTGGATTGGCTACTGTCATAATCTGACCACGAACTTCTAACATAGCCTTATGTGGCAGTATAAATACATCTTCGTCTCTGGTGTTACAGGTTCTGATACCAGCTTTATTTGGTTCGTTAGAATTCTCATCAAGATACTCAACATACTCGAATTCTCTCACATCGTTGTCGATGTCATAAGTTTCTGTTAACTCGAGATAATTTTTAACAGACATTTTATTTTATTAGATTATATAAAATTTGATTGCGGCACTGTTATTTTGAGATATCAATTTTTGTATGATCTGCTCGCCCTTTGGTGATAATAATTTTTTTGTTGTTGTTCCCATAGCTCGCTGGGTTTCTTTTGTTGGAGCGATTTCTGAGATAGCTTGTTTTATTTCAGATGCAGTCGGTGGATCACCTTTTATTTTATCAGCTATTTTTTGTCCCACCGCAGTTCCAGCGGCAGATGCAGCTCCAGTTGCAAACGCTTTACCCGCGTTAATAGCAATTGGTGGAACTTTACGCGCTATACCCGGAATATTTTCAATAACTTTAGTAAAAATATTTCCAAAAAATCCTCCTATTATTTTTCTTTGATAAACTTTTTTTTCTTTGTTTCATTATATTTGATGTTGCATAATTTTTACTTTTGCTCGCGTAGATGTAAATAATAAGTTACAACTTCATTATTAACATGTAACTGTTCTCCAGATTGATCTGTCAACTGCATTATTATACTTGATATTTGATCTTCAACGTTTAGAGGATAATAGATAATATTTCGTGGAGTTTTTTGCATGAGAGAACCTGGCGGAACTTCAGGTGGGAAACTGTAAATCGTTTGACCTTTGCTACCTTTTGATGTATAAGAGCCAGAAGCAATAGAGCAATTTATTAATATCGTATTTACTTCTGTTATATTTACTGGCAGTTCACTGTCATATGTAATGGGCTGATCAAGTGCCTCGTAACTTTTTTTAGTAAATCCTAACAGTTGTGCAATACTTCTTTCTCTTGGTTCAAGATCGATTAACATATTTTTCAAAGTTATCCTAGCTCGTAATGTGTTATAATTCGCTGCCAACTCAAAATCATCAGCCACACCGCCAGCTTTTGTTATGAGCTCTTTGATTGTCCTGTTTAGATCAGTAATATTATAAGCTCCTTGTGGAATTTTTATTCTTTTTGTTGTAGATATTGAAGAACTTGTAAACATAATAAACTGCATTTCATAGTTAACATCATTTTTCACGTTAGGTATAGAATTCCAGCAAGCACAAGAAATTAATCCAATTTCATATTGTTTTGTAGGATCTAGTTGGATAGGTGGAATATAATTTACTGAAAAATTTGCGCTATCTATCGCAGACTCACTAGAGTTTAGTAGTAATGTTGTTTCCATTCCTTTTATATTATATCATTTTACAAAATTAAGTCGCGGTGTAAAGTTTCATATTCGTCAGATGTTAATAATTCACTCGATCTTAGATGATCAAGTATGTCAATGATTTCATTATCAAGTTCAACACTAACATTCCCAACTTCTTTTGATGAAATTAATAACATTAATCTACCTATCATTTCAGTAGTTGAAGTAAATATTTTACACCAATCCTGTTCTTTCTTCTCTACTTTTCTCTACACGAGTTTTATCAAGTGTATCAAATATCAAATTTCCTTTTAAAACTCCACCCTTTACTGAAAGGTTTTGCTCTACTATTTTCTGCTGTCTTTTTAAACACTAAAGCAATAACACCATTTCTCATTCTATCATAAAGTAGATGCATATCCTCAATCTCTGTAACCGTGTTTATTTCATCTTTAGCAGTAACTCCGTCCTTAAATATTACATCTAATCTATCGATTAATGTTTGATATTCTGCATCAGTCCACCTGCTTATATTATCAATATCTCTTATATTTTCTTTCTCTAAAAAATCAGTATGCTCCTTAGGATCTATCTTATCACTTGCTCTTTTTATAAAATGAAGTCTTTGATCTCCAACCTCCATAAACCTTACAGTAAGATCACCAACTCTTTGTTGCTCCTCTCTGATATCTTTTATGTCTCCTGATAAATTTTTTATAATATTTGTTATTCCTTGCGTTGTTAACTCTGCTAATCTTCGCTCAAGTTTCAGCGGATTGTTTATTAATCGATCTGTTTCAGCTTGTCGAGCCACAGAATCAGCTATATTTGCTGTAAGTGCCTCAGTTAGTTTTCTTTTTTCTTCTTCAGATCTAGTAACAAGTTTTGCAGCAGCTGCTTCCTGTTGTTCTTTAACAATTCCAACCAAGCCTTTTTCCTGCAGTTGTTTAAGTTCTACTTCTGACAGTGGTTTAGTTTCAGGTTGTTTACCTAATAGTGCTTCAGTAACCGGCTTAAAAATTGTAGCTGTTGCTTCTGTAGCGGTTACTTGCCCACGTCGTGCTTTTTGTACTTTTTGCTTAAGTAATGTCTGAGATTGAGCAAGTTTTTTTAGATCTTCTATATGATGTCTGTATCTTGCTCGTTTGTCCATTATTATTATTATAAATTTTATAAAATTGAAACCCCTTACTGTAAGTAAATATCAATACAACAGCGAAACATTTTAGTTGGATCATGCGTAAGTTTATCAAATAAGAAAAAGTTGAATTGAATTTATCTTTTCTAGCATTACGGTAAAGTTCAATAAACTTATCTTTTGTCACGTCACCGCATTGCCCGCTTGCAATATTTCTAGCATCAACATTGTCCGGTCCTGTAAATAATATAAAACAACCCGTATTTCGCCTAATAAATCTGTCAACATTATAAAAACCTTGAGCGAGATAAACAGAATTACACTGTTTGTTACGTGACAGTGAGAAATACGATCTTATTTTATTCATCTCCATGTTATTTAGCGGAATATCGTCAAAAACTACTATCTTGTGTTCATCTGCATCAAGTTGATCAACTGGAATAAGATCTTCTGGCTGCTTAATTATAAAAAATTTTTCACCAGACTTAAGTTCATCACGAAGTTTGTCATTATACTGGCTTAATAACTCATACTTATCCCGCTGTGGATTGATTGATTGTGTAAATATAAACTCTATCGTAATTAAAATTATCACCAAGAAGCAAATTCATAAGCAAATTTGTTTTTCCCGATCCAGTTCGCCCAACAATAAGATAATGACAATCAGGAAGTTCATTGTTATGTTTGTGCTTCACCAGCCTCTCTGTATCAAAGTTTAATATAGACGAGTTTGCCATTTTGTATAATATTAAACTATTGTTGATAATTTTATCTAGGACAGTAAATAATGAGCTACTATACAAAATTTCGAACACTATCAGTAGATTTATCCACGGAAGGTTATCAAGGTGATTTATCCAAATATACAACTCTTGATGAGCTCAAAAATGAAATCAATAATTTACTAAATCTTACCAGTGTAGATCCAGATGAAGTCGTCATTTTCCAGGACAAAGAAGGACGATTAAAAACGAATGATGTAAAACTGCCAGATGTACTTGTACGAATTTCTAATGCGGTTACTGGTAATATTGTGACTTTTAACAATCGATGTAAGATACGAGATTCTGGTAGGTCAGTGGATAATTTTGTTAAAAAAGCTGGTGATTTATTTAGTGGGAATTTTGTTATGAACCAGAATAAGATTACAGATCTTGGATATGCAACTATAGATGGAGACGCTGTAAACAAAAAATACGTCGATGATCAGGACGTTCCAATCAATAATGAAATAACAGCGCTCAAAACTGAGTTTCTTGGTCACGGGAATACGTTTTTAAGTTTTCGTAGAAACATAAACACACTTAAAAACGAATATTTTGGAAATCCATCAAATGTTGACATTACACTCGCTAATATTAATACAAAACTCAATGATATTAACACAAAACGCAATGATATTATTAGTGAAATTCCTAGTATTGTTGAGAAAACGAGTATGGTTAAAAATCCTCACAAACAGATTAAAAATATTGTGTATACTGTTGCTTCTGGGTCTAGTACATGGACGCAACAAAATAAATCTATCAAATACACTGCATATGTTACTGGTGTGTATAGATTCACAGTGATTAGCATTGGAGATTTTAATATTTCAACCACATCTCCATTACATATTTTGGGTACGTCTTCTGGAACTGTATCCATAGTAATATTAAAAGGTATTGCACAAATATTTACACTTGAACTAACTACTATATTTCCAAATACAACCGAAGTCGGTTATAGTTGGTGTTTGGAATTTGTAGCTGAATTACTAATACCAAGACTGGGGATTATGTAAACAAATATTATAATGAAAAGAAGTATAGTTGATTTCAATCACATTTCAAAAGATATTCCAGTACAGGATGTGGACGCACTAATACAATACTATAAATATTATCATAAAAAACTTTTGTGTGTTAAAAAATGTTACAAATATTACAACAAGATCCTTCGAGTAATATCATATCTACCCTTGTTAATGACCTGTTCTGGTATAGTTTCAAGTGGGGTATCATTAAATCCTTTTTTGTTAATCATATCCGGTATTGGTGTCTCTCTTTCAACAGCGTATAAAAAGTAGAACCAAGACTTTTGATAAAAAAGCATAGCTGCTTAACATCAGTTATAACTTACAAGAAACTACTTGATCAGATGCGGTCTTACCTACGAGGAGTCAAATATAATATGGATGATTTATTACCTGAATTTCGTATTATTGACAATATGTTAACAGACATTCTACCAATGAGGGTTAGCAAATATGAAAAAAATTTCCAAAAAAATATGAGTAACGAATAATTTTATCTAAACTTAAGATACCTTCCCTAATGCTAGTTTAATTTCCGCCTTGTTACCTGAAATTGCCACGCTCTAATGCGCATTAAGAATCTACACACAGGTAAACAGGTAATGTTTTCCTACCTGTAACTGCAGTATAAGATCCAGGTAAACTGATAGATCTTATCTTTTACAACTGAAATTTTATCTAAATTAAAGAAATAATGTTTGCAAAATTTAACAGTAGTAAAATCTGATGAAACATGAGGTATAAAATAATATAACTTACCTCTCACATTCATTCTAATGCGTAGTTTAATTTCCGCCTTGTTAAATGAAATCGCCACGTTCTAATGCGTAGTTTATTTTCCACCCTGCACGGTAATGCTATCTGTTTAAAATCTTGGGGTAGACTGATAAAACCTGTCTGTATTGCCTTCTTTAGAATTATTCGTGACATTCCACGCATGCGCTGTTCAAACAAATTCGTCATCTCTGCATGACAAAGCTTCTAGATGAATCTTGACCTTCCCACGTTGTTTTTCTGGTTAGTCTGACATGAGCTTACCTGGATGACCTTCTAACACTGTCTGGTTATAAAATACCTGTCTGCATACCTCTATAGGACAAAAGCTTACCTGGTGGGATGAACACCTGTTGTTTGTGTAAAATATATTTTGTTAATTTATCTGGATTTACAGGATGTACAAGGAAGTTATAATTCATGTACATAACTCTATCTAACACTGTAATAACAGAGAAGTGGGGGGATAGTTTATACATAGCAGTAGGGGAAAACAAGGTTGGGCTAAAACCCTTGTTGTACAAGGAAGTTTTAATTCATGTACATAACTCTCTATCTAACACTGTAAAAACAGAGAAGGGAGGGTTAAAAACTTTACTAATACTTTTTGAGAAAGGGGTGGGGGATAGTTTATACACAGCAGTAGGGGTAAAAAACAAGGGTTGGGCTAAATATCTTGTTTTCGTCTGCTGCTACCGATTGCAATTTGCCATACAGCGTCCAGATACCATCTGTTTCTTACTAATATGGAAACAAGGACTTTTAATACCTTTAGATCCAGGAATTTGGACGAGTTATTGCACTCACTAGCTATAAACGGTAGCTGTGGGTTTAAATTTATGGTATCACATATTTAAAGTTTTAGTATATATTAGACCTTTTAAAATTATAAATTCTTTGCTTGATATGACATCATAAACTAGAAGATATGATAATTTACATTTGTTGTACGATATTATGCATTAAATATATTTTAGATTAGTTGTAAATTTATATCTTTTGCTTTAAAGCTAATTTTTAATTTAAATAATTCTACAAAAATAGGACAGTTGCTCGATGGATAAATCCCACCCCCATAATAAATGCACTGATTCACGCTTGAATCTATTTCCTTAATCTCATCGTCAACAGTTTCATCATCAGACTCTTCCATTGGTGCATCAAAAGTCTTGAACGCACTATATTTATCAAAATCAGAGCTAGAGTTCTTTCTATTTCCTTTCAAACTTTTCTTGATTTAATTTCCTATTTCTTCACTTTTAGTATCATTTTCTGTGCTTTTATCTCTAATCTCCTCTTCACAAGTCATTGTTTTTGTTCTTGACTTTTCTTCATATTTGTTGTTTTCTCCTCTAATTTCCTCTAAAATCATCACATGCTAGTAGCATTTAATGTAACACCAATTTTGCTTTTCTAACTTACACTGTATATGGCACTACTGGGACGATGTTAGATAAGTGATGAGGTATAAGGTCTTTTGCTACCAAAAAATTTATTACAAGCTAAAAGCCGCAGATTATACATGTTATGAGGGAAAATTTTAGTATAAATAAGAACATGAGAAATCTCTCTAAATTGTATTAAAACTAACCCTTCTTTAGATTAATTTTCATTAAACTATATTGTGAATAATTTCAATTAAAATAAAGGGTTAATCTTTATTTAATAAGGCTATATTCTATTTTGATAAAGATTGCTTCTTGCAACGTCTGCCTCCAACTGATACAAGTTTTCCGCATTATACATGTATAAACTCACTAAGCTTACACTCAATGGCAAAAAATTCTTGACATATTCTCCAACTGAGTATTTTGGCTTGGATGTTAAATCCAAGGTCAGAAATAAAAACGTAAAACATACATAGTTCTATGAGGACAAGGCTGGAACTTTTTAGTTTGAAGCACGCCGTTTACATGTGATGCCAGTATAGCACTATCAAGGCATTACCAAAAAAGGTTAGAGGTGCCTTGAACTGACTATAAATAACAGCCACCCTCAAACGTTGGCTCTCACTTTCCGTTGCTTCAAGACTAGAAAGATTCATCTTGTGTTGTACAGGTAAGACTTTATGTTCTAAACTTTCTTATAAAGTAAGTACTTTTGCAGTTAAATATTTATGATCGTAACCTTCATAGTTGCAATGTTCTTATCAGTTCGTCTTTTTATTTCTAATATTATAATATAATGAATGTTTAATTGTTTTAAGAACTTGTATTTTTATTTATGATAATGGTAAAAAGATTAAAATGGTTACCGACTTCATGTTTAAATTTAATTTGGAAATTTAAATATTCTTTCAGGAGTAAATAATAATGTTTTGTAATCTATTCTAAACTAATATTTTATCCCAAATTGAGAAATATATATTTCTTCAAAATGATTGTTGCATTAATCGCAACTATTTTACAATCTTTAATTAAGTCAAGATTTATTATCTGTAACATATTATAAAATGCGAAAAGCTACGAATACACGAAGTTGGTAAACTTGAAAGGAAAATTGTTATATGCATTTTGTGTATTGTTCAATGTAAAGGCTTTTGTGCCTTTGGAATGTAGTACCGTATATCACCTATATCAACTATATGAACAAACTCACTTTCCGTTGTTTCAAGACTAGACTGAGAAAGGTCATCTAGCACCTCCTCTTTGGACTAAAGTCGGGTTTGGTTTTCTTACACCACTTATTTCATCTCAGGATATTTTGATGGGGTTTAGTAGGTCCAGGTCGTTGTCAATTTCGCGACCGATGAGCTCCCGTATCTGGAAACGTTCGGGGTTTTGAAACTCAGTGACAACCGTGTCCTCTGCCCCAAGATCTGCATCTGTATACATAAACATGCCTTTCTTATTTTTATTTGTGCTGTCACGCAACTTAGCATTGGTCACAGCCGTACTATCGCCAGATATGTATATATGATGCGGCTACGGGCCTTTTCTAACCAGTGAATGTAGTACAATACAGCTTGTTCTCTCCGTGCAAACTCAAGCCATCAGTTTAACTTAAATATTCATCAGCTATTGGCACCATCAAAATGGCCTTCACAATTGTTTGGAATAGTTTCACAGCAGAGGTTTAACATGTGGATAGTTGGGTATGTGTGAGGCTTCACGATAGAGTATGTGTTGGATTGTAATCAAAAGCGGATGGTGCCTTGTAGAAGGTGTCTGTTTCGATAATGTATCATAACACGTAGGATCCATGTCAGAATTTAAGCACTACAATTTCCATTTCAGGCCATATACTGTTTTCAAAATTGATGGAGAATATAACATTTATCAAGTTAATACTTTTCCCATGCGAGTTCTTAATTTTAGTCACTTCTTAGAGATACCTTAACTTTGAAGCGTTGACATTTTTAAAGCTATGTGTATTATATTCGCAGACATGCAAATTATCTCGAATTTTATCCAAAGATCACTATATGTGAGTCTGACGAGAAGACGATCTGTTTTGACTCTTCAATCTTCACAGACTGAAAATTAAGCTTATTTTCTTATAGTGAAGGAATCCGTATATATATATATATATATATATATATATATATATATATATATATATATATATATATATATATATATATATATATATATATATATATATATACAGAGAGAGAGAGAGAGAGAGAGAGAGAGAGAAGTAACCCTATCAAATTAATTAAATTTGAATTATAAATGATCACATATTTCCAACGAGAAACTTGAAGCAAAGCGACGACAATATTTTGTGTCGTCCAAAACTATCCAAGAAGTGTTGGCAGACGATAATGCAAGCAATTATTAAAACGATATGACGCAACACCATCTACCACCAATAGATAGAGTCACGATCAGGCAAGAACAAAAAGACGTGGTTCTTAAAGATTATTTTCACATTCCAGCTGCATAAAATATAACTTCGAGAAAATGTAAATGGACGGCTTACACTTACACTTTTATATGTAATCAGTTCAAGTTCGAAGGCAATTTACTCCAATTGAATTAGCATTATATGACCTACTAGTTTTGATGTTTCATAAACCAGCAAACCAAAACTAAACGCACGTTCCCATGGTTGTCATGTCTTTGCTTGCTCTTTATAAACTTGGCAGAGTGAATCTGTTCGTAGACGAAAATTAGCAGACAAACACTACACTGCGTCCAATATTCAAAACCATTTGTTGCGTCTTGTTGAATAAATTATGTTAAAAGTACTTGAAAATCCTCTTAATTTTGTAATTATTTTTCTTCAGGGAATCGGGTGTAACACTGATGTCAGAAGTCATGTATGGCAAGTCTTACAATGTCTTCTAACCATTCGAAAATTTTCATATTGACCAGTCATTGTAAGATATTCAGATAAAATTTATTAAAAATCTACGCTGTCTCTGCGATAGTTTTGATGTTTACTTGAATCTTTATAAATTAGTTATAAATGCTTTCTCGAAGCCCAGTATGTAGACTACAAATGTGTTTTAAAGTCGCGGTCAGGATGTTTACTTCGTCGAGGTCGTTTCTGCTTGTCCTGTACAGGGTAACCGTGTGCCATTTTCTGACAATAGGCAAAGAACTTAAAAGATGATCAGATCATCCCAACCAGTTTGAAAAGTGCAATGCAATTCTATTTCGCTTGCTTGAACTTTTTACGTAATTAAAAGAACAATTTTGTATAAAAGACGTTTTTTAAAACAATTCTTTGATCTTTGCTTAGATTTGAGTTCAAGGTCTAACCTTATTTAAGAACATATAAAGGTTTAGAAACCTGATCTTTTTAAATATTAGTGATGTTTTCTAGAAAATAAGATTGCGTCATAACTCAGGTGACAATTTATCACGAATGTCTAGTGCCTTCTGCTAATATTATGGTCAGAAAAGCACGCGTCTGCCGCCACAACAAAGGTTTGGGAAACATCCAAGTTGGGTAGGCTAAATGTTAAAGCAAGCGCAACAGGCGTCTCGATGACTTCAGTGAAAGAATGCAAGAGGATCAGATGAGATGACTGAACAGACTGAGACGTCAAGCATTTTAAAATCCATATCTTGGTGACGAGTCCAAGGTTTCTGAATTTTACACACTCTTCTATGATCAACAAAACTATGAGCTGATACTTATTGCCGAGGATTTTGTCAAAGTAAGGCAAAGTGGTCCATATGTATTCTAAACCGGTTTGTAAATCATTTCTTTGCTTTGATAAATTCGTGTAGTAGCTGATTGTTTGCCTACAAATAGTTAAAGAAACATCCGCAAAGCACGATGTTAACTAGACGGCAATATACTACAGGCTACTGGGATGGTGTGGAAACTATAAAAAAGCTGGCAGAAGCCGTCAAAGTCTCTCAAGATGTTGCCATGGCATGGTTCAAGAAGCTGATCAAACACTAATATTTACCTATTACGCCCTACGAAAATTTTCCGGCTGTGTTTGGTGTTAGAGCCCCTAACGAGGTTTATTAGGCCTACATGTACTATATGCTGACCATGTTTGATGTCTCGTGTTGTTGCAAAAGGGCACTATCTGCTACATGTGCACAACTTTATTCAAGTTAAGGTTATGGATGCTCTTGACGGGAAATGGAAATCAATGATTATCAATAACATATGTTATGTATCTGATAGCAAGTACAGTTTGCAGAAATGTCAATTGCAATTTTGGCTGATTTAACACTTTGTTTAGGTATCACATTTTTCCTCCTTACTGTCAGCCCGATGTCTTTTTGTCTTCAGCTCCAACTAGGCATGTTTCATTATTGTCAGCTCTGGTCATTATTTCATACGTTTTCAAGGTTTTGATTTTTTGATTTCTTGGGATATAAATCGGATGTGATAAGAATGATCATAAATGA
This sequence comes from Potamilus streckersoni, assembly GCA_016746295.1. NCBI lineage: Eukaryota > Metazoa > Mollusca > Bivalvia > Unionida > Unionidae > Potamilus > Potamilus streckersoni. The sequence continues at coordinate 762,620 of JAEAOA010000791.1, forward strand.
CAATCTGTTTGCCACACTCAGTGTTACCTCAGCCTGTGAACAGATGAGAGAGAGAGAGAGAGAGAGAGAGAGAGAGAGAGAGAGAGAGAGAGAGAGAGAGAGAGAGAGAGAGAGAGAGAGAGAGAGAGAGAGAGAGAGAGAGAGAGAGAGAGAGAGAGAGAGAGAGAGAGAGAGAGAGAGAGAGAGAGAGAGAGAGAGAGAGAGAGAGAGAGAGAATGGGACCAAGGACATTTTCTGACATGAAAGACACTGCTGCCAGGAGATGAGGACACTCCAGCTACTCTGGAATGCTGTAGCTTCCACATGTGAGTGTTAGGCATTTACTAGAAGTGATCTATCTAGACAATCCCCCCAGGAAATACATTTTTATCTCCCATATTGTGTGAAATGAATCTGCCGTCTTAAGTTTTAGTATTTTTGATACAATTATTAGTAAGCTTTCCTCTGCACTGTTTGTTTACATTTACTAAGTGGTTGTCTTCTAATTGTATCATATATATATATATATATATATATATATATATATATATATATATATATATATATATATATATATATATATATATATATATATATATATATATATATATATATGATTTGGTTTTGGTTTCGTTTTCATGCAGTGCAATACAAAGTGTTCCCTTCCAAACAGAGTGTAGGGCTGTAAAGGGCGTTTCAGATTCTCCTGTTAGCAACTCATTATACATTTTGTCTTGGATCTCTCATGTTAAGACAAATATTTAAGATACAGCTCTGAAAATTTACACAGTTGTATTCCATACCTTCCAAACATGGGCAGTAATAAAATTGTAATTTTAACATACGTAATTTAATTTTTTATTAAAACTTAAACATTTAATATAATGTTATCAGTAAATTACGTTTCCGGTGTTGTATCACAATTTATATCATGATGAGGTTAGAGCTCATTGGTTCTGTTCTTAATCAGTATCATTAGCTTCATTTGCATATTTTATCTAGCTAAAAGTCCTGATTTGAGGCCTGCACAAGAAATATTAAAACTTATTATTAGGGGACCTCTTCGGTGGGCTAAGTGGTTAGAGCTTTCTCTTTCGATGCGAGAACTTGCGGGGTCAATGTAATAGTGGAGGTTATAGTGATATAAAGTTTAAGTCATTAATATCTGACTATTGGCATATGGTAAATGCACACAGGTCCAGATGTAGTCTTTAATGAGAGATCTGTGTCATAACTCTGTATATTAGACAACCTGGAATAAATAAATAGATAATCTCTATCAGACGCTCTTTGTATTTGACAACCCGGAAGTAAATCATCTCTTTCATAACTCTGTCTATTAGATAGCCTGGAAGTATGTCATCTCTAACATAACTATGTATATTAGGTAAACTAGAGGAGAGTCATCTCTGTCATAACTCTGTCTATTAGATAGCCTGGAAGTATGTCATCCCAAATATAAATCTGTGTATTAGGCAAACTAGAGGAGAGTCATCTCTGTTATAACTCTGTGTATCAAATAATCTTGATGTGAGTCAGACTTGTCCATCATCACAATAGGTGTCATCTGTATTGTGAGTTTCTCTAGAACTCGCTGAGGGATTTCAATCCACCTGTCCATCACATTAACCTTGTTGAGTGTTTTGGATCCAGCTATCCCTTACATTAACCTTGTTGAGTGTTTTGGATCCAGATGTCCCTTACATTAACCTTGTTGAGTGTTTTGGATCCAGCTGTCCCTTATATTAACCTTGTTGAGTGTTATGAATTTAGCTATCCCTTACATTAACCTTGTTGAGTGCTTTGGATCCAGATGTCCCTTACATTAACCTTGTTGAGTGTTTTGGATCCAGCCGTCAATTACATTAACCTTGTTGAGTGTTTTGGATCCAGCTATCCATTACATTAACCTTGTTGAGTGTTTTGGATCCAGCTGTCCATTACATTAACACGAACTTTATGAAATTGTATAGAAAATTGAATTTGCATCTTGGTTAATGAAAACAATTGAATGTAAATTGTAATTGCTTTCTTGATGATGCAGATGCTTTCTGGTCACTACTCTACGTCAATTTAATTTTGTTAGTAACACACAAAATTAAGTTGGTCAGCCGACAATCAAATCATGCAGCGTGTGTCGAGCTAGTATGGCATAATCTGTAGAGAACTGTGTATGCAAATTGAAATTTTAACGTAGCCTTAACAATTTTTAGTCCTGTCACTACTATGTTTGCTGTGTGGCAGTTTATAGTGATGCCAAGCACTGTGGCATAATGCTGCAGATATAGCGCATGACGTATCACGCAGTTAAATTATCCTTACACCAAACCGAATAGTCCTAACACTAAACTCTTAATGCTGCGCGCCAAGCGATACGCCTGCTAGTAGCAATTTATAAAGTCTTTGGTGATCTTTGGTGACCGGAGCAGATAGCAAAATAGCGATATATATATATATATATATATATATATATATATATATATATATATATATATATATATATATATATATATATATATATATATATATATATATATATATAAGTCATTGATCAAGTGGTCTGCTTATTTATAAGATGGAAGAACAAATTGTGGTTTAAGGCCAGCATGAAAACCATAGATGGCTCGTATATACACTCAAAAAGCATTATAACGTGACCAAAAAGTAAGCTGCTCAAATGACGTCGAAAGAAAGTGTATATCCATGTGTTTTAAAAATGATGCATTGAGATTCTTGAGAATGTTCTATGCTATAACTGGATGTCCTTTCCATGGCAACAAGAAAAAAGCAATGCGATAATATAATTTGGTAGAATTTTATCCCGTCCCTTCTTTGGCGAACTCAGCCCCCGTTAAATTTGAAATCAATGGAGAGACCAAATATTATATCGTTATGAATGGCAGTTACTTGTACCTTAAAGTCAAAGTTCTGAAAAATTATACCACTCCAGGTGCCGATGCTAGAGTAGCTCCAATTAACAACACACATTTGTTCATCAGCCTGGATCTATTTTTTTTATAACAAACTGGTCAGCAGCAGTACCGATCCTTACCCTTAAGAGAGCAGCATAAAAATATTTTCATGGAACGGAGAAGAAACCAAGGCTACTTATTGGGATGGTTGTGCGATGTAGTAACCAGACACGTCGGAACCGTTAAACGACATAGCCGTGACAGTAGACGACAATGCACACAATGTGGGATTTATCGACCGTAGAAAGATATTTTTCATAGTCACAGTTTAAAACGAATGGATCACTTTCATTTGGGCATGTTGTTGCAAGACAAGTATTTGTTGAACGGAATGGATATCTGGCTGGGACTTAATCGATGCAGTACCGTTGTCTATTTATTTGCCAATTCGAACTATTACAAACCATCGTCCAAAATGCCGTACTTTACGTGTAATAAATGGAAGTTTTACTCAAAGTGGAAAACGACATTGGTCATACTTTAAGCAGAACGACCCATAATTATTCAATAAGTAGAATGGGAGTTAAACCTTCACCTTTGCGGCCGGACACAGATTCAAGTTGGACTGTGATATTTTCAAGACAGTTATCCACATATTTAATCACCGGCATCGTCAGCAATGAAATCCTCAATGGAACCATCTCTCAAAATCTTTTCGAGCTTAATCACTACAAAGTTGCCAAGATTAAAGTCAAACTAGCAGGGGATTACTTTGTATACCTGACCATTCGAACCTAACTTTGAGCAGACAAATGCACCTGAAATCTTACTGCCCCTGTAATAAGCCACGGGCAGTTAGGCACAATCAGCAGTTAAAGGGATTTCGTACAACGATAATGCGGGAAGTTATGCTTTTCGGGCCCTTGATTTCGCTCCAGACCAAGGCAGCGAGGAGAGACATTCCCAACCTATAAATTTGCACCAACTTCGTGTGGAATTTCAGTTTTCAGAAGTTCTATCGAACATGGTAAACCTCAATTTCTATGCAGAATTTGGCAATACTCTAGAAGTCAACAGTTTGAGAGGTGTAATTCTAGACTATTAGAAGATATGGAAGAATCTTATCCTTCCTCGGAATGTAGAGCCCCTTTGGAGACGGGAGGAAGGACATCTTGGAATCAGAACAAGAACAAAAAAAAAAGAAAGACAAAGAGGACATCATGATGTCGAGATGGTCAGGACATTAAGAACATTTTGTCTTTTGTCTTGCTAAGCAATTTTCTGAAACAATTACAGTATTGACCTACTAACATTGTTATGGATGTCAACAATATCATCCCAGTCATATTCAGCACAATAAATTGCGATAAGCCAAGAAGAAAAGCTGGAAAGGTATTGGACGCTTGGGGTCTTGTCTCGGAAAAGAGTTTTTTGCATCAGTCTAAAGCTTTGAGTGACTGTTTCTCGCCTCCATTGATTTCTCTCGAGATCCACCGCATCGAATTTCTCTTTCCACAGAGTACGGAAACGAATCGTATAGCTATTTACTCAACATAAATTTTCAAGAAAAGATTCAGAATTGAATGAATGACTTATTATTGCCTGTGATTGACAAAACTGATATAATGGAACTTCATTACCATTTGATAATCATATCGTATACCTTTCTAATAACAGTTTGTTTAACCATTCTTTGAATAGTGTCGTGTGTGTTAAAGATAACCTTCCTCATCGCAAACCTAAAGACATTCATGCTTATGTCATCAACACCAACTAAAGTTATCAACTAGGAACCCAAATGGTGGCACATCAGTTTGAATGCAGGATGGGTTCGAACTAAAATTAGAGGAACCCCGGGTGTAGAGTTTATGTAGCCATGCTGTAATTTTGTATACAAGGTCACGGAAATTTATTGCCTTGAAGATATGTCAATATTTATATATTGACATTACGGTCGCAATGATACTTCTATGGTGCTTTTATTATTATTCTATATTTATATTTTTGAATTCTGGCCTCCTTTTAATGATAATTATAATGGCAGATATCGCGTCTGCCATCATGCCGGAATGTGTCTGCCATCATGCCGGAATGTGTCTGCCATCATGCCGGAATGTGTCTGATATCGTGCCGGAATGTGTCTGATATCATGGAGCAGTAGCGCTTGACGGCAAATGGGGCCTGCTGTTTCACCTCATAGTTCAAAACAAAAAGGTCGGACAGTTGAGGGACTGGGACACTCATAGGGACGATATGGTGGCTCTGCACCAGACCCTGAAAATCAGACATTGTGAAGGACAAACATTCAGTATGGATGACCTTCTTGTTTGCAAGTTTTGCTCCAAACAATTACTGTGGTTATGGATCCCCATCTTTGGAAGACGACATCATAAATTTCATTAGAAGAAATGAAAAATCGACTCGATTCAATGATGTGAGATTATATTAAATATATCTCATGGTGTGTGGACAATATTTTATTCATTTCCTTTAACTACGCAGTCTTAGATATTTAGTGACTTATTTTGATAGCGATTATTCTAGAAACGAGGATAATGTTGAATTATACTTTTGTGAACATTACAGTTATCCTTTGTTTTTAGCTAGGTAACGCTTTGTACTTCGATGGACAAATAACCTAGATCAGTGGAAGATGAGTTTGACACCACAACGTTGTCAACATTTAAATTATGTTCCTATTTGATAAAAATAGTTTCCTTGTTAACTTTGTATTGGACAAGTTTGTTTTTACCAATAAAAATGTGGAGAAAGTTTTCAAACTGGTTTATGATATTTGTTTTTCGATAATGAATGAATATATGATCTGTGACCTCTCTCTATCCCTCAGGGTAATGTTTGAGTTTGAATTGAAGTTCATGGAATATTTTCCTTTACGTACGCTTTAGGCATGCAAGTATGAACATTAATGTCTGTACATCCATCATTGTTAAGTCTTAATATTTTAAACTTCGGATAAATGCTCTCTTACACACCGTATATTTGTGATTTAAGAGACTTATTATTTTATGAGATTTTATCGCCTTCTCTTATGTCCTAAGCTAACACATAACGCATCGGATAGTTTGTGTATGGGGTTTTAGATGGCATTAATGGTGTAAGGGTATCATCCTGTAAGGGATAGTAGGTTTGTGAGATTTAGTGTTGCTTCTAAAACTATAAACTACAAGATGAGTTGTATTATTATTAGTGTGTGTTAGTGTTATTGTATATTTCATAGATCTCATCTCCTGCTTTTACACTTTACGCTAACCCAAGGCATTTTGAATGTGGGAGGTCAGCTCTTTGTAACAGTATTTTCATTTTGAGGCTATAAACCATCTGAGGCCCAATCGCCATATATAAGTATACGATATATTCATTGGTATCGCGTTATTCGAGGTTTTTGGTAATTGTCTGCATTCCGCCAAATATACTATGCTAATCTTATTTAGAATTGACCGCCATATGTTTCTAATTCTGCATTTATCTGTTTTATTTTGAGAAAATGTTGGAAGTGCTAGAGAGTACACTATTTTAAAAATGTGCCCATGAATTGGACCTTTTCAAACAGCTGAACCCAATGTTCTCATATGGGTTAACCATTTTGTCGTCTGATTATAACAAATGACTTTATGCAAGAGTCACCTCACATGAGTATTGTCATATTTTAAATCAATAAACAAGAGATTGATATGGTAGCAAATAAGAGTAAAAATATGAAGAATGTTAATGTTGATTTTTGCAGTCACTTTCATAGTCCATAGGTTTTGATTAAATATATTTATTGTACACGCTTTATTGCTGTTCATTGTAACACCAGGCTTTATTTAAATAGATGGTTGTCGACATGTACTGGCATGCTCATATTGATGTGCTCACAAATATCGACAATCTGACACGAACCTCAAGTGGTTGCATTTTTTAATTCTATCAGACAAGTTATGTTTTTGGAGGGTACATGTGACAGAATGAGAGTCATTGACGTAGCATCCAATTTTAAGTTGATTTACAATTTGCGCATCATATAATTCAAGATCCTAATATTAGGATAAGTATATGCCATAAAAATATTTTTTTGGCATTATCGTGATATCAGAATAACACCTGACGTTTTATTTATCAGCAGACATACAACATATACAGGCAAATCAATGTCGATAGCGAGGTTTATTTGCAAGACCAAAAAATACCTGTGAATATTACCAAGAAAAAATGATTTTTTTTCGCATGGTCTGAGATAAAGAGAGAAAATTATTTTAGTGTGTATTTGTGTGAAATACAGAAAAGTCATTTATGATTTGTGTGTATGAATGAGATAGAGACAGATAGATAGATAGAGAAATATATATTATATAATTGTGAGGGAACATCTGTGTCTTTGTGTTTAAGAGTGTAAACAATTATTTAAGATGTATAACTTCTCAACACTTTACGAAAAATTGAAATTACTAAATTGATCATATAGTTTTGGATTAATACATAATTTTGGATTTTAGTGAACTTTTTCAAAGACATTCTGGATGTGCCATTACCAATATATTCAAGACTATCGGAATGCATTCGAAAAATTCAACAATTTTGGAATTGTGGTAGGACATTTACTATTGTTTTACTATTTATTCACAATTTTGTGCCTGTTTAATTTTCATTTTGCATTTTATATAATAAACTGGTTTTTGAATTTACTTAAGTTGTTGATTCACTTTCTTTATGTTACATATTTTAGTGTCTAGAACGCTAGCAATAAATAAAGTGTTCAGGACCACGCATATTTGGTAAAACAAACATTGAAACAGAGCAATTCGTGTAGAGGGGAACACGAGATGCAACTTGAATTGATATCATATCAGTTAAATACTATATAATTCTATTCTGAGGTTACAGATGCGCCGTGTCACGTACCATGCAACTGAACTATTGTTATATGTCTTGGCGTTAGAAACATGTGGTTAGAATATTATGAATTTAGAATAAGAAATGCCACACGTGCTGCTTAAATCTGGAGATAAAAACTTCCGGAACTGACTAACGAGAATAAACAATTAAGGCAAACTTGTATAAAATAAAACACACAACATCATGGACGGGAAATATGATTATTTTGGAATTATGTTCGAGCCATTCAGTGGGAGAGTTTAGATCTCCGGGATATAATGAGTTAAACTAGAATTCCAAAATGTTTCGAGAAATATTTTGTTTTTTCTTTATTTGTGAAGCTGTGATCGGTAAGCAGAAGGGGATTCTGCAGGAATAAAAAACAGTTAAAAGACTCGTAGATTAAAGTGAATATTATTAGTACCAAAATGATACATTATCAATGAGTAGTACAATTGTTGACCATAAAATTGTGCTATTCAGTCTGAAAGATAACACATCAACAAGCTTAATACATTTAATGAGGCTTTTCTGTCTTAAAGTTATCAAAATGGTTACAATATTAATTCTACCGCAACAAGATCAAAACCTATGGACATTAAAACGAAACAAAGAATAAGATCACGTAGAGGAGAACACAGCCAGTTCACTATAAATGGCTAAAAGTTAATGAACACATATCTGAAATTAGATATACGGTATACATATTCAAGAATCCGGCAGGTTAAAGTCCAAACGTAGTGAAAAAATGAAAGCTTTTAAGTGAATATAACAATGTGCAATTTTAACGAATTTAAAAGTAGAAATGCATCATTTTTTGTAATCACTAGTAAAATCGAAAGGAAAACAATGTATTCAGATTACTGAATAATGTGATTTTCACCATCACAACAAATAAAGTTGCTTTAACGAAAAATGCTTTTTTTGGTCAATAACAACTTAAAATAATTGACTTTGCTGGTACCTAAGTATTTGCTATAGCTTAAGGGATATGCAATAATTAATACATGTTTGTTATAGTCTAAGGGATACACAAGACTTAATACATGTTTCTTATAGTCTAAGGAATAAGGAAGAATGAATACATGTTTGTTATAGTCTAAGGGATACACAAGACTTAATGCATGTTTGTTATAGTCTAAGGGATATACAAGACTTAATATATGTTTGTTTTTTCTCTGGATGTTTCTATAATACCGCTGTTCATTTTGTCTAGAATAAAATGACCTGGTTACAATACAGTGGTGATTTGCAATTTGGTTTCCTCATTTCCTCATAACGTTCCACTAACCACTTTCTATATACAACTCGTTGAAAAGAAGCACTGGACTGATAATAACAATATATATATATATGAAATGAAAACGTTTCTATTTTCAGTTTTTAGGAGCTTGAGTGGAAATGTTCTTTTTTACTACAAATATACTCTACGAATTAGAATGTTCTGACGCCTCTTAAGGTACACTTTGAAATATCCAAAACAAGACATATAACTATTTTAATTGTTTGCCAGTGCCCCATGAACATTCATACATATTATCCGAAATGTAGAATTTAAGACCACTGATATGCATTCTATTATCATATATTTTCTCAAATTAGTAAGCGCCCCCGCTGATTTTAGCGTAAATATCTGAAACACATGTTGCAATGAGATAGGTGTGTTTTATTTCTTATGAAGTCAATGCCTGATTTCCTAAGATGCTATCTCAATTGAAAAATCTGGGAATCAACAATATTTAGCAGATATATAGTAGTTAATAATTTGTTATGTTGAGCTGATGTCGAACTTATCGGGTCACTATCTTTAGTTTTCTTCCATAATATTAAGACACTGTCAAACTGACCGTGGAAGACTTAGGTGAGATTTGTTAAAGTTGCTTTGGCCAAGACTTTCTTTTCATTGATGTAGTCGTTAATGAAAGCAATTCGATTTACGGATTGTGCATTTGAATCTGAAATAATTATACCGTACTCGAGACAAATGTTCTTCATTTCACATGTTTCGTACGCCTTGTTCCACAATTTCAGAGCCAAGTGTTATTTTAAATATGGAATAACACAATAATACATTTAAACATGATCTGACAGCATGCATAGGTTTAATGTATTTAAAATATTTTTTTCCAAAAATCTCTGAATCCACGAAAATGTTGCCATGCAACCTAAAACGACTCGCATCCATAGTCTGTGGTGGTTTTTTGCATAAACAATTAGATAAAATTGTTTACCATTCTGCCATTGCAATCGTTTAATATTCATATCGTTCTGTTTTTATATTAAACGACTAAACAAATAAACGAAACATGTTCATCCAAAAATAAAGTGATGTCTTGAAATGAAATATTGAACTTTGTGTAGTCTCTCTTCTTTGCCAGTTAGGAGCTATACATTTGTCTTAAGTTCCCAATTATTGTAGGATGAAAGGCAATTGCATGGTACCCAATCTTGTACGTGTCTTACATACTGATATCCATTCAATGTGCAGTGAATATTTTACATGTTGATCAAAGAATTATTTCAGACAATCAGCTATGATGCTTAGGTTTTCAGTTATTATATTCTGGGTAGGTAGATGCATATAGAACAAAATAATCTGCTAAAGTTTCCAAATTGTATTCTCGTCAACTTTCATTAAACTAAATCCTTGTCATTTTACTCAGTTTTCATTGAACTGCAGTTCCTTTGTCTCTATAATTCCTTTGTAAAATCGCGCCTGTTTCTTCTTTCTAGCATTAATCAGTATCAGGTAAATTGAACACAACTATTCATAGTATAGATGTTAGGTGTAATTGAACCTGGTCTAGGGAACCCAGAACACTTTCAGCAAATGATTGAAACCTTGCCTTTATGGTCATACTAAATAAATTCCATTATATTTTACAAATTTAGGATGGAGTAAAAATGTAAGGTGTTTGAACAAAGCGTTGTTTTGTTTATCTGTGATCCTGTCGAAAAATTCAACATAATGCAAATCATTAGCATGCAGGTTGATCAAATTGTATACATTGTCTTCTGTTTTCTTTTTTTTTAGGAATAACATATTTGTGTGCGGTATTTATAGTTTTTGACTTATATGTAGCAAAAGGGTTGACTATTAGATAAATCCGAACGTAACAACTAATATTTCAAGAGTCATAGCAGCTTTTAAAATGATCTAACAACACCACAGAATGGTCATTACAACAGCCAATTCCGGGATATGCATTATATTCGTGTGATTCTATAGCACACGTGGATATTATTGCCTAGGTGCAATTTGAAATCGTAAAATAATATATATATATATATATATATATATATATATATATATATATATATATATATATATATATATATATATATATATATATATATATATATATATATATATTCTGGTCTTGGGATAGTTTTCACTTCTGACTGCTGTAAACTATTTTCGATTTCCTTTACAAAAAAACTCCAATTAAATACCCAATGCAAGACTCCTCATTCTCAGTTCGATCTTGTGGAACTTTTAATGTCTCTTGCTTTGCTTGTTATGATCAATTTGAATTTTGTTAATCCTGATACCTACTTGAATGGTACTTTCTTAAAAAAATCACTCAAAGTCGTTAGAATTCGTTTTATCATCAACATTTCTTAAGATTCGTTTAATCCCTTTGAATTATTTATTAAAGTTTCTTTGTACTTTAACAACTTTAAACATGTTGTTTTGCGTCTATTTTGATTGTCCAACATCAGCATGCAGCTTGTTGTTAAATTCAGTAAATATGACATCTTTTATCGTCTTGGTCTAATCACTCGTATGTTTTATAGATCAAATCAAAATGTATTTTCTTTGATCTAATTATGATGAAGCTTGCATGTTGTTGTTTTGACATTCTCTAACATTTTGGTTATGTATGTCAAATCATTTATTAACGCAAATCTGGCAAACTATTAGTGCTAGCATTATCGTGATGTTGAAATCACTTCATTTTGTGCATAAACCATTTCTAAAGGTTTAGTTTGTCTCCTTTTTTGAATGTAATTATTTTAGCATCTCTGTAAAATGTAATGATAATAGTATCTATGTAATGGTTTCAAAGAGGTTTTGAAGTGCCTTGAATCTGTTATGATTTTGTTTATGTCACAATTATTTCACAGTTCACCCACTGTTCATTCATTTGTAAATGTAGTAAATGTATTGCATCTGATTTTTCATTATGTGTTTTCTATTTCGGTGAGGCTTTAAATAAAGTATTGAATCAATGTCTAATCGATTCATGTCGGTCGAAACATTTTTATCTTTTGGGTTCAATCAGTTTTTGTTCTTCCTCTGTCAGGTTAGTTTGTTCATTACCAAAATGATTATTACCAGTAAAATTATTTACACTATGACGTAATATATTGCTGATTTGTATCATGAAATGCATACTTATTTGAATACTTAAAATCATAGTAGAAACTGCCTAGTAGCTGCGTCACTTGGTTTCACATCTGTCAGGCTTTCTGTCTGAATTCCAGCACGCGATGAATTCTGATATTTTCTGGATTCAGCCTCTTGAAGCCTGCACCTGAGACAAAGCGCAAACATAAATTATTAATGTATCAATACATAATATATTTGTATTCCTTTGTTTGATTACAATCAATATATTTCCTGTTAACAGCTGGATATTCAGTTCTAATAACTGTGATTCCGCCACGTATTCCTTTTCGACAATAGTATGCAGATCAACATCAGTTATCATCTCCAGCCGGATTCTAGTGATTTTTTCGGGCGGCATCCCACGCAATTCTAGGACAAGAAAACTATCAAAATGGATCCCATTTGTAATATGACAAGCAGATGTCACGAAAGGTTTAGATACTTCTACAAGGATCAGCACATCCATTTTCAGATAGTAACTAACTTTGTTCCAGATATCGATTTACAATATATGCTGCGAAAATGTTCTTATTGCGGCCGATTGATCTCATTACATGTATCGCAAGAGCCATGTACTCATATCGGTAGAATCCTTTCGGACTAGTACAGTCTAGTTTGCCATCACGGTCAAGAAATTCATCTGCAGTATATCTAAATGTTTGTACACCCACGATTAGGTTTTATCGAAGGAGGCGTAAATAAACAGAAGGCTAAAATCGCCAAATTTATTTGAACGAAATAAATATTACAGACCTTAAAGTTATTTATTTGTCTACTTAGTAAATTGGTAACGCATAACAGTTTGTATGTATAAACACAAGGAACATTTATTTTATAATTTCTCGTGGATGACTTTTCAGGATCGTTATTAATGCTAACAATAGCAAATAACAATGACTCAAAATCAGAATCACAAATGGCACGCGCCTAATTAAAATTTGAAAAGGACAATGAATTATGATCTTTAGATTGCAGAACAGTTCTAACAGCGTCTACACAATCTAGACCATTTTTACTAGAAGTGTCCTCGCTAGAATAACTGTGCAACTATTTTCTGCAATAATGTTTGGTATTGTAGCTTTCTATATTGGCCTTTTTGTTTCCATGCTTAGTGACCATCTTTTGTATCATTATGAATACATAGCAAATCAAACTTTAAACCATCACCAACAACTGAAGAACTGAGCAGCGGTATGTTTCCTTAAGCGGTTACTAAAACACGTTGAAAAAGATATAATCGTTCAAACTTTGGTAAATCGTTAATTTAAATCAGAAATCGATTCTTTTAAATTAACTGATCCTGATTTTGGTTGCAATTGCAAGTTGGATGGAAACACCCATGATTTAAAGATAAAATACAAATAACAGTATCAACATATTTGTTATCGTTGTTGTTTATGTTAACACAACTGAATGCAGAACCGTATATGGTTATGATTGGAAATGGTATTGCAGAAAAATCAAGAGCGTCTTAATACTTCTGCTAAAATAAGTTGTACCTCTATTTCCTTTATTGCTTTTGAGTTGGAGAGTACCAACCTGAATAAAGTTTCCTTCTCTGACATGTTCAGTAAGTATTTGTTTCTGCAACCAGTTTAATAGGTTTTTCTTACGTCGAGTTCCTTGAGTTTAATTCTGTAGCAAGTTCAGCAAGTAAAGGCAAGCTCAGCATGTTTGTATTCTGAAGCTCTTTCCTCTCTGAGACAAGTTCAGTAATTTGTATTTTATTGTCAAGTTTCTTTTGCAGTTCAATACGTTTATTTGTGTAAACAGTTCGGTGAGCTTTCTTCTGGAGCATTTTCCTGCGACACCTTTAACAAGTGTTATTTTGCAGCAAGTTCAATGAGTTTCTGTAGCAAGTTCTGTAAGTCCTGTTTCCTTCTGCAGCGAGTTCTGCAAATTGTCATTTTAAGTCGAGTTCTGTAAGTTTCTTCTACGTCAAGCAAAGTAAGTTCCTCTTTCGTGGCACGTACAATATTTTTTCAGCAGCAAGTTTGTCAAGCATTTTGTGGTCAAGTTCAATATTTTTCTTTGTGCGGCTAGTTCAACACGTATATTTCTACAGCAAGTTTCTTTCTGCAGCAAGTTCGGTACGTTTATTCTCCGGCATATTTGCTTAAGCCTTGATAATATAAATTTCACTGTAAACATTATCGTTTTTTATATAAACATATCGTATTCCTGCTATTTCAACTTTAATCACTTGTAAGAATAATACAAATATGTTTTGGCTGTACGAAAATAATATTATCAGATAATGATTGAATCTTACGAACGTCAATTAAGCGCACAGGGAACACACAGGCATGCGACAACCAGTGAGGTATATATTTGCTCTCAATCACAGGAAAGATACTAGCCAGCATCTTACTGAACCGCCTCACTACACACCTTGACCAGTGACTCCTGCCAGAAAGTCAGTGTGGATTCGAGAGAAAACTTGACACAGTCGATATGGTGTTTGCTGCAAGGCAGCTATAGGAGAAATATCAAGAGCAAACTTTCGATCTTTTCTCCATCTTCCAACTTCATAAAGGCCTTTGGTACTGTCAGCAGAGACGGATTGTGGAAGATAATGACCAATCCCTATTTGGAGCCTACAATCACCGTCAACGGCCAAATACTCAACGTAGTGAATCGCTTCAACTACCTTTGCAGCACACTGTCACAAAACGTCACGATTGACGACGAGGTAAACCTTCGCATTGCCAGATCTAGCGCCACGTCTGGAATAGAAGAGGCATCTGCATTCAGACCAAACTAAAGGTCTACAGGGCAGTTGTGCTTACAACACTACTGTTTTGCGCATGTGAAACGTGGATGGTGTATCAACGCCACTCCAGCAAGCGGAACCACTTTCATGCAACTGGTCTCAGGAAAATCCTTAACATCAAGTAGTAGGACAAGGTTACAGACACTGAAGTAATCACCCAAGCATATTTCCCCAGCATCCACACCATCCTGATGCAGTTTCAGCTACGCTGGGCGGGACACGTTGTACGCATGCTAGACCACAGGCTGACAAAGAGACTCTTCTATCACAAGCTACAGCAAGAAAAGCGGGCAGAAGAAATTCTCAGTCTGTAAGCTGCAATGAAAGCATTCAACATAAACACTGACTCATGAAGCAAATAGCCTGTGCTCGAGTCACATGCCATTCCTCCGTACACAAAGGTTCCAATTTGTGCGAATTTATCCGCAGTCTTACTCATGCCTTGTCCTTTCTGCAAACGAACATTCCGTGCAAGGACTGGTCTTATCAGCCACTTGCGCACAATCAGAATAGAACAAGCCCTCTAAACCATCGGATGATTCGACGTACGAACAGCTAACACCCATGTGTAAGCAGTTTATTAATTATTCATTTCTAGCTTGATAATCTGATATTTTTAGATAGAGCTATTCTCAGCTACAAACAAATTGTTTTGTATTGGGGTGTTCAAGTTAGAAACTACTTAGCCTGTCACGTGAAATAACTTGTGATCTAAAATTAGGCCTTACACAGCCAATTAGTATTAAATTAATTTATTCGTAAAATTACTTTCAGAAGCTCAGAGGTATTTTCTGTTCTTTCTAATTCTGAGTAATTTGTTATTTAAGAATAATGTATATTCTTCGGAAAAATTGCTTCTTCACCAAAATCTTAAAGACATTCAGTGGAAATTATTTTGATTTCTAAAGGCAGAATAGTATTCTAGATTCACAAAATTCAACTAGAACTGTTGCCATTATTTCAACTACCTCATCTGACATAATAGCTTCCATATTGGAACTTCATCGAGATTCGAATCCGGATTCAATTAGAACTGTTTAGTGATATGACTACTATTTTTCAATTCTAAGATTATTATTTGGATTATTTTAACAAACCGTAAAGTCCTATTTCTATTTTTACATTGTTGTATGGGGTGGGGTGAGGGAAATAAATTATTTTCTTAAAATTTCTAAAGCTTGTTGACTTGGCATAAATCAAGATCGGAGCTTATAATCTAATTATGCTAGTTTAAAAAATTGAAAAATATTTAGAGATAAATATTTAAGTGTAAGTATTTACGGATTCCGTCTTTTACAATCGTCAATGAGTAGGTAATATATGTTACCTTGACTCTGATATTGCTACAATACATGCATCGAAAATTATCGCTGCATTTTAACAACAAAATGATGGAGACAAGAAATAAAAAATTACTTTTATTAGAAATTAAAATAGTTTCTAAAACTATTCTTGCATTAAATATTTCATATAATTCATTAGCAACTGTATAGAAATATAACGAAAACCAACAAATCATATCACAAAACACAATTATATTTGAACAACTGAAAGAGTTGTATTATTTTGCATACCTGAATATATTGATATGGAAATGAAACAGGGTACCTGATTCTATCTATAATTGCTTACAGTTAATGCAGTAGGAAATAACAATTAGAGGATTGTTGAGAAGAAGCATCCATTTGCAGAGACAGATGTGTTCCATTGTTGTTCTCTTTTATCGACTAGTTACTCATGGTCCATTTCGGTGTACACTTAATTAGAAATGTGCGCACATAGGGTGGATGAAAAAACTACATATATGTGTCACCTTTCATCATCATGGAGTTTTATTTTTTTCTGATACTTGCATGCATCCATCTTATAAATATGCAAACCTGTTTTTGTTTGATACTAATTGTTATCTGCTTGTATTAAGAAAATATTTGTATTTTTATTTTCTTTAAATATGTTAAATCTTTCTAATAGATGTAATAAGAGAAATACATTTACAATTTGAAACCACATGTTTAAGTCATTAATAACTTCTGTCGTTTAATTTTATTTTAAAACATTATGAACGAAATGAAGATAATCTAACACAAGCTAAAGGCACAAAGAAATTCTAGGAAATGTTAACTCCAAAAAAACGACAACGTTGGTCAACCTTTCACACGTCCATCATAATTTCGTATGCATTTTCGTTTCATTCATCATACATGTAGAAGATGCAGAAATACTACCATTGGTTCCATTATAACTTTCGACGCCAGAGCTACAACTATCAACATTGTCATCATCATACTTATTGTATTTCTCGTTGATCCTGATCCCATTATTGGCATTTGATTTACTGTCCGATAAAGATAGCTCTTTTTCGACGATTTCTATATCGAAATAGTTGTCTACATCTTTCGTTTGCAATTCTTTTGCTGTATGGACAACATCAGATTCAAGATGTTTTATCTGAAAACATATACACAACAATATTAAAATGATCAATATATATTTTTAAATCAGTTTCGGATTAAGCATAGCAACAGCTGACAAAGTCAAGGCGACTCTCCTAGCGTGCTTAATGTAGTTCACAAAGCCTTTCTCAGAGATCATGACCAATCGCAAGAATTGATACATTTCAGTGTTAATACTAGTTGGTTCTTCTGCAATTAAGTGTTGTAGTTGTTGTTGTTTAAATATATTGTTGGTTTGAATGCAATGTCGAATGAAATGGGCAAAACAGAACAAAGGCTATACCTATCTTAGTAGGCGCACATGACTGAAGTTCCGTTCTTTGATTTACTTTCAGAAATAGATTATAGTCATAAGATAAATATTACTGCCAAAGGAAGGCAGGAAGCAGACACCTTCGTATACGAGAGTAATGAAAAGTGTTTGTCAATCTTTGTTTTCCTTTTCTTTGTATATACAAACTCTATTTATAAAACAAATTTTCATGAAGGAAAAACGTTGTTGTCTCCTGATTATTATTCAAAGACAGATTTTATTACAATGTACTTCGTTAGTGCTTGAGAGATAAAACTTATAAGCCAACGAAATTTCAACAACAATTAAAAACCATCCAATCAAAAGAGTGTTGTACACAGACCACAAACAAGTTGCAAAAGAGAAAGTTATGTAACGATTTTTTTCTTTTTCTTTTTGCTGCATACATGTTGAAATAATGACACCACACAGCAACATTTTTAAAATCCTGACAATGTTTTATTTTGGTCTTAAACGTTTGAGGTGAAAATCGAGTCAAGGTCTCTACTTATTTGAAATAGTTTTATAATTATCATGAAAAAGACCACTGGGATTTATTAAAAGAACAAAATATATTTTTCATGTGTCTTTCTAGAATTATTCATTTTTATATAAGTAATGTGCATTGCCGGTTTTATAGTAAGATGTTTTCATCTTATAAGTAGCCATTATGCCATGCATATTTCAGCTCATTTTGGCATTTTCGTATATGAGATTCTATTAAAATTATAGGTACAATTATATATGGTGTCTTTGTTCGTTTCATTACTAAATACAGTGAATAGACTAAACTTTGCCAGTCGTTGCAACGCTTCATCCACAATAATTGCAAACAACCAAGCACAGCTTCTCTTGAGAATTATTTCCACAAATGTTTCAATTAAGACTCATTGATGTATGTAGCTTGTACTAATTTTACCTATTTATAAAATTATTTTTACTCATGATTAACATTATCGACATGTTTTGATATGAGTGTACTTGATACTTTCTCTATAATACTCTACTTTCTGTGTACAGGCAACTCGTTATAAATTCTTACCAAATCATATCTTACGCCAAATCTCAAAGGTTTCAAAATCTTCTCAGGCAGATATGGAAACAGAATATCAAACAGCGGAGCCATCACCCTGGGATTTATTTCGCTAGGTTTGGTCGGACCTGTGAAGCAAAACAATTTTTTTCCCACAATATTTAATACTATGCATGATTATGTTTCCTAATATGTTTGAAAATATATCACCGATTTAGAAGTTTGAAAGTATATAACTAATTTGAAAAATATGAGTAATTGCAAGTACTCTACATACAGAAAATTGGAAATTGGAGATTTCGCCTTTAACATGGACACATAATTAGCTAAGGTATTTTCATAACGCTTCATGCGATATCAATATTCAAGGATTTAGGTTTTAACAAATCACCAATATCAAGACTCAAACAATGGCAATTGGTCTGGAAAAACAAAGACACCCTTACATGCAATCCAAGAATTTAAGTAAAGACCATTTCCTTCTTCGAAAACCAACAAATATTGGCATGCAGAAAAATTAAGGTCATCCGCATATATACAGATCCTAAATGGTTAAAACGTCAGCCTCGGAAGTGTGAGGATCGGTCCGAAATCCGACGGAGCCATACTAAAGAAAATGTTACCAGCAGCTGTCTTGCTTGCCGCTTAACATTTAGAGATTAGTTTTTGAAATTGTCGGCCAGGTGCCAGGATAATGTGACTGGTTGGGACGTGATGCTATGTCTGTGGCAAGATGCATTAGTGTTACACATCACTTTAAACTGCCACACAAAATGCAGATATCATGTTGATATGTCTAAAATTATTAAAGCTACGTAAAAAATCCATAGCACACAATTACACACACACACTCACGCACACACACAGACACCCCCACACACCAACACCCCCATATATATATATATATATATATATATATATATATATATTCACAGTTGCGACTGGATGTCAATTGATCAGTGATTCCAAGAAGTTACAGTATTTAGCATGGCTAGCACAAGGTCCGAGGTTTGTTTTGCGACAATCTTGTTTTGTGCAGATATGATCTCGACGGAAAAAATCATTTTATTGTAAACAAGGACATCCATACACTACGATATTTAAACTGAGCGAGCAGTATTCGGACGCCATATTGGAAAATTTTATCAAGGTGCAAACTGAAACCGAAGTCAGCAGAATAGTACTCGATTATGCCATTCGCAGGTAAGCAGATCTGTGTTATCCACATATCGTAATGTTTATCCATTTGCATCGCCTGAAACGTACCCACTGAAAAGCTTTGAAAACAGCACGATTACGTACTTTTTCACTGTCTTTGGAGAAAGTTGATTATGTCAAAGGAAATAACATCGGTATGAGAAATATGGACGACTTAATCGACTTAGTCGAAATGGTAATATTATGTACTGATTTATAATTTTGTTCCTAAAATTAAACTGTTCCTTTGTAAAAAATAGTCAGCATGCTTCCTGATTATTATTTGCTAAAGGTAGTATCAGTTTCATGGGTTTCAGTCATAGCAGCATTACGAACAGATTCTAGATACAATTTGTAACGAAGCAGGACATATTTCACAAATGAGGTTATGAAAAATATTAGAAGAAACATCTAGTGATAGCCAACATGTAATTCTTTGTCCACTAAGATGATGTTTTTGTCTTAGAAAAATCTGTCGAAGCAGAATTGCTATTGTTTCATACATAATACAGCTGATTTAAACATCGGAAAACAGCTTGATTGTACTTTTTCTGCGAGAGAGGATATCGCCAAGAAGTATCCTGAAAGAAAGCAAAAGTTGCCTTCTTGCCATATAAAATGTTCCAAATTACCTATTATTATTATTATTATTATTATTATTATTATTATTATTATTATTATTATTATTATTATTATTACATTATCATTTCTCGCGTGTCAGGTTATGACAAAACCATCAAATGTGCCATATTAAATTTGTGACAAATTGTATCAGAATTAGTGACAAGAAAGTCGAAGCAATACAATGTACAACTTCGACTCAGAACGAGCAACGAATACGTGCGCGTATATAGCACTAAAGTAAAGCTTCACATAACCTGGTATATATATATATATATATATATATATATATATATATATATATATATATATATATATATATATATATATATATATATATCTATATATATATATATAAGACATCAGTTGGATAGTACAAGAAATAAAATCATTGAATGGCGCATATAAGGTTGAGCTTACGCGGGTAGTCATAAACATAGTAAGGTCTAGGGAAAGAACACGATCATCCGGATGGCAATAGTTTAGAAAACCACTATCAGTTTCGGTCTCAATTCCAATGCTTTTATCTTGAATGGTCTGTTATGTTGTTTTTTTTTGGCATATATTCTCATATTTACTAACACGCATGGGCTTTAGTTCTAGCACCCTGATATCTACGTTTCTGAATTCTCTGACCAAATCTGATATTCAAGCATTTCATGTCCAATTTATGCTTGTCGTTATATGTCATTCTAGCGTACTTCCATGTAGCCTTTTTGTTTTAACGATCTTGCTCCACCGTTCTGAATGCGTTCTAAGCTATAATCATGATTGAGGGAATAATCAAGTAAATAAATTTTGGGCAGTATTCTTGTCAGCAAAACCTGCAGCACCTAATGCTAGTGGAATCGCAAATGACAAAAAAACCCACACGCGTTTGTAAATCTGTACGATTTCTTGAAGCATTAGGCTCTTTTATGATAGCATGAATAGAACGCAATAATTTCTTCACGCTGTTATTTATCAAGGTTGGTGCAGATATAATGAAAGTTAATGTTTTTATTCATTATACATTAATACTGTTACCAACATAAAGTTAGGTAGATGTTTGTAGGGCAGTACGTTTTAGCTTAAGTTTCTCGTGATATCTTCTCGTTATGGATGTCCGTATTTTCTTACAAGTCTCCTCCATTTATTCTGTAACTCTTCCCTGATTGTAACAATGAAAAATCTTTTTTGACTTGTATTACTAGTCTATGCTCTTGAGAAAAAGTAACAAAAATGTGAAAGACAACAGGCTTTGTAACATTTAACCAAATTATTTATTTCCCTAGAAAAAAAAATTGAAAGCAAAGAAAAGAACTCGCGGCATTGCGAATAAATCTTGAAATAATCTAAGATTACAGACACAAGTTCTAATAACTTAAAGTCCTGAATATAACTCAGTACAAGTACCGAAGCAATCCAAACTGAAGGCGATGACGTGTATCTTATAGCTTATAAGGTGTTTATGTTTATATTATATCTCACCGCCATATAACTTGCGCCAGAGCGTCCAGTTACGTGTTATCGGATGATCTCATTATATGCGCTAAATGTCCAGCTTAATGGTATTTTATGTGTTACATGGTGCCCTGAATTTAATAAAGAAATATTTTGGATCTTATCTTAAGATTTGGCTTGTGTGGTACCATATCAAATAAGCGGTCTCTGATAAACTGTTTCATTTCTGCACTTATATCTGGCGCATTTCTAACATTTTATGCTCTGATTAGATCATGGGAGCCGATCTTGCTTCTAAGGTTAGCAAGAGCTACTTTGCTTTCTGGTATCAACAGCCTAAAGTACACAAGAGCTTTTGCATACAGGTTCTCTTTATACGAGTTGTAGGTTTTATAGTTCTATATCTTAAAATAAGGCATTAATCTTTAGCTGCCTTTTTCATGATCTCTGAAATTTCTTCTTGTTCTGCTTTAGGTGCAGCCTGCAAATGCTATGAATGGAATTTTTTGCTTCAGATGCAGGCTGTGCTTTTTGCGGTTTTAGAATTACTGCTTCAGATGCAGGCTGTGCTGGTTGCGGTTTTAGAATTACTGCTTCAGATGCAGGCTGTGCTTTTTGCGATTTTAGAATTACTGCTTCAGATGCAGGCTGTGCTGGTTGCGGTTTTAGAATTACTGTTCAGATGCAGGATGTGCTGGTTGCGGTTTTAGAATTACTGCTTCAGATGCAGGCTGTGCTTTCTGCGGGTTTAGAATTACTGTCCAGATGCAGGCTCAGGCTCGAGCTCATCGTCAAGAGAATCTAATTCTCCATCTTCTTTATCAGATAATTCAATTATCTGCATAATTGTTTCCACATCAGCATGATCTAGATCAGGCCCTAAAAAGCTTCTTCTGATTATTTCATGACATTTTCTTATATTTCATGTTTTCATCTTCAGTCTTATTCTTAAAACATCGGTGCATTAACATAACTCTAAATTGTGAATCCTTTTCACGCTTGAATAATTATTGGCGTCTATGACACTGCCGATGTCGTCTAAACAAATATTCGTCGGTCTGCGACCCAAAAGTAAAGCAGGAATCGGAGATCGGGTAATAAAACTAATTTCTTACAACATTAAAA
Source organism: Potamilus streckersoni (assembly GCA_016746295.1). Classification (NCBI taxonomy): domain Eukaryota; kingdom Metazoa; phylum Mollusca; class Bivalvia; order Unionida; family Unionidae; genus Potamilus; species Potamilus streckersoni. Next base: position 785,716 of record JAEAOA010000791.1, read on the forward strand.
CTGTACAAGTCAGAACAATAGCTTTTGTCAAGACTGTGCTCAGCCTTATATAAAGAGTTAATTAGTTGCCTCTACGGGGCGTAATGTCTTTATTTGCTTTCCATCATCCCTAAACAAAGTATTTTCCTGTGCATGATCCTCTTAAGTTTCCTAGCCTGCTTTCTGACTTGTTAACATTGATGTGATCCATAAAAAATATATCCTTGTATGACGCACAGCCAAACATCACCGTCAACAGACAAACACTTAACGTAATAATCCACTTCACCTACCTTGACAGCACAGTTTCACAGAGTGTCACCATTGACGACGAGGTGAACCTCCGTACTGTCAGAGCCAGCGCAACTTTTAGCAGATTGTATGTGAATGTATGGAATAGAAAAGGCATCAGAATCATGACCAAAGTAATGGTCTACAGGGCAGTTGTACTCCCCACATTACTCTACGCATGCGAAACGTGGACATTGTCTCAACTTCATGCCAGGAAGCTGGACCACTTTCACACCATAAGCCTCAGGAATATATTCAATATCAAATGGCAGGAGAAAGTCCCAGACACCGAGGTACTAGCTAAAGCAGGCCTGTTATACTACTACGAAGCTATTGACTCTTACTACTAATCTTGTGCCTCTAAAATTAATAGGCCTCTTTCTTTCTTTGATATGCGTCTCTCAACAACCTTTGATCAATATATGTGATCTTGAACTAAATTTTTGCCTTATGTAAGAACAGTTTTCCTTCTGTCAGGAGCAAAGCCTTAAACCTCTTGCATTTGTTTTACTCCAGACGCCTAAGGAATATGTAATTTTTGGTGAAGGCACATACAAATCGAAACCTGAAAGTTTTGTACAGAAACCTTTTTTTAAAAAATGTCGTTCGCCTTAACTAAAGTTCCATGCATAAATAAAGCTTGGCAAAATCAGATGGTATAAGAACTGAACTTGTTTGTTTAGAAACAAAAAAGGTAAAGCCAATCGGGAAGAGAGAGAGAGAGAGAGAGAGAGAGAGAGAGAGAGAGAGAGAGAGAGAGAGAGAGAGAGAGAGAGAGAGAGAGAGAGAGAGCATAAAAACAATATAAGTTACACCTTTTAGCGTGAGTATGATGATCTAATTACTTAAGAACTGGGTCAAACCGGGTAAAATATTTATCACCTACAAGTGGATCAATTTCTTAATTAAAAAATAGTTAATTAAGTTATACTTCAACTATAAGTAACAAAGGAAGAATTTTGGTTTATACCTGTTAGAAAACTGACAATTAATCCTATGACCACGCAGGCAAGCACTGCTGTAGCACTGTACCAGATGTAGGACAAAGTGTACAATGTGTAAAGCGGCCCACTGAAAAAGAAATACAATGTTTTATGCGGTATATATATATATATATATATATATATATATATATATATATATATATATATATATATATATATATATATATATATATATATATATATATATGAAAGACACAGTAAACAACCAATAACATTGAAAATATCAGAATGCTAAATATGACATAAATTGGAGCAAATGAAACACAAAACTAAAAGAAAAACAGCCACACATTTGATATACTTGAAGAAATGAACTTTTTAGTCATTCCAAATGAAAGAGAGAAAATAAAATATATGTGTGACGAATATGCATTTCCACATGTTTAAAATGTCGAAAAGTTCAAAGGTCTGAAAGGTCCATAAAATAATTTTAAAAATGTAAAAATCAATAAAGCTACATATAAATAGAACCATTACGACCAAGTTTCATATCTCTGTCAGTTCGTTCATTTACTAATCGTGCCTTTGAGCGATTTTAAGTTACTCGACTAGGAAAGGTTGCCCCACAAGTTTTCACAAATGGAAGAGGGTGAGGCGGCAAACAGAGAAAGAGAAAAGGTCGTACAAATCACGCAGCGTCAACTGATCGGCGTACATTTAAAAATGAAATAGTTCTGATACTTTAGTTATATTCTCTTGGTAACAAACTTATTAACAGCCCATATTATTATTTTGTTTTATAATTCGAAAGAGTTTAATGATGTTACACCTCCATTCTAAACAAAATTGAGCACTCAAATCTGTTTTGAGAATAAATTATTTTTCTCCAGCTCCTTTTTCACGTTTTTCATTAGAGAACTAATAAACATTATATGCCGCTGTGAGTCAGCGTCAAGTCAAGCACTTACTGCTCCTCTTTTGCAGTGGTAGATATTGCCAGTGTAGCATTATGGGTAAACTCCATAGTACTGGATATCACAGAGGATACTGTGGTGCTGCTTATGTTGACTAGCGATGTAACAGAGGCAGCCGTGGTCGTCAGGTTCCAGTTACATTGTGACAAGTCCAGGGGAGACTTTGGTATCGCAGGTTTAACTATCTGAGTGCCGATCCCAATCCAGAACATAAAGGTAAGGCTGCCTATCAAGCCGGCATATGCACCCTATTGAACGTGATGTACAAATATATATTGTTACTAAGACATTAAGCTCTAGGCTCTAGAAATGTACAATAATTTAAATGTAAACTGTACAAGCAAATATAAGAAAATTAATCAGATAATATAAAGACGAGACTTACAAGAACAAAAATGACAATAAATATAAACTACGAGCACATTTTGTCGTTTCGTGGAAAACAGAAACAGGTCTCCCTATCATAATACTTTGCTCAAAATTTCAAGTGGCAGATATTAGTACAGAGTGGAAATCTTACATATAATGTACAAACCACCCTGTTGACTGATCAAAATACACCTTTTGAATTGGTCAAAACACACCCTTTCGATTCGCAAAATATTTTCGATTGAGATCTGAATCTGGCAAGAATTGCACGATGAAGAAGCCGATATCTTCTTAAATGGTTATTTCAAACTTTTTTTTCCAGTCTGTCACGAACTATATTTAATACTATACTTGTATGGAGTGGTTAAAAATGACTCAAACTCAGTGCCATATGAAAATACTACGGATGCTATCACAAATAGCAATTGAAAATACTGTACGTTTCTACAGAACATTCTTTATAATGCATGAAATAAGATACACGGTGTTTCAACATACCCATCACGTTAAACTCAAGAGTCATGTCTCAATTTGTCGAATATAGTTTCCATTCTAATGCACCAATGACTGAAATATGTGCAATAGAGGATAGAATTTGAGAACTTAAAGGGCAGAGGTATCAGATTTTCTTTCTTCAAACGTTCGTTTTGCTTGCAACTGTAGATTGACACCAGATCTAAAAACGTTATTCAGGCGATACCGAGTAGTCTATAGATCCAGCTTTCAGTTATTGAAGCTTCAATACATGCCCAAAATGAATAAACAGCACTGAAGATTTACTTACGTAGGTATTTGCCCACGGAAATATCATCCCCAGTGTGAAGATACCCAAAAGAGGGCCACCAATCATCCCGAACAATGACAAGGCAGCCTGAAATGTATGAAGAAGAAAAATCTATCGATTTGTGTTGGAAAAAATAAAAGAGTGACAGATTTAAAAGGCCGCGTACTATCGAACTGTTTTAAAAATAAATTTTGCAAAACATTTAAGTTTTTGGGAATTTGTGAGTCACTGAAAGGCACAAATAAAGTTTCTAAATGTTCGTAATTGTATTCTTGTGTGACTTCCATCATGTGCTTGTATTCAAAACATTTCTGTATATATAGCTAAACTATATATGTAAGTAAGGACTGAGAAACTTCGACATCTCATCTCCGAGAACTAATATTAATACTTTTCTATTTTCATGTACAATTAGGGCTGTTACCTGCTTTTGATGTTGGTTTATTTTGCTGGAAACATAGTTTTAATAGGTATATCGCGCGCATTTCAACGCGTACATGAGTATTTCAATCCACCACGTCATGCACATATCAGTTTAGCAAGTGAAAACTTAGATTCCAACAGAAGTCGATAAAAAACGTCATTCCATTCAAACAATAGACAAAAACCCCTCAAAAACAAACAAACAAATAAAACACAGAAAATGTTGTGTTAAAAAAACTCTAAATGGCCGTTTCTACATGAGTTAAACCTATAGATGCATTACGTCTCAATCAGCCTATATAAACTTGTTGCGGATACCTGTCAGGTAAAATCCACAACTTTAAATATATATATGTCAATGTTGTAATAATACCTATGTTTGTCACTAAACGAGATCACAGCAACAAGTTGATCTGAACTATTTTGTTTGATAAGCTGCAATTGTTAGAGTCCTGGATTTATTGTTCTCGCAAATACTCTGAGATTGCTTTAGCCACAATGGGAGAGTATTGAGAGAATATAGATCTATCATGAGCTCTTTGCATAGAATAGCAACGGAATCATTACAAAGATTGATTAATTGATTAGATTATATTTAACAGTACATCTAAACTTGAAAGTATTGTCGTGCCGAGCAAAGTGCTTTGCACAGAGACACATCCTAGAGGTCAACCCGCCATGGTATAGGGATGATACGAACGATCAATAATAGATAAAGAACAACTAACCTGAAGAACACCCCCTAGAAGTGATGCAACGTATGTCAATCCAATGCATATGAGACCAAATGCTCCAGCTGTAAATAAACAAAACAAGTTGCAAATTACATAAGACAAATTTAGCAAAGATAATGTACATAATATATCAAGACAAAATAATATTTAATATACATTTATGGTTTCCACTTTTCTGTCCAATAGTGGCAGCTGCTGAAACATTTACTTTTCCCATTCCTGAACAATTTCTAAAATCAGTTACTTTCTAAAAACTGCTGATCATGTAAATATAACTAAAATACTCTGGTAGCTGTGCAACAAGGACTCAGACAGGCCTTTAAACTCAATTTTTTAAAAATAATATAAGTTTGGTTTCCGTAAGAATATGTTCCAAAGTCCGATTAAGCGTTAATCTTCTAATTGTCAGAACCGTTAAGGCTGGAATGACGGGAACTGTGCAAACAGCGAAGATTATTATGACGTTAACAAGTAGAAATGATAATTACATTGACTTCAGTTGGAATCGAAGTTTTTCGCTTGCTAAACTGATGTGTGCATGACATAAACTCAACGATATGATATGCCACGGCAACCGATTGTACGTGCTGTGACAGGATTAGACCTCTGACTTCCTTTTTGGGAGTCTTATACGCTACTCACTGACCCACAAATAATCCTAACAAGAGTTGAAATGTATTGGGCAGGATCTCGATTCAAGTGTCCCACGCTTCCATGACACAGAAAGGGTGATTTTAAAGCTTTCATAAATAAAGTCCTAATATGAACCCTATATCTAGTCATTGGCCTAGCTTCCAACTGCGTTTGCTAATAGAACAACACCACTGTATGAAGTAGCTACGAAATATAAGATAAAGTGCCAACTGAATTCTTTAACTGAAGTCGAAGTTTTAAGGGCTTCAATCTCACCGATGAATTTGGACACGTTCGTTGCTCTCTCCTCGGACAAATCTTTGTAGAAGTAGGCCTTGATAACATCTTGTAACACACAGGCCGCGATGGAATTAAGGCCAGATGATATTGTACTGAAATAAAGGGAATATGATAACATCTGGTGATAGGCAGGCCGCGAATGAATTAAGACCAGACGAGGCTCTGCTGTATGAAAGGGAATGTGACAAAATCTGATAAAGCACAGCCAGATGATATCAAACATTTTTTAACACACGGGTCGTGATTAAATTAAAGTCAGATGATATAGAATGATAAAAAAGGCACGTGACAGCATATTGTAATAAACACGCTTCGAATAAATTGATGCCAAATAATATTGTACTGTACCAAGTGAATGTGTGACAAACTTGTAACAAACATTCCGCGAATAAATTAGGCTAGATGATATTGTACTGCAAGAGCGGAAATAAAAAAATGTAAGGACAGTTTCTTTCTTTGATATGTTCCACCACAGAGTACCTCGCCGACTTGACAGAGATATATCATTAGTGAATAGACTTTAATTCGGTTTTCATTACCATAATGAGAAGGCAGATTTAGGTCAATGCAGTTTCTTTGGAACAGCAAGTAGAATAGACAACATAGACACTGATCTGCCGGATGATGATGCGACGGCAGATCTGGGTCTATATTGCTTTCATTTGGTATGACCTTAGCTAGTACAGACGGTAGTCCTAATGTGAATGTAATGCTGCCTATCATTCGAGAGGATTTTCTAAGGCAATTGAAAACAGAATATACAATAACTCAATAAGTCTCATTATTATTGGTGTGCTTTAGGAAACACTGTTAAGCAACTTTCTACAAAATTAGAAAGCAATAAATCTGAAAAAGGAACCTAATTATACAAACCAATATCGATGTATATCTAATGGAGATAAATAATCAGGTCATGTAAATTCAGCATTGTGTCCCTTTCTATTGCAATTTTATTAAAGAATCTAACAATTTAAATATTATCACTCTTAATAGAGACGTCAAAAAGAGCACAACTATTTTTTCTCTTTAAAATTGGTGGTCTTGTTGGTGGGAGTTAAAGTTGGCCATGATGCTCTCTGGATTGAGGAACTTGAGCAAACAAAACCAGCCTTGATATTTTGAAGACTACCACGTACCTCAAAGCTCCACTGAATAAACAGGCAACAAACAATCCTGGAACGCCATAAACATTGCCCATGACATCCATCACGAATAGAGGTACCAGCTGAAATTATTGCAAAATCAAATTCATGCCGTTTGAACCTTTCTTGGAGGTCTCTTTGAATTTAGTCGTTTTTCAATAATATCAGTGCGCATCAGAAAGGAGTGTAAGAAATTAATAGTCAGTAGTCCTGTTTGACAATACTGGAAATTTAAGTTTGCTCCCTTTCATAAATAACAGCAAAACTGTTATCAAACTGTACTTTGAAATCAGCAATGACGATAGAAGATGACTATCTGGTATTTATGTGAGATGGAAAAAAAAATATTGTTCAAATTGCATGCTACCCTGTTAGTTTTATAATATGTTCCCTTTATTATGGAAATCAAGAATAGGTGGTAATGTTAGCGCTTGTTATGGCAAATTTAAAAGTTTGGTTTCATTAGAACATATATGATAAATTGTTGAAAAAGTAGCGATAATAAACAGTATCATAGATTTCCTTAATGATATCGTCTGTGGAAAATTATATATTGTAACACTAATATATTGTAATAAATTTGCTCCATTTGTATATATCCTTCCATTTTAAGAATTTCTCAGATTTTCGTGATTACTTGTTTGATTGGGAAGTCGATGTTGGTGAAATAGTCTACAGCCCGAATAATTAGCCAATGGCTTGGGAAAAAAAAAACATCACATAGTGCAGTGTTAATGAGATTTCATGATGTTAAGGGCAGAGCCTCATAAATGTGCACGGGGCCAAGTAGCACGTATTCATTTGCCATCGTGTAGATTGATTGTGTGATGGCGACAAGTAAAATGAACAATGGAATAATTAAGCAGGGAATGTTCCGTCATCTGAAGAGGACATTTAGTGTTGCTATGATGGTAAATATGGTGCAGAGTTTCAGGCGATATGAGGCTTAAAATAATGATTTGAGGTACCTAAGTTCGTGTAGGGAGAGTATTTCCCTATATTTGGTGTTTGAGTTGTATATTTAAAATGCACTAAATACTGGCACTACTATACATAAATGTATTAAGAGGAAACAATGCAGTCGTGAGGTTGACAGACAATTACGAAGTTGTGATGTAAATGTGCACTTGTGATAGTTGTGGTCATGCATTGATTTTGGGGGAAAATAGACAGTGTTTCCATTACAATCATTAACACCTGTACAGTTTCAAAATCCATCTTTTTTCAAGGAGCGCTAATTACTTGTCTGGCGATTTCATCTTCTACAAAAAAAATGTGTCTGTTGATCGATCAAGTATCAAGAGTTTCAGAAGAAAATGTAGTCTTTTTATAAACATTAAAATCTGTTTTATAGATAACTGAAAGCAAGAAGAAACAAGTAAGATTTCGCATATTAAAGTTTTTTTTTCTCAATGTTTATGACCTAATTATTGTGGAGTCTTGGGTTGTAATTTATGTATATGTTTACCTGCGATAAGAAATTCACAGGTGAGGAAAGCACTTAGACAAGTTGACACTAGTTTAGCACTTTGTATTTAGAGTTTGTTTCATCGCAAAAAATCAATTCTAGCCAGAGAAATCGCCATTGCGGCGTTATGTGTATCTCTAAACGTATTATTATTCCTGAATATAATGCAGTTTTATTGTACGTGAAAGTTTTGAGTATAAGCAGGAATACAGTAGGTTTAAAACATATTGCAACAACATTATTACTCTATCAAAATCTTCTTACAAAATGCTCATTATTTTTCTCCTTTAACCGTTCATTATCAGAATCATACTGAACGATCTGTGTTTTTTGAAAATAGAAGAGAGCGTATTAGGAATTACTTATGATTAGAAACAATGTAAGTTTAATTAGCATACAGCAGATCGTTTGATTTATTAGATTAATCGATGTATAAACTAAACAAGCTGCTTAGCCCATTCGAAAGTGGAGATGATAAAATCAACCAAGTGGATGCGTTTATTCAGTTACAAAAGAACGTTTCAATCAAGCAAACGAATGAACATGATATCCGAAAAGTTCACAGCAAACGTGAGACACGCAGTATTGAAAATATCAAAAAAAAGTTATTTTGTAGCAATGTTCATCACTATTCGCAAATACGATTGTTCAGGCATTGACTCGTGCTCTCAAAAGTTTATTAAATATGATAAAAAGACGTATTAAGGCCATTGGCAATCCCGCCATCTTTATAAACGTAATATTTTACAAGTCAGTCCAAATCACTAAATTTAATAAATGCTACAGAAGATGGCTGGTTTTGATAGAAAACCAAGAGCTTCAGAGTCAATAAACCAAAAACTCTGTTCTTTTGAAAGAAACACAGACAGCTCACCAATCCTTACAAGTTGGAAAAAAATAATTTAATGGGCATTCATTTACAAAAATATTTCTAGTATATATATATATATATATATATATATATATATATATATATATATATATATATATATATATATATATATATATATATATATATATGTACCTGATCAGAGGCGGAGACAAGTTTGAATTGAATTGGGTCACAATGTCTATAGAAGGCATACATCGTAATGCCTATCAAGCAACCCAGGTAGAGGATTCCCCACAGTCCTGGTAGATTGATCCACATTGCTCTAAAATCGTACGAAATAATGTATAAAACGTTGTTGTTAAATAGATAGGGAAGGGAGGTATGCTGGCCAATTATTTCTATAACTCGTCAACTTCAAAAGTTTACGATATTCGTAATTTCTTTACAAGATGAAGTTATAAGAGTATTATAATATATCAATATTGATAAAATCTAATTCAGGAAAACATTAACAACAACAGCAATAATAATAATAATAATAATAATAATAATAATAATAATAATAATAATAATAATAATAATAATAATAATAATAATAATAATAACAATAATAATAATAATAATAATAATAATAATAATAATAATAATATAATAATTATAATAATAATAATAATAAAAAGCGTGTAATGCAGCCCATACTTACCGAAAAAGATTGTTTCATTGCATAAAGAGTATATATTGTAGTGGTAGTAGTAGTTATGATGGAGGTGGTGGTAGATTACATTTGAACACTCTTTAGAAATAAACTTGACCTACCAGCGGTACTATTATTTGCGGTAGTAGAAAGTCCCATTTGAGCAATTTTTAAACAAAAACATGAACTAAGGGAAGCATAAGCATTAGCGGTTGTTTTGGTGACGATGATAATGACCCACAACTAAGCACTATTAAAAAAGAATGTGTTTTTTGTAGCAGTAGTGGTAGTGACGGTGACTCACATTTGAGCATCCCTCAGAGAACCACATGAGCACGCCCTCTGGACCTGAGACTGGTTTACACCATATATAGCAATCCACGTGAATATTCCTCCAACGACAAGGGCCCAAACACTGTGACGTGTAGCAGGGTCTGGGCTCCAACTGTCCAAAAAGAATTACGACAAAAATAGTATTCAAAAGTCTTTAATCGAACACATGAAAACAAGTTCTCCCACGAATCTTAAAAATCTTCGTATAGAACCTTGAATAGAAAGAATAATATTTTAAAAGATCCGTCCATAAGGCCAACAACATTGTGGTATGGCGTCGGAGTCCGTCGTCTGTCGCGTGCCATCTGGATGCGTCACAAGTTGCTTATTTAAGCTTCTAAGAACAACTCATTGACTGCATACGACCGATTTTGTCAGAAAACATTCCGGTTCCAACGCCCTTGATATTGATACAAATTATTCCCATCCATCGGAAAATATGACCTGGTTACTGAGAATAAATTATTAAAGTAACTTAACAAACACTACTTTAAAATAGTTAGCTAAATTTGGTAGAATGCGTACAGTTATCAAGTATGGTTGCCGTTACTACAAGTAGCCAACCCTTAAACAACATCCTCTCAGAAAATGCTGGAAAGAAGTTTATGTATCGAAAAGTTTTGTGAAAATGATTTTTAAAAAAAAAATGGTCTTTCTCTTCCACCAAAGCGTTCGATCCTTTATCAAATATGATCGATACTTAAAATGGAAAACTCAAATAAAAGATAGTGATTTGACATTGATCACGGCCACTAGCTAAAACTTTAAAAAACATTCAATGACCTTTCGCAAAGACTGCTAGATAGGCTTTGAACCAAATTAAAATGCGACATTCAAATGTCAGGACATTTCGTACCTTTGCACATGATCTGAATTTGCTATCGACTATAGCCGTATTTACTAAAATACACCACTTTACAAACAACTACTCAACCAGTTTAAGACCAGTTTGGTCTATGCTTTAACAATGTTTGTCCTCAGTCAAATATAGACTTAATTACCGACATTGAGAGGCAATTCAATAACATTTTATTCAGTTTCAAATCAAAATGCAAAATCATTAAGACAGGAGGACTGTCTTCTACAAAACTATATCCATTTTGCCATCATATATTGCTGTCAATGCTAACAAATAAAACATTTAGCTGCTACAACAACTCAGTATAAATTGAAATTTAAAGATTTTAAAATAATTTGTTTCAAAATTAAAGAAATGCAGCCAAATGTTATGATGATAATCACTGGCATAAAGATATTTAAAATATATTGCTTGGTTATATAGATTCACATGTCTATCCAAGTCTTTCTTTTATATGTGTGTTTAATATATAATGTCTAAAAATTTAATGACGAGGAGAAATGCCGACCAGTATTTGAAAATGTGCATCTTCATTACAATATAAGAGATCATGATTCAAATTCAATGGAATCTATGACGTCTACGTAAAGAAAATGTAATCAGTTCTTTCGAAAACAAAGAAAGCAAACAACAAATACAAAGAGATATGAGAGAGGGAAACCCTTGTGGACCAGAATGGATACTATTAATATTTATTGCCCTTTCCTATACTTCCATAAAATAAAATTTCGTTGTTTGTTACCCTTACTCACATCAGTAAATATACCCTAGAAATTTGATATCAATCCGAATTTACCAAAGAGGATGTTTTGGTCATTAGAAGTAAGAAGAAAATGAATACGTAATTCTGTTAACAATAACATCTGATTACCATACACGGCGAACTGTTTGATACTTTTAACATCTCAGCTTTGCAAAATTTATATAGCAGAAAATGGTTTGGAACGTCCTTGTAGTGCTTCTAGTAGTTAGTATTAGAGAACTCTCAGATGAAATTAGGAAAGTACCTGATTCGAACCCTAATCGGCAGTTCATATTTGTCCCTTTGATAATGGTCACCATTGCGGAATCACCCTCACCCCAAACCCACACAAAGGGATACAAAAGCAAGACCTTACTCTGTTAAAACAGTTCTCCCGGTCTCCTCTGCATACGACCATGCTTGCGACATGCCGCCGACAGATTCTGCACCTTTAACCAAGACGGCAATAAGACCGGCAAACATCATCCCTATTTGAAACGAGTCAGTCCATAGTACAGCTTTCATCCCACCCTGCAAGTACAACCCATAACCCATTAGTTCACTGAAGACTCAACATCGATACACGATCATTGGATTGATCTTTAAATTGTAACTGTATTGTGGGTCGTAGTTGATTAGAGCGAAAGAAAACTTATATACTAATCACATCAAGAACCCGACAGATTGTTTAAAACAAAGCAACCATTGCGTTTTTAATTCATTGTCTTCACTGTATTTTTATTTATTTGAAACGCAGAGAAAACATGGGAAGGGAGTGGAAAAGGAATCATCCAAGGTCAAATTATGAAAATATGTAGAGTTTCCTTTTCATAGTCAATTTATTAGATGGAGTTTGATGGAAAGCTGCATTTTATTTCGTCTGTGGTATAAAATAACATATATCGATTTTCACAGTTCTATATCAGAATTAATTACAGAGCTTCCAGATTATTTATTGGCCTTTAGAAGCTGGCATCCATAAAAACTACTGGTACATAATTGTTGAAATAATAATCATGAGACAGTCATCATGAACTTACAGTTTATAACTATCTAGTATTTCCATATATACATACTGGTAATTTACATGACAGTGTCATAATCAGCATTTCTCTTCATCACCACTGGAACTTATAGCTTTCTATACAGGTCCTAATTTGTCACGGTCTTGGGCGTTCTGGTTTGTCTCACTGCAGATCACTAGAATGATCTCAAATTTGGTTTCCAGGGTTCTTCGTCATATCCTGGCTGGTCGTTCTATTCTGGGTTTGACTCCATGGTTCCGATCCAGGGTATGGCGAGCGTCCTTGGGCTAATCTTTAAGTAAGGTATATCCAAACCATCTCCATTTTCGTTTCTTAAGGGTGTAGGATATGGGTTTATGTTGTTCTCAGTCATAATGCATGGTAAGAGATTCGGTCAGGTCATCTTTTGCACAGAATATGTGAGACACAAGTACTGACGAAGACATGTAGCATAGTTTCCAAGTTATTTGGGTTCTTCTAGTCTTCTGTCACAAAGAGCAGCATTGATTTAACGTAGGAATTTGGTTAATGTTAGCATTTCTCCTCTGTAATTTCCAAAGAATGCTTCAATCCACTATGACTTATGCTTTTGCCTAAACTTATATATATATATATATATATATATATATATATATATATATATATATATATATATATATATATATATATATATATGTATATATATATATATATATGCCAGGGACTGTTTAATATGAGCACAGAGTATGGATAGGAGCTGAATACACTAATGGACTCCTTTCTTCGAGATCTTGACAAGGTAGTCTTTCGTTCATTATTTCGGTGCCCATTGTGTAGAAGGTCAGTCAGTGTGTCTGCTTTACCAGTAACATTTACTTCTAGACCTTTAAGGGATATTGTCAGGAACAGGGTTTTTACCTCTTTGAAGTTTCTTGATTTCTTGCATGAGCTCTGTAATGGTGATATTCCCAATGGTGATGTTCAGAGCATCTTATCTTCTGACTTTGTTGAGTGTTTCAGGGTGTAATTCGTATCGAAAATATTATTGCTTATAACCACACTAATATGTGGTACAGTCTATGTGAGTGTATATTATTCCATCCATAAATTAAGGGGAACTACCGCAAGCCTTATATCGAGTGAACTCTATCCGTATAGTTACAAGGAATGTCTCACCAGCAAGTAACGGACATGTTTGCATACATAATTGTTTCACTATACATTGTTATCTTTAACTGATTCAACAGGTACGAGTGGATGTTTGCTTCGCTGAGAATGCTTATCTTGAATGCTGCCAAACTGACCAAATATTAATATATTAATTGTCGAAAGATTTACAGATCAGGTTTAATACCTCATATTTAACATACTATATGACGATAGACCAATAGTTGGACAGTAAATAGAAGTTGAGTTCAAACGCCATTGGGCTTTTCGGTAAAAGTGTAACAACCTAATTTATTTTACGTAAATTGAACGACAGAATTCGATCCGCTTATATTGATTATTACCAACGACAGAATTCGATCCGCTTATATTATTTCCAACAGCTCGTTGTTGCCTGGATTTAGTACAAGTGGCAATGAATACCGGAAAGAAAGAGGAAACAATCAACTTAATAGGAGCAATCTTGCTCTTTTCTGGAAATAAAATGTATTTTAAACAACACCATTGAGGATTGTTTTGAGAGCAAATCGACGAATAGATAGCTGGGAAGGCACAAGGCTAAGCTGATGTGTTTACAAGTCTCACAATTTTCAGACAATGTCCTTCACCTACTTGGACTGATATTTTATTATGAGAAAATCATGTTATCTCTGTAGCAGATATATGACGAAAAAATATGTTTCTGTGTGATGGAGATATATACACTTAAAATAGAACAAAGTACATTAAAAAGTCTATCCATGAAGAGGTAAATGAATTTTCACAGAGTACATATTACAATGTTCTGAAAGTACGCTTATGCAATTATTAAATGCAAAACAGAAATATTTTGAAAATTTATTGTCGTCAATTAATTTGCCTCTCAAGTCCTGGATGTGAAAATGACTGTATAGAGCTAGCAATATATAAGACTGCAAATCAGAAGTAATGCCTAGCTGCGTACTCTCAAAATTCAATAGTGATCCCCCATCATTCCCCTATAAAAATCTCAAACATTGGAAGTTCTTAAAAATTCCGCAAGAAAATATTCCATTCCTGAGTTTTTGTAAAAATGAATAACAGCTAGAAAAAATAACATTTAAAATCTGTATCATGTGCAATGAGAAACTTAAGATCGGAAATAACTAATTTATGTTCATTCCACGAATAACTTCCGGTGGGTTATTTCCGACTTCGACAGTAAAGGCTGAAATGTGTTCCCATTGGTTCGTTTGTTCCTCCCCCTTCCCTCCGGTATCCTTTAACTATTGAGAACCACTGGTTCTTGTTTGCGTCGCTAACCGGACGCGAACTGTGAACCGCAGATATTTGGAGCGGTTGTGTTATAATAACGTCTATTCAGTACCAGAAGCTTTGAAATACAATGTATCCAAAAGAGCAGATGGGCGTAATCTAACACAGTTTACGCAACTAACTTGTGACAGTTCGGTTTTGATTGTTACTTTTCATATTTGAAACGATTCGAGGTGGGTGGGGTGTTATAAAAGTGTAATATGAGTTTTAAATACTTGAATGTTGCTATTCTAAATTCTTGTAAAACCTCTGAGTAAGTAACAAGGTTTATTATATAGACCCCATTCTCCAACCAAGTAAAAGAGAAATTTATGTATAAGGATAAATTTATTTATTAATGTCATTTTAATTTTGAAAGATTCTAATAAATCTTTAACCGGCGACCATTCACTCTGAAAAATATTTTCTGGGCACCTCATATAAAATTTCAGTCTTTTCAAAGAGCTAATCGGAATTTAGGACCACTATTTAATGCCAATCGTTATCCTTGGACGAAAATACAGTTGCATGGGATATCTTTGGATCTTTTTAACAGATAGACATAACATTTTTCCTTACCTTAATTTCAAAACAGCATAGAACTATTAAGAACCAACTTATTTTATTACATGTTTTTGCAATCCCAAGGCTTTGTCTAACAAACGTATGCATATACAACTATCTTGAAATGTTAGCAAATCTGATCGATACAAAACAAAACGAAGTGTTTCATATTTCCTCCCTCCAACAGACATCTGTTACTTATCAGTTTCAATAGACATTGTGCTTTGCCTTATGCCGCATGATAACAATTTGCCACGGCAAGATAATAAACAAACAGTGCACCTGATTATCAGTTCAAATACAAACAGAAAATGTAATAAAACAGAATATAGCAACATTATCAGTTATTAATAACCTTGCTTCCTCGTTTAAGCTAAAGAAATTTTCTTCATGCATATTCACCATTTAGTATTAACTCAATGCGGTACAAGTTTGCTTGAAATCTGAATATCATGCAAACTTTAGACATTTAAAATGGATTATAGTGCTTAAACGTTTGACATATAAATAATTTATTGTCTGCTATATACTGTTAGTGACGTGACGATTAGGGCCTTTATTGTAAGAAAAATAACACATCTAAGAAGGAAAACAAACAAAAAACATCTTGAAATCGAGGCTACGTACATTGAACGGGATTGAACCGTAGACAACATATGTGGGAAGAAGGTGAATCTGTTTTAGGTTTTCAAGAAAAAATAGATTGATGAAATAACGTAATAATACTGCAATTATCACAAATAGAGATTTTCATTAAGTACTCGTCGGATCAGCTGTGTTTATATTATTCCACGAGGAATCGGAAATATGTGTAATATCCTAATCAAAACCCTAAGAAAGTTCCTTTCCGTTTGTAAGGTTATCTCTCTCTCTGTTTTTTTCTCTCTCTCTCTCATTTACAAATATATGAGGGCCTTATATCGTTTGCAAGAACATGTTCATTTACGTTTCTTGTATGAGAGTAATAGTTGGTAGTGGATGGTTGCATGTAAATGAATGAAAGGTCTCAAGGTACTGGTTTTCTCAATTTTATCTCATTGTCGAGTATTTCTGTTGCAGATGTTTAATATCTCAGCTGGTTAATAACAACATAAGCGCTAATCGAAGATCTTTGCCAACAAAATATTACCGAAAGGGTGAAACAATACCACAAGCAATCCGAAATTCATATCCAATTTCATTAGTATGTATGATGGAAATTTATATCGTTTCTATCATAGATATATGAACGAGTTTTTCGGATGGATATCATGCACGACCATGGGAGTGCAGTATATTCATCTGACAAAAAGGTTAATATTTTCTGATGCAAATGCAGTAAACTTTTAATTTTATGCTCTTTTTTATTCTTTCCAAGGCTTAAACATATAAACGAAAATAAACTACAGTAAATAAAGTAACTGAATTATTCCAAACTAAATACACAAGTTAATGCATCATTAAATAAAAAATATCAATGAGAGCGTAACTCCGTCCATATAAATTTTAAGTTGGTCTCGCGCTACACATAAATTTAAAAGAAAATGGCATTTGGTATACTTAAAATTGAAATTTGGAGTAATATTTTTAATGAATTCACATTACAACGTTTCCCTTTGATCTGGAATAAATACGTTTTGGTATTTTTGTCGATTCAAAGCAACCTTGTGATTATGGTCTGGATTTATCTACATGCCGTAACTAGCATCGGATTCCAGCGGCGTCTGCCAATTTAATCGTATTGAAGTATGTTGACATCAGCATGCGTGTTTATGTTCTGTCGTTGAATGATTCAGATCACAATGTGGAAATTATGAAGCCTATCAATTGCAATTATCGAAAAAATGATGTGGAATTAAATGTTTATTTCATTTTGAGTGCAGTAAAGAGGATATAATTGCACTTGGAATATAAAGCTCGAATTACAGTACAATTTCGAAATGTGCAAAAAACCTTGAGAACCTATGATATGGCTCATGCAATTCGGATTTGCAAAACTACAAAAGTATATTTCTGAGGAAATTCAGGCTGTAAAATTGTAAAAATATTTTTGCCATTTTATAACCAGCTAAAGAAGATCGTTTATGTGTTACAACGCATGTTATTGTGGAGACTCAGTATTGTGTATATATAGCTAGCCTAAATCTGAAGTATTGTATCGAAAGGTTAACGCGGAATGATCCAAAGAAGTTTATATGTGTCAGTCTATTAAACAGTTGCTCGCATGTAGCACTCAATAAATTATCTGATTTAGTTCATTCATGAAAACATGTTTACGCTAGAAAATAATTCCTTTATTCACGTTCATTAGGTATGAATTGAGAACGAGGAGTGGGGTCTGAAGGTGTGCAATATCGGTAAATACTAAATGAATCTGACAATGTAAAGTTAATAATGAGCGTATCATAATGTATCATATTCTTTTTTGTATTAGTAACGTCCGAATTTTAGAATTTTCCAAATAATTCTCTAAATGGTAATGCTAAATTTAATAATTTATTGGTCTAATCCAAACGTATTCCTTAAGACAGGATAAATCTGTCCCTGTGATATATTTTCCATGTCTGATTTAATGTATTCATTATAGACATTTTAACATCCATACCAAATATAGCCCCAAGAGAGGTCATCAAATATATTTTGAAGATGATAAAATCATACAGACCACGTTAATATTATCATACAACAGGTAATAAAAATACTAGATAATTTATTTTCTTTCCCTATAACTACGCGTTTCAAAGTGATTCAATTTTAGATTTTACAAGAATGATAAAAGGAAATAGTATGCATGAACCAAATGCATGAAACAAAGCAAACAAGATAAAGAATATTATTCTGACTTAAATTTTAAGAACTTTATATATATATATATATATATATATATATATATATATATATATATATATATATATATATATATATATATATATATATATATATATATAAAGAATACAAATCATATGGCGAATAACAACCCTCTCAAGCCAACTGGATCCACCAAGGGATCACGTTTGTCAGGGATTAATTAAAATAGATGCAATAAACTGACGACGAACAGTACGAAACTAGTAACTAACTAGCCTAAGCGCTTTCGACTCTTAATGAGTCTTTTTCAAAGGCAAATACAAAACATAGTTACGACAAACAAATAAACACAAAAACGTTGTGTTTGTAAACCTCTACATTTCTGTCTTCACATGTGCTAACACTATAAATACAACCAGCTTGTATAGACTAGTTGTGGAAACTGAAAACGTTGTGTAATTCCCTAAAAGTCTACAAGCCAAAGCGACATCTATTTTTACTTTGTGTACATATGTAACGCAGATTATATCCCGGATATTTGATTCTATACCTATTATTCTTATAGTAAAAATTGAAGGATATTAAGATTTAGAAAATGTTAAATTCTACTAGTGCATAGTTTTCATTTTCTAGTCTTCTTGGTTTAGACCGCTTGGTTTCAATGTTTTAAGGCGGCGTATCCAGTATGATTCCTTTTCCTTCCTGGTTTCGGAACTCCAGCTGTGGTTGTTAGCAATAGCGATAAGTATTATATCACTGAAAGTGTGGCCAGGGGAGGAGAAGTGTTCTGCGACCGGGCTTCTGTACAGCTTTTTTGTCATCCAATCAGATCTATGAAGGTTTATCCTTATGTGTAGCTTTTCAGTTTCTCCCACGTACTGAAGGCCACAGATCTTACATGTGATGAGATAAATCACATTCTCTGTTTTGCACGTTTTGTTTGGACCATGTATGTTTAGTTTTTCTTTAGTCACTGTGCTAGTGAATGTCTTGGTCTCTATCATATGTTGACAGGTTTTGCATCTTTTATCGCCACAGGGTCCAGATTGACTAGGTTGGTTTTGACTAGCAATTGTTGTTAGCTTGGCCCTGACTAGGATGTCCTTTAGGTTTTTTGGTCTCCGGTAAGCTACTACAGGTTTGTTCGGAAGTATTAGGTTTAGTATGTCTGACGATTGCACGGTTGGCCAGTGGTTTGCGATGATTTTATCTACTTTGGGATTGTCTGGGTGATAGGTCAGAATAAATGGTATCCTATCAACCTTTTCTTTCTGTCCATATCTGAGTAGGTCATCACGGTTTGTTTGTTTGGCCCTTTGGATTGCCTCCGCAATCAGGTCTTTGTCGTAGCCTCGGTAAATTAACTGTTTAGCCAGCTCTTCAGACCTTTCTAGGAATCTTTCATCGTCGGAGCAAATTCTGCGTATCCTCAGTGCCTGGCTATATGGAATGTTCTTAATGCAGTGTTTTGGATGACAGCTGGTTGGGAGAAGATACTGGTGTTTGTCGGTTGGTTTCGAGTAGATGTCTGTGTGTAATTTGTTTTCCACCAGTCTGGTTGTTGTGTCCAGGAAAACATGGTTTGAGTTGGAAATTTCTGCCGTGAATTTTATTGAAGGATGGAAGTTGTTTGCCTTTGATATGAAGTCATCCAGACTTTCTCTTCCATACTGCCACTTCATTTCAATATCATCGATAAAGCGTACCCACTGGTATGGTGTACGCTCAACCGATGCTAAGAGCTTTCCCTCAAGTTTTCCCATGAAAATGTTAGCATACCAAGGGGCCATTTTAGTACCCATTGCAGTTCCATTGATTTGTAGGTAGTTTTCTTCATTAAATTCAAAGTTGATGAGTTTTAGGACAAGCTACAGGAGTTGGATTAAGAAGTGTGTGGGTGGATTGTTTACAGTTCTTGTTTCCCATGCTTCGCTACATGCCTGTAACCCTTCGTTGTGCGGTATGTTGGTGTACAAAGATGTGACGTCTAAGGAAGCAAGTAATGTATCTGGCAGTAATGGTTCACTAGATTTGCTTTTTATGAGATAATCTGTCGTGTCTTGAAGATATGATGGTAATTTGTGGACATGTGGTCTCATAAAATGATCTAAATATTCTGATATCCTTTCTGTGGGGTGCCCGTTACCTGAGATTATAGGTCTGCCAGGGTTTCCTTGTTTGTGGATTTTGGGTAGAAGATAAAATCTACCTGCTCATGGGTTTTCTGGGCTTAAGTAGTTTTTGGTTTGCTGGTCTATGTGTCCGCTTTGGTACGCCTCGTCAATAACATTAGTAATGATTTTTGCATATTCCAGCGTTGAATCATGGTCCAGTTTTTGGTAGAACCTAGCGTCACTTAGTTGTCTACTTGCTTCACTAATGTAGTCTTCCCTATTCATAACGACAACAGCGGAACCCTTATCTGCAGGCTTAATTATTATGTCTGTTCTGCATTTCAGTGAGTGCAGGGCATCTGTTTCTTCTTTTGTCAAATTAGAATATTTGTTAGTATGGTTGATATGTCTGGAAGTATCGTTTTCAACCGAGTTGATAAAGGCTTCCAGATTCGGAATTAAACTTTTTGGTGGGGTCCAGTTACTTTTCTTTCTAAATGTGGGTTGGTCGCAGCTTATATTTTCCTTTGATTTGTTTGGTGGTTGCAAGGCAAAATGGGCTTTGAGTCTTAGTCGGCGGATGAATTCTTCGGTGTCATTCTTAAGCTTCCCTCTGTCGTATGTTTTTGGACGGGGACAGAAAGAATTGAGTTTCTGTCCCCGTCCAAAAAGATACGACAGAGGGAAGCTTAAGAATGACACCGAAGAATTCATCCGCCGACTAAGACTCAAAGCCCATTTTGCCTTGCAACCACCAAACAAATCAAAGGAAAATATAAGCTGCGACCAACCCACATTTAGAAAGAAAAGTAACTGGACCCCACCAAAAAGTTCAAATTCCGAATCTGGAAGCCTTTATCAACTCGGTTGAAAACGATACTTCCAGACATATCAACCATACTAACAAATATTCTAATTTGACAAAAGAAGAAACAGATGCCCTGCACTCACTGAAAAGCAGAACAGACATAATAATTAAGCCTGCAGATAAGGGTTCCGCTGTTGTCGTTATGAATAGGGAAGACTACATTAGTGAAGCAAGTAGACAACTAAGTGACGCTAGGTTCTACAAAAAACTGGACCATGATCCAACGCTGGAATATGCAAAAATCATTACTAATGTTATTGACGAGGCGTACCAAAGCGGACACATAGACCAGCAAACCAAAAACTACTTAAGCCCAGAAAACCCAAGAGCAGGTAGATTTTATCTTCTACCCAAAATCCACAAACAAAGAAACCCTGGCAGACCTATAATCTCAGGTAACGGGCACCCCACAGAAGGATATCAGAATATTTAGATCATTTTATGAGACCACATGTCCACAAATTACCATCATATCTTCAAGACATGACAGATTATCTCATAAAAAGCAAAGCTAGTGAACCATTACTGCCAGATACATTACTTGCTTCCTTAGACGTCACATCTTTGTACACCAACATACCGCACAACGAAGGGTTACAGGCATGTAGCGAAGCATGGGAAACAAGAACTGTAAACAATCCACCCACACACTTCTTAATCCAACTCCTGGAGCTTGTCCTAAAACTCAACAACTTTGAATTTAATGAAGAAAACTACCTACAAATCAATGGAACTGCAATGGGTACTAAAATGGCCCCTTGGTATGCTAACATTTTCATGGGAAAACTTGAGGGAAAGCTCTTAGCATCGGTTGAGCGTACACCATACCAGTGGGTACGCTTTATCGATGATATTGAAATGAAGTGGCAGTATGGAAGAGAAAGTCTGGATGACTTCATATCAAAGGCAAACAACTTCCATCCTTCAATAAAATTCACGGCAGAAATTTCCAACTCAAACCATGTTTTCCTGGACACAACAACCAGACTGGTGGAAAACAAATTACACACAGACATCTACTCGAAACCAACCGACAAACACCAGTATCTTCTCCCAACCAGCTGTCATCCAAAACACTGCATTAAGAACATTCCATATAGCCAGGCACTGAGGATACGCAGAATTTGCTCCGACGATGAAAGATTCCTAGAAAGGTCTGAAGAGCTGGCTAAACATTTAATTTACCGAGGCAACGACAAAGACCTGATTGCGGAGGCAATCCAAAGGGCCAAACAAACAAACCGTGATGACCTACTCAGATATGGACAGAAAGAAAAGGTTGATAGGATACCATTTATTCTGACCTATCACCCAGACAATCCCAAAGTAGATAAAATCATCGCAAACCACTGGCCAACCGTGCAATCGTCAGACATACTAAACCTAATACTTCCGAACAAACCTGTAGTAGCTTACCGGAGACAAAAAACCTAAAGGACATCCTAGTCAGGGCCAAGCTAACAACAATTGCTAGTCAAAACCAACCTAGTCAATCTGGACCCTGTGGCGATAAAAGATGCAAAACCTGTCAACATATGATAGAGACCAAGACATTCACTAGCACAGTGACTAAAGAAAAACTAAACATACATGGTCCAAACAAAACGTGCAAAACAGAGAATGTGATTTATCTCATCACATGTAAGATCTGTGGCCTTCAGTACGTGGGAGAAACTGAAAAGCTACACATAAGGATAAACCTTCATAGATCTGATTGGATGACAAAAAAGCTGTACAGAAGCCCGGTCGCAGAACACTTTTCCTCCCCTGGCCACACTTTTAGTGATATAATACTTATCGCTATTGCTAACAACCACAGCTGGAGTTCCGAAACCAGGAAGGAAAAGGAATCATACTGGATACGCCGCCTTAGAACATTGAAACCAAGCGGTCTAAACCAAGAAGACTAGAAAATGAAAACTATGCACTAGTAGAATTTAACATTTTCTAAATCTTAATATCCTTCAATTTTTACTATAAGAATAACCGGTATAGAATCAAATATCCGGGATATAATCTGCGTTACATATGAAACAAAGTAAAAATAGATGTCGCTTCGGCTTGTAGACTTTTAGGGAATTACACAACGTTTTCAGTTTCCGCAACTAGTCTATACAAGCTGGTTGTATTTATAGTGTTAGCACATGTGAAGACAGAAATGTAGAGGTTTACAAACACAACGTTTTTGTGTTTATTTGTTTGTCGTAACTATGTTTTGTATTTGCCTTTGAAAAAGACTCATTAAGAGTCGAAAGCGCTTAGGCTAGTTAGTTACGAGTTTCGTACTGTTCGTCGTCAGTTTATTGCATCTATATATATATATATATATATATATATATATATATATATATATATATATATATATATATATATATATATATATATATATATATATATGTGTGTGTGTGTGTGTGTGTATTTCACAGTGTGATCACTGCTTTGGTTTTGCCAAAATATAGAATTAGGAATATCGATTTAGAAATGAATATAAAACTGAATAAATTTTTTATTAAAATGTTGCTAGCATTCTTTATTTGCCGAGTGGAGAATATGCAGTTTTGAAAATTTTGACACGATTAAATATTAACACAATGATTTGATAAAATTATTCAGTTGATATTCATTAATATATCAAAATTCCGAATTCTAACTTTTTGTAGAACCAATGCCTTTATCACACTGTTTCGGAACGTATTCTGAATGTAGGAAATCATTACAGGTTTTAGATCATTAATCCAAAATATACAAAATTTCAATACAGTTTATAGAAGTTCACTCTTCAATTGAAAGCTATATTATTTATTATACGTACTGTCAAATATTAGTTTATTAGTTTTTTTTATCCATATTT
This sequence comes from Potamilus streckersoni, assembly GCA_016746295.1. Taxonomy (NCBI): domain Eukaryota; kingdom Metazoa; phylum Mollusca; class Bivalvia; order Unionida; family Unionidae; genus Potamilus; species Potamilus streckersoni. Next base: position 809,844 of record JAEAOA010000791.1, read on the forward strand.
TAAGTTTCCATCTATGTTAATAATCAAAATATTAAAATAACTTTGCATTTCTATTTCTTTGTCTGCTAATGACGGTGAGGGCATGCGAGGTCTGGACCTGATATACCGCTCGCTAAAGGAAAGTGAAGTGTCTCTCATAGCCTCTCCTTTCTAGGTGTACAGATCTCTGCGTGACCACTGTCTGGTTTTGCAGGACAGGAAGTACTTACATATAGCCTCTCCTACACCATTGTGTCCACAGGAGCACATTCATGTGGGGCCTCTTGCTTTCACATAGCCGGCTGTGTGACGTGGTCTAACTGGATGGGTAGACTGGGCTTGTTAGCCTTGGCAGCCAGCCAGTCTAAGAGCAGAAAAACTGGCTTCAAACCTGCGTAGATGGAGCTCGTTAGTCTTGTCAGCAGTTTGTCTGGGAGATGGAAATTCCAATTCGAAACTAACAAATTGCCTTTAGATGATGGCTCAGCTTCCTTGTGAGAATCTTCGAAAAATAGAATGGCTACATTCTTAGACACAGACAAGTAAATTCGGAGTGAAGCCCCTAAGGTCGTTGGGTGTTTACTACAACTTACTTCCGGCAGCTCCTTCATCTAAAATTGTGTTAAATGGCATGCTTAGCATTCCCTTGGACCCCACCAGCATGGACGTGAGGGAGATCCTGACGTCTGGGCAGCCCAGGATCTCGATAATACATCCCCAGGTATGCGTCCTGGAGAGGCCACTCCAGTCTCGCCTTTGAGCGAGGACAATACACGGAATATGGCAGTCTACGGCCTATAAGTTCCAGCCAATTGGCGTGGGGAAGGGGTGCCACTGGTCACCTTCAGCTGTCAGAGGGATTATCGAGTCTCACTGACCGACTACCGCCCGTCTTAAGCCAGGCAGCCACCGGTCAGTAAGGTACTGGACCGCCAACGTCTGGTGTTGCCTAGAGGTCAATGTGTTGCTCAGCATTGACAAGCAGACGGAAACTCCTCACCAGACAGAAGAAACAAGAAACCATTAAAGAAGACTTTAGCTCTTCGTTTCTCACTTTGGGACGTGCGCACCTTGCGCACAGACATCACTGATGACGGAAGGGAGGTGGATGACTCCAGGAAAACGGCCATCATCGACAGAGAGCTCACCAGAATAAATGTCAGCATAGCTGCTCTCCAGGAAATCCCTAGCGGCTCCATCAGAGATAAAAACTGCACCTTCGCTTGAAGGACCGAGAATCTGAGGAACCCCACCAGCATGGAGTTGGTTTTGCCATCAAAACACCTCCTGGCCTCGGATGAGCATCCTTAATGTGACATATAACGTTCCTTGTCCATCCGCCTTACAACTGCTGCAGGTCCTATCAATATAGTCAGTGTATATGCTCCCACCCTCACGTCTCTAGAAGACAAAAAGGATCAGCTATGGTCAGATGGACAAACAGATCAAGGGATGCCCTATGGAAGTATTCCTCCTCGGAAACTTTAATGCTAGAGTTAGTGCTGGCCATGAGTTATGGTCCACCTACGTAGGATATCATGGCACTGGAAAGACCACGAAAATGGTCAATTATTGCTTGAGCTGCACGCCAATCATGAACCATGCGTTACAAACATCTTCTTCAAGTTTTAGCCACTAGACAAAATGTCAAGAAAACACACCAGGTATCATCGCTGGCACCAACTCACTAGGCGCTATGCCCGGAACAGCATCCTCTCCACTGGAAGCTACTATAGTGCAGAAGGTGACTCCGACGACGCCACTGTATACAACAGGGTGTGTCTACAGTCACGAAGACTACACGGCTCGAAGCCAAACAGGTCGACCTCGCATCAATATTACGCAGGTGTCTGTACCCTCCTAGGTTGAGGAGTATGTGTTCGCCCTGGATTAATATCGTAAGGACCTGCCAGAGCTCGATGCCACAGCAAAGTGGAACGCCAAGTTGAACGCCATCCATAGCAAAAACCATGTATATGTTTGTCAAGAAGGAACGTACCGGCCAGGACTGGCGCAACGCATGCCTTTCAAAGCTGGAATCAGTAATCGAGGACAAATGAGAAGCCTTCATAAGTTACACAAAAGTACCCCAATGAACGCACGCTTGCTGACCTCAGAAGGGCCCGAAGTACCAACCAACACATCGCTAGACAATTAGCAAACGAGTACTGTCAGCAATTGTGTGATGAAATTCAGCGCGTTGCAGAGTCAGTAAATATCAAAGGTATGTACAGTGATATCAAGAAGTCCCTAAGTCTTACAGTGAAAGAGGTTGCACCCCACAAAAATCGCTGATGAGTGAGGTCTTAGACCGTGATCATCTGATGTCTAGATGAGTTGAGCATTACTCAGAGCAGCACTCCAGAGAAGCGTCAGTCACCGATGTGGCCCTTAGCAACGTACAACAGGACAAAATACATTCTTTAGAGGAGCTCACCACAGCCATCGACTCCGTCTCAAACGACAAAGCACCAGATAGCGATAGCAACCGACATTGGTACAGCCACTGCATGAGTTACCTATGCTTGGAGGAAGGAGCAGTCCACCAAGACATGCGCGACGACACCATTTGGACGCTATACAAACTTAAAGGAGAACGCAGTGACTAACAATTATAGACGAATGTCGCTTTTCAGTATCGTTGGCAAAGTATTTTTTCACATCCTTCTCAACATTCTGCAGCTGTTGGAGGACCGCGTGCACATGAAATCCCAGTGCGGCTTCATGGCAGGAAGGTTTTCAACAGGCACGTTCTCCTCCCTCCGACGACTTTAAGAGTAAAACAGAGAGCAAGATTTAACCACTCTATATAATGTTCATTGACCTTACCAAGGCCTTAGACATGGTCCGCAGGAAGGGCCTATTTAAACTTCTTGGGAAGATTGGCTGCTCCCCAAAACTTAACCAAATCATAATCTCCATATCTTGCCGATATTAAGATTACAGTGAGACCTGATCACCTACATGAGGCAAGAGCGTCGAACGCAACTCCTTCCATATACAGTGCCTACAATCCATTCTGAAAATCGGCTGGCAAGACCACGTTCCACAACGATATCCTTCAACGTGCAAGTATCACAAGCATGCACTTTCCCCTGAGCAAACACCACCGTGGATGTCTAGAACATATCCGCCGCATGGAGAATGAGAGGCTGATAAAGAAACTCCTATATGGCAAGATGGACATTGGTATCAGAAAGGTTAGCCGCCCCACACTCCGCTTCAAGAATGTGTGCAAGAGCGATATGAAGCAAGCTCTATTTCACCAGACAGCTGGGCAGTGCAGGCCGAGGACCGAGGCACCAAGAGACTGATGGTCAGCAAAAGCGTAGCACTCGACGAAGGGAGGAGAATCTAACAGGCCAGAGAGAAACGCGAGAGAAAGAAGAGTTCAGCAGCAACCAAGGCAAATCAGACTTCCCAGTACGTCTGCACCAACTGAAATATGGACTGTCACTCACTCATCGGCCTGCACTACCACAACAAACGATGCCAAAATCACAGAGACAGACAAAACTCCAAGGCACTATTCATATGGCCTCTCTAGACTGAGCTGCCAATGATAAGGATCTGCTAATAATGCCGTATAGTCAACAAAACGTTTGTGAAGTTTCATCATCCATGGTGATCATGCCAATTCGCTGCAATGACAAAATGCAAATAAAAAGTTTTTCTGTGAACCAGTCCTATTTCTTTTCTCTCAAGCGGTAAATTTAATTGGCTTTGTGTTGTGCCAGTTCACGTTTAATTAAGATAAACCAAATTATAGATTATTTTATGCTTCTGTTGATGGCTTAGATCTGTCCTGTATAGAAGTAAAAATGAAAGGAAAATCAATGCACATGGATAATTTGCTAACAAATGAGGATTGTGATCAATATCAGCAATATTTGTGGGCATCGTATTATTGTATCAAAATTTTGCAAAACATAAAGTGCAAGCCGGATGGAAATTCCTGTGCACTAGTTTGTATGGGTACTGTTTATGAGTGAGTAGGGAGGTAGCATAAATTGTACTATTTCATCATCTCGTATGGTCATGTCAGATGTTTTGCTATAATATAAATGCACCACCCAACCCACCTCCAAACAAAAAAAGCAAAATTAATAAACAAAACGATCCAAGCAAATAAACAGCAATAAAATAGAGAACAGAAACCAAAAGAATCACTAGAAACAAAATGAAGAAAAACTGTAATGAGGTCAACTTCAATATGTAATTCCAGTATGCAGATTATATCGTATACAATTTCAGAGCAAGCTTATTTGCCCATTTATATCAATGGATCTGACAACATCTCAGCTGACGAACTCCATCTTCAAAGCGACCTTTGTCAGCACTTTAGAAAATAGTCCTCAATCCACCCCTCAGATACTTGTAATGTGGAGGCAGCCTTGAGTACTCTTAGAGAGCTGGTCTACAAAACCGCTACAGAGATTTTTGGGTCCTCCTCCAGACTGGTTTGCTGAGAATTGAGACGACATCAAGCATTTGTTGACTGAAATATCTCGCCTCCACAAAGCATACCTAAATGATCCAAAGTCAACCTCAAATAAAGATAACTTGAATTACATATTTATAATTGTTCAGCAGAAACTCTCGCAAATGCGGACTCTTGATTGAGTAACAAAGCCGATGTTATCCAAAACTACGCCGATAAGCATCATTTGAAGAAGATTTCTGACGCACTGAATGAAGTATATGGCCTATATTATCGAAATCAGCTCTTCTCCTCAGTGAGGATGGCAACCTTCTTACCCAAATACTATTCGTTCCCTCTATAATGCTAGATGACAAAAGATAAGATTCTCGAATGGTGGGCTGAGCACTTCAACTGCATACTCAGAATCATTGAATACTGAAGCCATTGATTTTCTGCCCAAAATGCCAGTAAATGACACGTGGGAGCAGAATGCCCAGGACATGGGTTTATTGTTCTCCATCGGTAAACGTGATACAGTTTGCGAGGCTAACACGACAGCTGAAGCAGACTAACAGAGGCAGGTCAAGAAAATCCAAGCCAGTAACCCCACGATTTATATTGCAGCAATACTCTGTCCACAATACCAAAGAACATTCAGGGCGCTCATTGGCCTCATCAGCAACCTTCTTACCCACATACCATTCGTTCCCTCTATAACGCTGGATGACTAAAGTGGTTCTCATCGCCTCAATGGAGGAACTCGCTCGCATATTATTCATTCTTTCTTTCTGGGTCAGAGTTAGGATGTCAGAAAATTAGCTATATGTGAATATATGATATTTTCATTACTTTTATTCCATGTCTGCATCAGAGTTTGTGGTATTCTCTCTCTCTCTCTCTCTCTCTCTCTCTCTCTCTCTCTCTCTCTCTCTCATATCATCATGGGATTTGTTTATCACTTTTCAATCAAAACCAGAGTTTAATATTCACGGCTTCAGGAGAAGGTATACAGCACAGTTTATAATAGGTTTGTATTTGCAGGAAATATATATGACTCTTAGTTTAGTATAGTTTCCATTCAATACATGTTTCAGTTAAGCCAAACAATTTGCCTAATTTATTCTCTATGTACGCATTGTTTTGAAAGAGTTTGCTATCACATCAAAAGATGTCCCTGGTCTAAATTAATTTAGCTATTTTTCTCATCAGTTTAACCATCGTCCACCAGCTAATAATACATTTAATTCCCCGTTACATTTCGCTAAATACTGTTTATTATAATGTTTTATGACTTAATACTGTCAAAATTCTAACAACTTAATTACTTAACGCACGAACATGGTTTTATACAACTGGCAGAAATGCTGGCATATAAAAATGAAAAAAGAATGAGCAATAAAGGAAACAATCGCTTGAAACAAAACTGAATCTCTATTTGTTAGTTGTTCCTAATTTAAAATCCACCTCTATTGTCCGACGCAGTTCATTGCAATTTTGAAAATGCTTGATATGATTGAAAAGAAAACTAACATGAGCCTAATAATAGTAGTAAACCTAGTCAACAGTTATTTTAACACATTTATTATGTTTCTCTTTGAAATGAAATGCATTTTTTGATGAATCTGTTACTTTTCTACTTATATTTGTACATCTGTGCTTCGAACTTTTCTTCAATAAAATGGCAAATTGTATTTCAACATCCTTTATAGACCCTTTGCTTCATTTATCTGTATACTGTTTCAGTTTCTCTAGTCCTGATGTTATATTCTGAATAAAAAAAACGTCTGTTCACCTTCACTACTAATTGATATTATCTTTCTCTATAGGACACACGGTATTAATTCAATGGAAGAACTGTGAACCAGTCTAGAAATGGGTGAAGAAATAATAGAGTATATACGGGTTTGGTGGTCAATAATTGGTTAATAATGAAAAGTAAAATTGTATTAAAAATATCTTTTGAAAGCTTATCCTATGTGTAATTTAAAAAAAAAAATATAGACAAATTTCTATTGATGCAAATTTAGTATTTTTAAAGACTTGACTTAGGATTACTCAATAATGAAAGTAGCACTTGATTCGCTTGGTGCTGAATCAATAACATGGACTTCATGCATATGTAGGTCAAGAAAATGCCGCGACTCATATGGTGTTCTCCACACAGAAGCTTGCACCAAGGATAGTTGTGCATGGAGAAATAAAGGTCTGATCATCAGTACCCAGAAATTTTAAGTTATTGAATTTTGAATATGATGGTGTTTACATATGTTTACTGTGGGAATTGAATTAGTACCGTGACTCCTCTAACTGAGCTCTCTATCTTTATCTCCAGATATCATTCACATAGTTCCCTAAAGGCTTCTAAGTGTATAGCACCACATCGAAAATAGAATCATCCAATTAATTAATAACATTATCAGTTATACTATTTAGATGTGCGTATGTATGCTCTTTAAGAAAATGAAAAGAATCAAGTAAATAACAGTACCTACCAACGTCGTGTAAAAGGTGCAGACAAGACCGACGGATATAACAGAACCCCACAGTGTAAAACCGGTTACTGAAGAAGAAACAATAAGGCAAATACGAAATATTTCTCTCTAACACACACTTACAGGCTATATCAATGAACACAGAGTAGATAAATTCTTTTAAAATAGATAATATTTCAAATTATTTCTCTAACCATACTCAATCTCTAGTTTATATTTCGATGGGTAATATTGTTGATGAAGATGACGATGGTGCTGAATAAGCAATGCACATACATGTTAAATAAACTAAACTTGGAACAGTGGAGCGATAAAAGGAGGACAGAATACTTCTAAAGCATTGGCACACCAGTACACTATGGCCTATGTGTGAAAAGTGATGCTTTACTCGTACTGCCAGTTCCATAAAGCAATTGCTTTTATGTGTTTCAGAGAGTTGCTAGAGAGTACATACATACATACATACATACATACATACATACATACACACATACATACATACATACATACATACATACATACGTACGTACGTACGTACGTACGTACATACATACATACATGCATGCATGCATGCATGCATGCATACATACATACATACATACATACATACAGTACCTGCATTCAATGCCAAGGACGGAGCATACAATACTATTGCCATGTAGAGGATCTGAAAGAGATTGCAAAATTGATTAATTTTAGCAAGACATACAAATGTTTTATTTGGATGACTGCAGCATGAAGAGAACTTTATATTTATTTTCTCTTTTTCACTACCTCTCTCATATGAGTGAGATGTCACACACACATGTAAACATCTACAAACACGTAAACATCATAAACACATAAATAAATTATTTTTTCTAGCAATGCTATTTGAGTACAAAAGAATTCGCACCATCTTTTTTATAATAATATATGCTAATGGCGATACAGAAATAGGAAGGTTTAAAGTTGCTGTTTTTTTTGTTTACACACACACAGATATATATATATATATATATATATATATATATATATATATATATATATATATATATATATATATATATATATATGCAGAGAGAGATATAATAGAATAATGTTATGGCAAGATGCAAATATGATACACAATAGGAACAGCAAAAAAGTAAACAAGTAAAACGCAATGCCATAAATAAGCTCAAATACATGCAAATGTTTGCATTCTTAACATGCAGTGTGTTTAAAAATGAAACACATAATATATTTTCTTTCAAGAATATGAGTCAATTTAGTCGATATATTTGCGTGCATGTGTAGATATGTACGAAATCAATATAACGGAAACAAATTAAAATCAATATTTTGATCAAATGTTACTAGCAAGGTAGAAGAAGAGCCGATACTACAGTACCCATGATGTGGCAAGAAATACTTGGCAACACGAAACACTCAAGTGCTGTTTTAGACAAAATGAGAATAAAATCAGTGTGTGTGTTCATAACAAATACATAAGGTCTTTATTTTTATTTCTGTTTAATAACGTTAATGGCCTCTAAGAGAATACTATTGGTATTTTGAGACTTATTTTAAAGAACATCAAGAATGGAATAAGTTGAATGAATATTGAGAATGCAAAAACAAAAATAGCTGCAAGCGCAATAGTGTCATAAAACCTGTTGAGGTGTGCAAGAACAACCCGGTCGTTATAAACCGATTTAGACTTTAAAGAAAGAAAAATATCGAATGCTTGATTGTTTTTTGTTACATATTTGTAAACGAGGTTTGAGATTAACCGAGTTATGCATTTCTGTTGTCCATTACGCTCTTGAATCGCGACAACAAATATGTATTATTTTCTTTCCAGTTCTTTTGTAAATATACATAATATTGGCAAAGTTTGGCTTGATAGACAAAATATGATACAAAGTTACTTTAATTATTTGGAATATTTTCAATATGTTCTTAATGAAACACGTCTGAACTATATTTTATACCAGCATAAAATTGAAAAAAAATATCGATGTTTACTAACGTCAATGCACGTTAAGCGTATACTAAATACATGTATAGAAACAATCATTGTAAACATCTTTTCCTCCATTAAAAACAAATACTTTCGGAGGAGATATGAATTTACAATTTCTTTTTCCAGTGTGCAACCGAAAAGAAGAGTTAAAGGCTTACCATCTGTATGCAGAAGGTCAGAGATCCGGCTGTTCGGACACCTTTGCTGAACCTTGTCTCCAAATACTGCAACAGGATTTAAATGAAATGAAGTGAAATACATTTAAACGAAAGAAATATAAACAATTTAACAGCCACTTGCAACAACGTGACATGCCAATAAAACAGAACAAACATATGCACACACAATGAGTAACGACTAACATACGATGATAACATGCTGATACTAAACGCATTGATTCCATTGCAACTCTTTACTCACTAAAATTGATTCAAAGTAAAAGTCATACTATTTTTATGGCAAACGATAAAGTTCAATCGTACGGCATATAATCTTATTCTCTCCAATGCATGGACGTCTTTTAAAGTTGTAATGGCATCCATGTATGTCTTCAGATTTAAAGATGAACATGCATATATGCATATATTAAATTGTAAATGGATCCATTTATGTATTTAGTTGCAAAAACATCCATATATATATATATATATATATATATATATATATATATATATCTATCTATCTATCTATCTATCTATCTATCTATCTATCTATCTCTCTATCTATCTATCTATATATATATATATATATATATATATATATATATATAAATATATATATATATATATATATATATATAGATGCAATAAACTGACGACGAACAGTACGAAACTAGTAACTAACTAGCCTAAGCGCTTTCGACTCTTAATGAGTCTTTTTCAAAGGCAAATACAAAACATAGTTACGACAAACAAATAAACACAAAAACGTTGCGTTTGTAAACCTCTACATTTCTATCTTCACATGTGTTAAAACTATAAATACAACCAGCTTGTGTAGACTAGTTGCGGAAACTGAAAACGTTGTATAATTCCCTAAAAGTCTACAAGCCAAAGCGACATCTATTTTTATTTTGTGTACATATGTAACGCAGATTATATCCCGGATATTTGGTTCTATACCGGTTATTCTTATAGTAAAAATTGAAGGATAAGAAGATTTAGAAAATGTTAAATTCTACTAGTGCATAGTTTTCATTTTCTAGTCTTCTTGGTTTAGACCGCTTGGTTTCAATGTTCTAAGGCGGCGTATCCAGTATGATTCCTTTTCCTTCCTGGTTTCGGAACTCCAGCTGTGGTTGTTGGCAATAGCGATAAGTATTATATCACTGAAAGTGTGGCCAGGGGAGGAGAAGTGTTCTGCGACCGGGCTTCTGTACAGCTTTTTTGTCATCCAATCAGATCTATGAAGGTTTATCCTTATGTGTAGCTTTTCAGTTTCTCCCACGTACTGAAGGCCACAGATCTTACATGTGATGAGATAAATCACATTCTCTGTTTTGCACGTTTTGTTTGGACCATGTATGTTTAGTTTTTCTTTAGTCACTGTGCTAGTGAATGTCTTGGTCTCTATCATATGTTGACAGGTTTTGCATCTTTTATCGCCACAGGGTCCAGATTGACTAGGTTGGTTTTGACTAGCGATTGTTGTTAGCTTGGCCAAGTGATCTATCTATCTATCTATCTATCTATCTATCTATCTATCTATCTATCTATCTATCTATCTATCTATATATATATATATATATATATATATATATATATATATATATATATATATATATATATATATATAGATGCAATAAACTGACGACGAACAGTACGAAACTAGTAACTAACTAGCCTAAGCGCTTTCGACTCTTAATGAGTCTTTTTCAAAGGCAAATACAAAACATAGTTACGACAAACAAATAAACACAAAAACGTTGCGTTTGTAAACCTCTACATTTCTATCTTCACATGTGTTAAAACTATAAATACAACCAGCTTGTGTAGACTAGTTGCGGAAACTGAAAACGTTGTATAATTCCCTAAAAGTCTACAAGCCAAAGCGACATCTATTACGTGGGAGAAACTGAAAAGCTACACATAAGGATAAACCTTCATAGATCTGATTGGATGACAAAAAAGCTGTACAGAAGCCCGGTCGCAGAACACTTCTCCTCCCCTGGCCACACTTTCAGTGATATAATACTTATCGCTATTGCCAACAACCACAGCTGGAGTTCCGAAACCAGGAAGGAAAAGGAATCATACTGGTTACGCCGCCTTAGAACATTGAAACCAAGCGGTCTAAACCAAGAAGACTAGAAAATGAAAACTATGCACTAGTAGAATTTAACATTTTCTAAATCTTCTTATCCTTCAATTTTTACTATAAGAATAACCGGTATAGAACCAAATATCCGGGATATAATCTGCGTTACATATGTACACAAAATAAAAATAGATGTCGCTTTGGCTTGTAGACTTTTAGGGAATTATACAACGTTTTCAGTTTCCGCAACTAGTCTACACAAGCTGGTTGTATTTATAGTTTTAACACATGTGAAGATAGAAATGTAGAGGTTTACAAACGCAACGTTTTTGTGTTTATTTGTTTGTCGTAACTATGTTTTGTATTTGCCTTTGAAAAAGACTCATTAAGAGTCGAAAGCGCTTAGGCTAGTTAGTTACTAGTTTCGTACTGTTCGTCGTCAGTTTATTGCATCTATTTTAATTAATCCCTGACAGACGTGATCCCTTGGTGGATCCAGTACGCTTGAGAGGGTTGTTATTCGCCATATGATTTGTATTCTTTATATATATATATATATATATATATATATATATATATATATATATATATATATATATATATATATATATATATATATATATATATTGTTACGTATTTGTGATTAAATTGATTGTGTGTAAGGTAAAAAATTATTTTCATTTAATTTTTGTTTCATCGTTTTTAATTGCAATGAATATTTTTCTCGTAGTCTGGATTCATTTTAGTAATGAGATATACTTTTATAACAAAGTTTGTTTATTCAGGACGAAGATGTTTTACGTAAGAATTATCATTTAGTCCGTCTTACCCAAGTAACAGTGTCAACAGGAAGTTAAAATAAATATCAGGGGCATACTTTCTTTGCGTGATAACTGTGTGTTCACCTATATTATTTCATTGCAAATTACATACAATAAACATCGCTACGTTCAATAACCATACGCTCTACAGATAGCATCAAAGTTATGCATTCTTTAGTAAAAATCAATGCAAATTTAACAGTATTAAATATACCATTTTGAAACATTTCTACCAGTTCCAAAGAGCTCTAAAGCTATATGTGTCAATCAACTTATTCAGTGCCACATTCTTAATCAGGATGAAGCATTTTTAATATGGATTGTTTGGATATTAAAAACAAACTCAAGTTTCACTTTACCACCTTCATAACCATTATAACAAGGCAAGCTTACGATTCCAAAATACACATAACGATCTAAATACAAAATGAAACAACACTTCGCTGATTATTCGAAAGTGGATGGATCATACAATCAAATATATAGAAGTTGTAGAGATGTAAACCATCTAAAATTGTGATATTTAGGGACTATGAATATTTGAACTCAAATGGCAGGTGTCTGCAAACAACAATGCCTTACATTACCAAGGAAGGGTTGCTATGCATATCATTATTTTTGTAACGCTTGGTATACGCTTGTGTCCATTTTTTATTTTTATTCATGACATAAATGTAATGATTATTTATTGCTGGATTTCGTAGTATATGTATAGGCTATTTTTTAAGATAATAAATAACGTAAAGGATCCATAAATATATGCTTACTATACGTATTGACAGTTGTTAATAATATAATTATTAATAAATATGGTTTCCTGATTAGGCCTTTTTGCCCATCGAAAATTCGGCCAATCCTATCCCTATTAAACTCTTAAGGGACACAAAAACTTTACAGAATGTTTTATTATCAGGTACTTTGCATTTGTTTCGGAGAAGTCTTCCTCTATTAAACATGTTCTTGTTCAGGGAGTAAAGTACGAATTTATTCAAATTTCACTCCATAAAATATCACTTAATATAAGACTTCGCTTCAAGACGAGTGTATATACGCGTTGAGAATTTCTTTGCCCACTGGGAGTTTTTATCTCTGACTTAAGCAATGACTTAGCTGCAGATAAGTTTGAGATTAATCCACTTGTAATTGAGAAACCTTGTTGGATCAAAGCGTTAGCCTATTAAAAATGGAATCCCTTATTTGAACATGTTTGTGCATTTAAATTAGCTATGGGTAAAGTAGCACTTGAGAATGAAGTTGATCAGGAAATGATCATTTGGCCGATACATATATTGGACAGGCTTTTGAAAGGCCACTTTTGTTTGTGCTGCAGATCCGTCAAAATGTATTGATCATATTAATCCTCTTTTAACCGCTCATTATTAATAATTATTTTAACAAATAACAATCTATTGTCATCGAACAGGAAAAAGTTCTGATTTGTCTGTTTCAGAGGGCTATTAACGAATTTGATTCTGACCATTCATTTATTGTTTTCAAAACAGGTTCCTTATAAACAAAACTGGAGACCACATGATGTACCTGGTGATGACGAGGGGTATAATCATTATTTTCTAAAACTTAAATCTGGTCATAATTGTCAAACAAACATCATTAGAGGATACCTGCATTTGACGAATCAATTATCACAATGATGTTAGACTGCATACCTAAACCAAAATTAAGCAACCAATACTTATTGACCATGATGTGAGTGTCAGTAAGTTTTCCAGAGACAACTGATTTGCAGAATGTTAAGAATAAACCTATATTCAAAGCCTTAATAAAATTCTTTATCCTTTATGGTTTTCATAAATCAGTCTTATCTAATCAAATTACTAATTTTTTGTCAGGAATCTTCCAACATGTGCGAATTTAGTATCCAACAATTTTATTTCATTTGCATATCACACTGAAAGCCGAGGGTAGGGGAAGCAATGGAAAGATATGATCGGACTTTAAAGAATATAAAAAGATCATGCTGGTTTGAGGCGAGGAAAGAGTGTGACAAAGGAGTTCGTTTATTATGATTTGCTGTTATGGAACCAGTTTCCAAGGCTTGGCTCTTTCCAACTTGTTTATGGACACGCTGTTCGTGGACTATTGAAGCTGTTTCAGACATGCTGTTTCGTGTCTTTTGAAGCTGTTTCAGACATGCTGTTTTGTGGACTATTAAAGTTGTTAAATAAGACACTTTTGTAACAAATGAATCAGAAGTTATATTATTTGACTGCGTCTCTGATTTTAGATATAAACTGTCAAAAGCTTGTGAGATGGCAAGTAATAATCCTCAGTATACCAAATTAAAAATGAAAGAAAGGCATCACAAAACTTCAAAAGAAAAAACTTTTTAGCTTTGTGACAAAGTTAATGCACCCTTACCCCTACCTCAAAATGGTTTTTAGGCTAGGTAGTATAGTCCTTATACAGTTAAAAAGACCGTAGGCGACTTAAATTATATTATTGACACTCAAGGCAGTCAGAAACAGGAACAACTTTATCATATACATATGTTAAAGGAGAATAATGATCGGGAAAGTTCTGTAAATAGCTTGTCTCTCACAGTGACGTAAAACCGGATTGTAGTGAAGACATCAAAAAGTCTTACAAATTCTCAAATATTAATGAATTTGGACAAGAAACGTTCATATTGGTAGCCACACAAAAATAACGAGGTAAATCAGCTAATGTGTGAATAGGAATACGTGTTCCCAGGTGTTCCAACTCAACAAATACACAATGATATTGAAATTGTAGATTCTAAGACTATAAAACGACAGCCTCACATGACGAATACATATAATTCCTTTCGTAAGTGCATTGACTACAGAAACATCAACAGTGTCACCAAAACAGATTCATTGCCAAGAATTGATGATTTCATTGCCATAATTGTAATAGGAAACTGTGCCACGAAGCCCGACCTGTCAACAGGATTCTGACAGATTCCACTTGCGGACAAACCTACAGAAATTTCGGCCTTTGCAACTGCAGATGGACTGTACCAACATAAAGTTGTCACATGTGGTATAAAACATTTTCCTACAAAATTACAGAGCTTAACGAAGGTGATAACATCTTTATAAACTACTGTAATGTTTACATCGATGACGTCATTATATACGGCAACAACTAAAAAGATGACTTAAAAACTATTGAGAAGCTCTTCGTTTGACTGATTAAGGGAAATCTGATAATTAATCTAAGTCAAGGTAAGTTTTGCCGATCTAGTTTCAGCTATTTAAAAGAAATTGTGGGACATGGTCATGTCAAGGCTGTAGAAGCTAATTTTAAAGCGATGTATGAATTTGGTCTTCCGATGAGTTAAAAGCAACTCAAGCGATTTTGGGGTATGGCTTGATATTATATGAAATTGCACTAAAATTCGTTCATAATTACTGAGCCCCTGACCAATTTATTTAGTAATAAGACCAACTTTTATTGGTTTGATAAATATCATGAGGTGTTTATGAAGATAAAAGACATAACTTAAAAGTAAACCAGTTCTTTCAGCTCCAGATTTCAATCAACCATTTAATATGCCTGTTGATAGCAGTGATACAACTACTGGTGTATTATCTCACAAAAAAATTGGTACGGAACGTCCAGAGTACTATTTATATAAAAAAAATTAAATAAGCACTATGGAAATTATTTTACTATCGAAACGGGAAGCTTGGCTTTAATTTTGGCATTACAACATTTTTGACGATTGTATTAATCTCGTTCTCCAATTCAAGTATTGGGCGATCACATCCCCCATTACTTTCATCAACAAAATGAAAAGTAAAAATCAGAGATATATTATATGACGTTTGATGCTGTAAGAATAAAACATCAACCTATGTAGATTAAGGAAAAAGAAAATTTAATCGCACATGCACCATCAAGTGTATAGGAGTACTATATTTATTTTTGTTTTTCATCATACATGTTATGTCATTTCGTTATTATTATAACTTGTGTGTTTGATTAATATGGAAGAAAAGCCTAATTGTATAATTATTTCTCTTATGATGTGATCTGTTACGTATATCTATATATTTTGTGTAACTCCTTGTACATGATTTTGTCTAATTTCTGTTATTTCTTATTTTTGACTGTACATTTTAGTGATTATCAATAGCTGGTTTGAATGAAAGTCATTGAATCTATTTTGCAATTTTAAGAACTTAAAATTGCAAAGGATCTATAAATAGATGCTTACATTCGTCTTAATAGTTATTAATAATATAATTATTAATAAATAAGGTTGCGCGATTAGGCCTTACTCCCATTGGACAGGTCGCTTAGGTGGCATCATCGAAGAATTAAGTTAATTCCTAATTGAGGAGTTATACCACATGAATCGGTATTTTGAAATAGACTGAGAAGTATTATCTGTGTTGTGGAACCAGTACATTTCCGATTCAGAAGTTTATTCCGAACTTTTCATTCTTTTGGACTTTAAAATAACTCTTTTCAGGATAATGTTAGATTCACTTCATAATACAATGTGTTCCTCTCACATTTTCACGTTTAATTTCGATAAACAAATTATTTGCTACGTTTTATATAATATGTCTTTCTTCTCACATTTACTTAATGTATCACCATAGAGTTGTAACAAGATTTATGCGAAAACACAACTAACCAATACAATCGTGTCAATAGAAAGGGCCAACTATTTTTGGTACTGGAAGGGTTGTTGGAGACAGGTCTTTTAGCTGGGGAAAGAAAATCAATCGCAGAAACGACTACACGATCCTGTCAGACTAGTCCGGCTTTGAAGAATTGGGAATCTTTTGTACTAAAGTGATATTACCATGCTGCGTTAACTTGCGGAAGCTGACAGTTCGTTTCCCTGTATATAAGGTCTTAAACATTATGTTTACCTTGAGCTGAGGCCATTGTTTTCAGTTTGTCAGTGTGATATTGTTTCAGAAGTAATATCAACCAATAATCTACTACTTGGTCTGCTATTCAAATCAAATATTCTATAGGTAATAATTGGATCTAATTTGTGGATAGACCGGATAAATATTATACTTTCTAGAGTGCGTTCTCTAAATTATCTAATTCGGTGCCTCTCGTGGCTATTCACAATCACTTTTGCAAATAAGTAGTTTGTTTTCTTTTTGCGTTTCTATTTTAATTTACATTGACTCAATCATTATAAGACACAGTTATGATTTAAACATGAATTAAGAAAGTAGAGCACTAGAAACATGTGGCTAACTTAATGGACACCGAATGCCCAGCTATTTACACCCCAGAGCATGAACATTAATGTGGAATATACAATAAATGAAATGACGACCAACAAATGGAACTTAAAATGTTTTAATGTATTTACAGTTGATCTAAGTCATCCTTCTGTTTTAATTAACAGTACTGCGACCATAAAACTATCTCGCACACTTTTGTCGGTTTGACTTAATGTTTACTATCATTCATAATTCCAGAGATATCTTCGTTCGTTTGTCCTTTCGTTCGTGTGTGTGTGTGTGTGTGTGTGTGTGTGAGAGAGAGTGTATGTCATTGGAGTTTTCATATTTATTTAACAATAAGCGATTTTAGAAAATTATGATAGGTCTAACACAGACAACATCAACAACAGCAGCAACAACAAAGCACTAAATGCAATATAATATGTGTACCTCGTAAAAAAGTAAATTGATCCTATAATGTGGACAAGATATTGCAACTTTGTGTCGTTGATTATATAAACACTGTAGATATTTCTAAAGGAAAGTGTGCACCTAACATTAGTACAGACCCTATTTTGTTGTTTATTTGGTGTAAGGTAAGTTTCAAGGTTTTCAACCAGCCCTAATTATTTTTATCTCTCATTCCAAATCTAAGCGTATTTTGTTCCTTATTATTAAGGGGGGGGGTAGGAATGCAGAAAGTATTGCGATGAGGTTGTGCACCACGCTAAATTCATTGAGAAAAGGAGGATAATTAATCATTTTAAAAATTATTTTCATATGTCACTAATGATTAATGAGTGGAAATTCTTCGTGATATATAGACCTGTAAACGGCAGTGCACAGTTGTAAGAACGTTTATACATGTCCCTATTGCACCATGGGCGTATCATATTTTGATATACTTATCGGCATATCAAATTTGCATTATATCAACTTTGAAAGCTATGCTATTTAAATGTATGTGTTTTATATATATATATATATATATATATATATATATATATATATATATATATATATATATATATAGACAAAATTTCTCGACTTCGAGCCTTCTCATGCAGAAGTTAGAATTTTCAATGCTTCTGTGAGACCTTGGAATTAGGACATAATTAATAATTCCGGTTTGTTACCCACAAATGTAGTTCCAGTCTATTTTTAGATAATTTATGTCTCCGTCTGGTGGTGATACAAGAGTTAGGTCTAGGCATTCTTGGTAAGAATTTAATAGCAATTGTTTCATCTTTAGAATGTGACCTTATGGTGTGGTTGTCTGTGTATTTTTTTTTGGCGACAGTACACAGTGATTAATAAGGCTATGGTGATGATTCGGAAGTGAAATCTGTGTTCCATTTCATGGTGTTTTGTTTACAATTCATTCTCTCAAAAACAACAGGTCAACCTTTGACAAAAACTTCACAGTAAAGATATCTTTAAAGGTATTTTAGATTAACATATAATATGTATTGATTGTCACACAATGGAAAGTTCGGTACTTAGAAACAGATGTAGACAATATATACTAAAATTAATTCCTGTTCTATGGCCATATACCATTTTCAGCTAACTGCTCAACAACCTTGAGGTGGTGATTTAAGTTTTACGCATCGGAATGTAAAAAACATTGACTGGGCTGAAACGAAAATACAAAATCATAGCATTTTTCTATCTACAGGTCATAAATTGCAGGGTAGAGTAACCAAGGAGGCAGGTGGTTCAGCGGACACATGAAATCAGATCCAGTAGAATCCATGAGGGTAGGCAGATAGGACATCGTTCGTACCAACGGTACGCTTGCATATCCAGTTTTCTTAGTGTATGCTATCAACTCTTATCCCATGATCGATGGTATTAAACTATTATTTAGGGCTCGAACCTAGTTTTTCACCTAAAGTTAACGGGACATGTCTTGTTATATGCAGGTGCTTGGAAAGTGGTTCTAGATCGTGCGGATCATAAAATACATTGTCAATATTAGGGCTTTTAATCTTGACGATACTAAAACAAGCGAAAACAAATAAGGACCAGCCACATAAATACACTATTATATCTTTTACGACATACATTGACTGATCATTTTTTATAAAAGCTTTTTAATAAATAGTTGAATGAATAATAAACATTTTCTGCAGCAAAAGCGTATAGACGGAGCTATCATTGCTGACTACGTTTGCAGTGTTTAAACTTCGTATAATGTAGCATATGAATAACAGTCACATCGGGCCATACATGTGTGTGTGTGTTTGTGTGTGTATGTGTGTGAGATCAAGCACTGGGGCACCATGCCACAGACATGTAGCATTATGTCCCACTCAGTCACATTATCCGAACACCAGGTCGATCAGCGAGGCAGCTATTAGTATCATTTGTATAAGTCCTTGGTTCGAACCCGTGAGGCAGACGCCCTAACCACTAGGTCACCGGACCATTCTGGTCATATACACATTTAACCGGTATGCATATGATTTTGAGATCAAACGTTGGATTAAACTGCTGATTAACATAGGTGTTAGCCATCTCTCTCTCTCTCTCTCTCTCTCTCTCTCTCTCTCTCTCTCTCTCTCTCTCTCTCTCTCTCTCTCATACTTGCATACAAGAAATCACTCTTCCTTATAGCATAAGAAAGCAGAATCAGATTAATTAAGGACTCACAGTGATATTAAAAAATCAGTAATTACAAACTTCTGAGTGCTCATGATTAAACCTTTATTTAACAGTATAGATGAAACCTGGATGACAACTTCTGATTAGGAAAAAGGATATGAAACGCGGTATTTTCTGGACCTACATGTGTTTAAAACGTCTGCTTTCACTTCCGCACCAAAAACGTCAGGTGCTAATTTCAGTAAGGAGTGTTCCAAATCAAAACTGTTAAAGGACTGAAAATCAATGTTAGTATTGACGCGGGTTCGAACCAAAGACCTTTACAAATGATACTAAAATCAATTAAAAACAATGTCTATTCAAATTACAACTGGGACAAGCCCTCAAAAGATTCTTATTCCTACAAAATAACTTTTATTATCAACCAATTCTGGCCACCAAAATCCAAATATAGTCTTTATTTCATCCATTTCCTTGCTGGTTCCTATTTTTCCATACAATTAGTACCATGTGTAAGCAGGCAAACAGGATAAGGGATAAATAGGCTGGTTCCCATTTTTTCATACAATTAGTACCGTGTATAAGCAGACAATCAGGATACGGGATAAATGTTTCTTAAGGCATTTTAACCATGCTTTATTACGTTTCATCTCAATCAGTGCAATTTAAGACGAACCATTCGAAAATCAAGTCTTAAATGAATCTGCGAATTTTTGGAGTTGTGTCCAAATTACTCTTTTACTCTATTTGCCTTAATATTAACACATCAGAATGTGACTTAGTCCATCCCATTCGTTTCACTTTGGTCAGAAGTGAGAAAGATACAATGCAAAGAGGTGTAAACAAAATGATACATGTCATTTTTGTTTTAGCCGTGAGCCAAGAGGTATATTGATTACATACGTAAAAATTTAGCGTAGCCCGTAATTGTCAGCCCGGTAATTGAATATGGCATGCAAACCCATCTAATATACCCAGAGAGAGAGAGAGAGAGAGAGAGAGAGAGAGAGAGAGAGAGAGAGAGAGAGAGAGAGAGAGAGAGAGAGAGAGAGAGAGAGAGAGAGAGAGAGAGAGAGAGAGAGAGAGAGAGAGAGAGAGAGTTTCTAATTTGAGAATAAATTACGCCCTCATCTTCCCTTACAAGAGATGGGTTGGACTTTCGCCATTTGGAACCCAAAGTCGTATGAGTCCCTCTTACATATTCTAGACAGTCATCCATTTACTTTTTCCCACTATATCATTCTACTTCACTTTCTACTTTACCTGTGCACTCAGTAGTGAGAAAAGACAGTCAAGTTACGGTTTAGGGCAAAGGGTGTAGGGAATACGGCAACACTGACTTGTCACCTAATAGTGATTCGGAAATGTCCTGAAACAATCAGGTTATGCTAACATGCAGGGAAATGGAGTTCAGGAAATTCGTTTTATCGGTATAATAGAACGGCTAATTGCTATTCGCATAAATGTAGTAATTGTATTTCTAAGAGAAAGCGTATTATTAAAATATCATGCTTAATTTCATTTTGTTTATGTAATCAATTAAATTGTTAAATTTTACAAGCAGTGGCTCGTGTTGCTCTTTTATATATCTTTGCTCAGATCTCTTCAATCCACGTATTAATTGCATAGTTTGCTTAATCCGAGCAATAACACCATGGCAAATCATCTCCTAGACAACAACAACAACCAAAGCACCACAGAAATGGGGGATTATATCACATATCACGCCAAGTCCTAACAATGTATATAAATAATGCAAACGATAACTCTCAACAACGTCTGTGTAAATCCATTTATTACTCTAGCATTAGGTTTTCAAAACTATTTGTCACGATACATCAGTATTAACTTTCATGTGACCAATGAGTGAATTCAACAAACATTATTGCATCCTTTGAAGGGTATTCCAGCAGAGTTTTACAGAATTGCAAATTATTTTTAAAAAGGGAAGTTTATAAAAGAAACGGATTTTTTCTTCACACATTAGTGTTACACTCTTATCCTTGCATCTTTTTACCAAGCAGTTTAATCTTAAACTGAGAAGAAATATGACAGCAGCAGTAAATTCCCTGACAATTTTGTTGTAGAAGCTCATGTTGACAGTTCATAGTATCAATATTTTTTATTTAATTGCAGCAAATGTGCAATGGGTTAAACTGGCAAATTCATCAATATTTATTTAGATACTTTATCACATTATGAATCGAAAGTTTCATTCATGGTAACGATAATGACGAGGACCAGATGTCCCCTATATTCATGCATGTACATGCTGTACATCAAAAATTCATGACCCATAGGTTGTTTCGCAGGTCGATGACACTGGGCAGTTGATTGGACTTACTTATGTCAAAGCCGTATAGAAAGACAGCGAGGAAATGAGCAAACGATCACCTCAGCGGACGCAAATTCTGCATAGAGAAGGCAAAAACATACATATACACCATTAGATACACATCGTACTCAAACAACAGCTCTGCCTGATGTAAATATATATGCGCAATTGGTAAGTGGGCAGACCAGTTCAGCAGTAATCAGACCCGAATATGATATGAGAGAACGGAAAAGAGAATTCACTACTACAAATAAAATGGTTTGCTATGAGATATAAGAATTAATTTCAAAGAAAAATATCAGGCCAAACAAAAACATATTTCTTCAGTCGGCCATCTATCTCTGTTTCTCATTGACGACCCAAGCATTTTTTCCAGTGGTAAAGAAAAAAAAGAAAAATATACATTAAATATCTCTAATGTTTAAACAATAAGCCGATCTGCCTACCCTAACATGACAGGAGGGTAAATGTGTGTGCATGTGTGTGTGTATGTGAGTGTGTGTGTGTGTGTGTGTGTGTGTGTGTGTGTGTGAGAGAGAGAGAGAGAGAGATATTTGGATTTTTAAATTTTCAGCCATATCGCTACGATGTCTGAAGTGTTTCAATTTATAATTATGTCAAGCACTGGCCCATCGTGGAAGACAATATCATGACCTCCCACCCAGTCACATTATCTCAGCACCAGGACGACTAGTCCTAACACTAATCGCTTATTGCTGAGCGCCTAGAGAGGCAACTATCAGTGCCATTTTTATGTCTTTGGTATAACTCGGCCGATGTTCGAACCTGCGTTCTCCCACATCCGAGGCGGACGCTCTAATCACTAGGCCACCGGAGCGGTCGATAGGAGCTTTGTTTGACATGACAAAATTATGAAGGTACTGAAGATAACCGTGAAAAAGAGCACTGAGTGTTGGGTGCAATTTTTCGACTAATTCACTATGATCCCAACTTGTTCAATCTCATAGACGTCTCAACTTTTGCGATCGTTGTAGGTGGGAACAGTGATACTAATGGAAATAATATTGAGTTTGTGGAGGAAATATTTGAATTAAGTTCGCTTACAAGAATCCACCCACCCACGGGAAGCTACTGGCAAGCTTTCTCGCATACTCATATTTGCCGATTTGGAGACTTGAACACACTCGGACAGAGGAAAAATGCAGTGATCAGTAAAGACGAGCGCTTAGATTACTCAGACATCCGGGGCCTGGACATTGGATCATAATATAGTGTACACTACAATGTCTTTATCACCTGTGATGACTATTTTAACAAACCCTATGGCCTAACAACCTTTTTTAACATGAAGACTATAAAACGATTATATGTTAAATTAATTTAGTTGAGTACATTATGAACATTGCAGTAACATCACGTTTCAATGTAATGGTCCAATTATTCGCAGCTAAAGTAATGGTACAAGAGAATGTCTAAATAGACAGACGTAGTACAACAGAGAGTGTGACGAAACAACTCTGGATCACATTATGAGCTTGAATGAATTTCTAAATGCTGTGTTTTTCTTCATGGCTTAGGTCATAAAGCTAAGATTACTGACCAATAATAACGGTTCGGCAATGATACCAAAAACGCAAAATTTAGTACCTCTGTTACTGTATATTTAATTCGATTGTTTGTCTGATAGTCTTAAATCTTTTTATCCCATTACATGTCATTGTAATGTAAAATTGTTTACTGGATTTGACTTTGTCCAAGATTGAGTCCAGTTCTTTTTGACCTGATTAACATTTTCTCTTTTTTATTTCATTTATGTAAACAACTAATAATAGCTTTATTATCCGCTATGGGTATAAGTTCATTGACCAAATTATTATTCAGGTAAACATGTTGATTTAGATCAGGGTTTTGGAGATTTCAAAGTGAAATTTATAGATTATTTAGTTTCAAATAAACAAGGCTTATCAAATCATTCTAGAAAGTTATTTTCCGTTAGGTAATGGTTATTTTCAGAACATGCTAATGTTTTGACTTTAAGTCAAACAGAGAACTGTATTTTTTCTAACTGTGAAGATTTTACCAGTTGTACTTATACATCTAACACTTTAAGTTGCAATATGTTGTGGCCAGTTTGGGCTGCATTTTATTTACTTCAAATTATTAAATTCAAGGGAATATTTTCTCTGGAAATATAATAATGCTCGCTCTGATAAAATTCTTGGATGAAGACATTCACTTTATATTGAATGTAAATTTAGAATAATATTTTTGTGATTGAACAAGAGGCTGTTGATACATCAATACGACAATACGACGCAGGCTATAACAGACACGTAATCACCTTAAATTTTGACCTCTTCGGGTTTTGAACTGAGTTTCATTCAGGACTTTTATTACTGGGACTTGTGACTTTAATTCTTGGAGTATATTTGGATTTAATTTGCAATACCTTTATCCCCTATTTCACTTTGTATTCTAGGGAAATAAATTATTTGTTGCATTGTACAAAGCTTGTTGCCTTCACTCTTTTCTGTTAGTTATTACACAAGCATAGACTCGTAACATACTGATGGAACATCACACTAGGCTCATACGAGATAGTTACTGTCAATGACCAAAGAAGTAACATTTCTGAACCAGTTAAATGAACTGAAATAACTTCATATTACACATTTGCCCTACTTTTGTTCCGACCTTGTTGGACTGGAACAATACCTAGACTAGAGTCGAACACTGACTGTAGATGGTGTCCATTCTAATATGGCCATGTTTGCAAACCAGAGAGAACATGATTATGTTGTTTGACTCTCTGTGTATCTATTTTTGAATAATTAAATTAATACCCACAACAATAAGGTGCAAACGTATGAGATTCATGTGCATGACAACACAAATGCAACATTTTATTATGTTTTTTCAGTAATGACATATTCTTGAATATAGAGATTTGAAACAAATGTTTAATATGGAGCATATGATCATATAATGAATTAGAGGCAGATTAGATCAAGCCAGACGTATGGGTACATGTTTATAAAATTATGTACAGATGTAAGGAATTAAAGGAGAATCATTACGATAACATTGCTAAAGGAAAATCATTACGATAACATTGTTATGGAGAATCCGTACGATAACATTTTGTTAGTAAATGATTTTTATTTACCATTCGCAAAAATTAGTAGGGGACTGGTTCTTATTTTATGGGAACAAATGCATTCGTAAAATGAAAACATGAATTGAATGAAAGGAACAGGTTAGTTAGAAATTTCCACACAATTTCAAGATCGAATGGCTTCAGGCACATGTCACCTTCACCACGTGTAAATGGAAGTAGGTACTTCGAATTAGAAATTAAAGATTCCTATAGGAATTTTCATTTTGGTAACGTTAACAATGATTTTCTTGCTGAACACATATTAACTATATTACACATTTAGGCAAGACCCAGTCATACCGTCCTCCGGACACTACAAACAAGCAACTAAGTCATGAAAGCATGTATACAAATGAGTTTCTTACATGTACAAGAAAACTGGCAATGATAACTTTTGGGGACCTAAAACATATTACATGGTATGATAGAGCAATATTTGAATACAAATATAATATTTTACTTACATATAAAACTTATTTATGAATATTCTCAATCAACATGCACTCTTTAAAATGCACAAAATAATATATCATCATCCACCATGTTTGATTACTCCATAAATATTGACTGTTTTTTAAAATGGAACTACTTGAAAGTTTAAGATAAATAAAAAGAATGATTAGAAAGGCTAAATAGACAAAGGATCCGAAGGTTTTTGATGTTAATAAAACCATTCTAGTACTCTTTGACAGCTATACAATAATTTAGGAGATGGAAAATGCAATAACAAGACCGATATTCCATCACGGAACGTTATTGGTTAATAACTGTTAACCTTGAAAATATGGTAAAAAATGTTTCTGATTTTCTAGGTGATTGTGGTCTCGAAGATTAAAGAATATGTTATGTATATTTAATTTAAATGTTTGTTTGCTAGTTTGTTTAAGAAAAAATCATTACATGGTAATGTAATTATGACATTGTACGCTAAACTTGACCTTGTTCAAAACAGGTTATTTCTGCTTGACCTGAGTGAGTTTTTTAAATTTCAATTTGTGTAAATGACTAATACATAGCTACATCATTCATTGAGTAGTTTACACTGAAAGTAGTTAAGTCTTTGACTGTGTTCAAAACTGCAAACCATTAGTCATAAACGGGAGTGTGACTTGCGTGTTCATGAATGTGTGTGACAAAACTTATCTCAGCGTGCCAGACTGGTAAAGATTGATCGTGCTCTGTATCAGTGTGCATATATGTTAGGGAGCCTTAAGATAGATTGGATTAATTATATACCTATTTGACCAATATGGTTGAAATCATATCTCCACTCTCCTATGTGAAGATTTGACAGCGACATCTTAAGAGTCATATTGTGGTGACATATGTTTTAACCATAATCGCTAATTTAATCAGCCAGTTAGAAAAAGTTTTATATCTTTGTGTGAACAGTATGGTTGAAGAGCATCAATGTGTGAAGAATGATCTGATTTACTTTCAGATTTCTGGAAGCTGCATTTTCAAGGGCTAATTCAAAGGTCACCAGAACGTTACCCCTAAGGTATCGCATTAAGTTCTTTGAATAGGACAGTGGAGATCTGATTTTAATCAGATCGACTAATTGATTTAACCCAGTCAAATGCTTTTATTATTATTATTATTATTATTATTATTATTATTATTATTATTATCATTATCATTATCATTATTATTATTATTATTATTATTATTATTATTATTATTATTATTATTATTATTATTATTATTGGTAACTAGCCCTTTGGGGTAAAAAAACCAAAACAAAGAAAATCAGAGGCAGCTGATGCATGAATCCACTGCCGCAAAGTTGGAGTCATAACGTATGACGTGTTGAAGATTGTCTGTATTAATCGTGATAGCATACATATTCATCAATGCATGTTTACAGTGTTGTAGCATATTCATGGCATTACCTTTGTTTTTCATTTCGAATCATGTTACTGAAACAGTCCTGATTAGTAACAAATCTAAGCCCATAATTCGCCTAATACTTTATTGTGAAATATAAGATTGCCCAGGAGAAAGGACAGCAGCTATTGTTTTATACGTACTTCGCGCAGTGACATTTTGCGTCTTCTGACGAGCACGTCATACAGTGAAGATTTACACGTGATTTTACTGGCCATAGTAGAGATTTCTGTGCGGATAGTTGACATTTTACTATATTGAATCCATCTATAGTGTGTCACCTGCATCCATACCCATGTTTTATGTTTTGGGCTGTGTTGAACGTCTGCGACAAAGATTTTGCTCGTTTACTGCGGAACGTGCAAAGTGCTCGTAATAGGACCTCATTTACCTCGTGTTTAGAGTTTACCTCACTTACCTCGTGTTTAGAGTTTAGTGGTTTCCTCCACGTACAGTGTATAGAGAGCCCTAATATTCTTGCACAGCTTAACTGTATGAATGTCTTGTGTTGTGACTGTCTACTTCATGGTAGCAATCATTCATCTGCAGAGATATGTAATAATTATAGGCGTTCTTCTTTCCTTTCTATGACGTGTGTTTCATTGACAGAGTAGTTGGCTACTGTCCATTTTTCAGAAGTTATTCTAACTTTTCAAACAAATTTCCATAACATAATGCTATCAAAATTTACGTAGTCTTTGTCTAATTACAAACGTATTTTTTATCTGAATAGACTGATTGGGTTGAATTATATATGTTATACATAGTAAATGATGAGAAGCGTGGAGTCTTTTATAAATTAGTGTAATTGTTTTTAATGTGGACAGATTCACACCTGAACATGGTAATCGTGTAATTCTTCTTATTGAAGAACAGTTTTAATGTTTGGCCATGTCTTTTCTTTTGCACGACTTCAGATCATCTATGGTGGCATTTGTACTTCAAAGTTTACGGTTCATGTAGTACATGGTTCAGCTGTTTTTTTTTAGAACTGAATCCAATTAAAAAACGTGATGTAGGCTCGGATCAACGACTGAGGAGTCAACGGCTCATGCTTCAAGTTGCGTCTGCGCGGAGGTAAGATTAATGGAGTTAACCTCGGCAGATTGGAAAATTATAATATATGGGATTATTCCCATATTCCTTGCTGAGGAATGCATATTCAATGTCTCATGGCATTAACATTTGATTCAACATTTCTTGTTCATTAAATGAAGAGTTTCATATGTATTGATCAAATCAGTCAGAACAGTTCATGTCAGACAACGTAATCAGAACAGTTCATGTCAGACAACGTAATCAGAATAGTTCATGTCAGACAACGTAATCAAAACAGTTCATGTCAGACAACGTAATCAGAACAGTTCATCTTAAATAAAGTAATCAAATCACTTCATGTCTGGCAAATTGAAAACATAAAAGTTACATATCTCACAAAGTGAAATTATAAGTTTCGAATCAGAGAAAATGAATATAACAAGTTGATAGCTGACAAGTGACCATAACAAGAATATATTATTTCTGTTAGCAGAATAATAATTTAACAAATGTTTGTTATATTGTGCATTGTGTGACTTGCGTGTGAAAACATTTTACTTTGCTTATAATTGAATATGTCAGTATTTATTGTATGAATTGCCTATTTGTAGGGATTACGTATTTAGTCTAAATTATAAACTAGACTTAAAGGTAATATTAGTCATGTTATACATGATAGAATTAATTTCCATTAATATATCTTCCGTGTCAGGAGTAATTATGTTAGAATTAATTTTCTTCTATTATATACCTTGTAAATAAACCTCTCATTTATATAACTGATAGTTATCCCCTCACTAATTCAAATCCCATTAGTTTATCATTACAATTTATTCTGACAATTCACTAGTCTGTCCTTACAATCCACTAGCTTGTCTTTACAATGTACTAGTTTATCCTTACAATCCACTAGTCTATCCTTACAATCCACTAGTCTGTCCTTACAATCCACTAGTTTGTCGTTACAATGTACTAGTTTATCCTGACAATTCACTAGTCTGTCCTTAAAATCCACTAGTTTGTCGTTACAATGTACTAGTTTATCCTTACAATCCACTAGTCTCTCCTTACAATCCACTAGTCTGTCCTTACAATCCACTAGTCTATCCTTACAATCCACTAGTCTGTCCTCCAATCCCATTTGCAGCTTCTTAAATCCACTGTTTGTCCTAAAACCCATTAACCTGTCATCAAAATGCACTAGTATATCCTTAACATCCAATAGTCTCTCCTAAAAACCCTCTAGTCTGGCCCTGCGATACTCTTGATTGCAAACCTCAACTCGTGTACGAACTTTGTGTTGGATGCTCTTGTGTTTATATATGTTTCTGTCTTTCGAAATAAGTAAGGTAAAAATATTATCCTTTTCTGAATCGGCTTTTTTGGCGTTGCAGAATTTGTACCTATCCTTACCCAGATTTCTTTTCTGGAATGAAACAATTAACCAACACAAGCCTTTATACTGATCTATCATCTGGAATGAAAATGTCTAACTGGCACATGATATTACACTTATACATTGTCTGGAATGAAAATGTCTAATCGGGACAGGATATTACACTTGTACATTGTCTGGAATGAAAATGTCTAACCGGCACATGATATTACACACATTCCGTGTCAAAAATGGAAAAGTCTAACCAGCAAAGGCCCTTACACTAATATATTGTCTGGAAGGGAAAAATCTAACCAACACAGGCCCTTACAGTATCTATTTTCAGGAATGAAAAAGGTCTAATGAAGTGAGGACCTTGTGTTCATTTATTGTTAGAAATGGAAAGGTCTAACAAGCAAAAACCTTTTATTTGATTTGTTGTCCGCAATTGAAAAGTCTAACAAACACAGACCCTTACAGCGATATATTGTCCGGAATGGAAAAGTGAAGCCAACACAGACCCTTACAGCGATATATTGTCCGGAATGGAAAAGTGAAGCCAACACAGACCCTTACAGCGATATATTGTCCGGAATGGAAAAGTGAAGCCAACACAGACCCTTACAGCGTTATATTGTCCGGAATGGAAAAGTGAAGCCAACACAGACCCTTACAGCGATATATTGTCCGGAATGGAAATGTGAAGCCAACACAGACTCTTACAGCGATTATCCAGAATGGAAAAGTCTAATACGATGTGTATGCTATATTTATTTTGTTACACCTAGTAAAGTTTTCATAACCAGAAAAAAAGTGGCGTGGACTTGTAGATTTATAACGACTCTCCAACGGATTTTTTTTGCTCTGCGCTCCACTTAAAAGTAGCAAGTCAAAACCCTTCTTGCTAACGCGTAAATCAAGCTTTATAGATGCAATGTTATGAATGACACCGCTGTCGATTTGAGATCATTGAATCGTATTTTAACTTCGTTGTGAATTAAGTTAATTGCATGAGTTTAAAAAGTGTGTGGATAGGGTGTAGCAACAATACATGTCGGATCAATTAAAAAACATTATATTGAAATCTCTATCATCAGCTTCACCGTTCAAATCAATTATGATGATCGAGTTTCGTAATATTTTTGTCATTAAAGTAGACCCAGACCTCAAAATGTCTTCCTTAAACAGACGTTATCATCATCTAATCTATAATTGATTGATTTTGAAGAGCGAAAATTTCATTTAATTTTCAGGATCAACGATTGATATACCTTGATGATGACATGTATTTTTTTAAAAAATAGATTTTTATTTCTGAGGAAAAACTGATGATTTGATCGATGCTGAAAATTCCGCAGTTTTCTTCTTATAAAACAAAGGACATCTAGGTGAGCCAATTTTAAAATTAAGGGCCTATTTTCCATCCATTGTATTGTAGATACTTCCCACAATAATCCCAGTATTAGAAGAGTAATTGCAGTATGACGCAAAAGCTCCAAATATTAATAAAATTAAAAATTTTTAAAATGAATGGTTTTATGAAAATAAGGCATGTGTAATTGTTAGGTTATTTGTCGGAATGAAACGGCCATTGTCCCTGCAAATATATGTAAATCTGTCATGTTATAATTTATTGCATAGCTTAAGCGAGATTAAACATATTCCGCATCGCATGTGAAAACTCACTACAAGTTGTCCGTATTATACGTAATGTCTATCATTACCTACAGTTTAATGTGAGGAATTGAGATGGGAGAAAATGATGATGCACCGCATGATCTTGATAGTTCGAAGCGTATCTAATATTTAATGTTAAGAAACAGTTCAGCAGCAATATAAAATGGCCGATTCCTTCAAATATTTCCAGACCCCATAAAAGCCTTTTTATTGTCACATAATGTCTGAATGTTAAAATTTGAGCTGATCGAGTAAAGCAAGGGTAATAATCTACCATTAAAGTCAAGACAAGACTGTGAGAATATGAATCTCAGACCTACACAGCAAGTGACTTTAGAAAGTGAATGCTGCTATCAGACTAGATATTTAAAAGAAGTGAATAACGCGGAGTAAATCATATTTCCTCGAAGTTTTTTGTAGGTGTTTTCTTTTATAATAAATTTGCTGATGTTGAAACTTTTTCTTCTTTACTATCACTAGAAGGATAATTTGATTAGACTTCATACGACACATTAGTACAAGAGATTTGGCCTAATAGAGCATGTATAATTAAATTAATATTTACAAAAGATTAGTGGGTGGACGGAACGGTGTTGGAATGTAGAAGACTCAAAGAAAATCCAGTGTCGTACTAAGGCTAAATTTAATTTTAATCAGCTGTCCCTTACTCAATACCCTTTCCCCGTAGTACCCTACTGAAAAAAATAAAAAAATAAATATCTTGCATTAAGATTATAAAACAAATCCCCAAATATCAGTAATGTCAAACCACCCAACTGTGAATGTGTGGGTTTGCCTCCATGTTTGACTAATTTGGCATCACATTTATGAGTGGTTCCTTAAATTGTAGCTTTGCCGCACACCAACCCACTCCACCATCACCCTGGCAAGCACACACACATAGTAGAAATACTGCTGCTGACGCTCACTGACTGAATGAATTTAACGAGTCAGGGGAAAATATATAAATTGAAATTCGTTTTTGTAGATTTCTTCATTTGATTGAGAAAGATTTTCTCACGTTCCAGTCGGTAACATTAAAGTGAGCCAATCTCACATCAGATGGGACAGACACCATCCAACACAAGTCAGTACGAGCTGTATAATCGAGTGCTAACTGGAAGTGTTGTTTTTTCCCAAAGGCATCAACCATCACAATCGATAAACAATGAACCTAACTAATTTGAGCTGTAAATGACCGAATACGGTCACATGCTTTTCTCTCTCTCTCTCTCTCTCTCTCTCTCTCTCTCTCTCTCTCTCTCTCTCTCTCTCTCTCTCTCTCTCTCTCTCTTACACACACACACATACGCGTGCGCACGCACAGACATACATACGAACATGACTACAACAGACACATTCAACTCAGAATGATGCTATCGTATGTGGTAATGTTAATAGTCTGCGCTTAGTTCGCACATTGTCGCTATGTTCGCATTCGGTCTTAATAAAGTATAATATGTACTGTCTGTGGCCAGTTTTGATGTGATTTTCTGATAGGAGGGTAGGACGCAAACTTTAATTTTTCATTGTATTGATTTCAGCTATGATCACAAGCATGACTTTAAGTGTTCGGATTACAAGCGTATAGTGACTGAGTACTCGTAAAATAACTTTGATTTTGCATTTGACTTTTTGTATATGTATGATGTGAGTTAACTGTAACGTTGTGATGTGTCGCGTTGCAATCTGGTTATAATCAGATCTCCACTGTTTCTATGTGGAGAAAAGTGACAATATGCTTCTAATCATATTCAATCGGGCTGCTATATATGAGTACCAAATTATACCTCACTGCATGGTATATGTGTTTACATTTTTCAGATTAATTATTTCGAACAACTTTACTTTTCTTAAAACTAATGGACAAAAAATGAAAGAAATTGATTGGAGATCTTGGTTTTTATTACTTGGACATCTTTGGTTTTCTTCCAAAATTCACCAATGTTCTGATTGTGCGGCAAGTGTTTGGTAGACAAAATATTTTTTTTTAAAAAAAAAGCATAAGCATACACCTTGACAAAATACACCCTCAACATACATACATGCATGCATGCACGAACGCACGCACGCAAGCACATACATACATACATACATACATACATACATACATACATACATACATACATACATACATACATACATACATACATACATACATACATACATACATACATACATACATACATACATACATACATACGTATGAACGTCTGTCCGTCAGTCCATCCATCCATCCATCCATCCATCCATCCATCCATCCATCCATCCATCCATCCATCCATCCATCCATCCATCCATCCATCCATCCATACTCTGACATACTGATGTATAAGTTATAATAATTACTTGCTGGGTTCGCGATAATTTTGGCCATAAAATTAGTTTGCAATTAAAATTAGCAAATTGATAGTCTAACATGCCACATTTAAAATAAGTTTAGCGAATACTTGATCTTTAACATATATCAAAAGTAACACGTTAGACTGTTTTTTTTTTTGAATTTCACAAAGCTTTAAAACACATGTGCATGAATAAACTGAACACATACTTAACTGTCCTAACACTGTCTAATCAAGAATAACGTTATATGCCGATCAAGGTCGCGTTTTGAGCTCTTCTGACCTGAATGTGGTTTTGCTTAAATCTGCATTCAGATGAGTTAATCTTGGTTCAGCTGAATTCAAATCAGGAAATTAATTCGATTTCATGTTTCAATGAAATAGTTATCAGGGCAAAGTCCACAACATACTTGGTTCGGTTAATAATCTAGCTAACTTCAATCAAACTAATAAACCAGTTCACAACACTTTTTCGTTGAACCAGACAATCAAGTTACTACGAGAGATCTAACCGAGTATTGTCACGTTCAAGTTCCTTCCATTCATTGCCATTTATAGATGTGGCATATTTCTACTTTATATTTTATTCTTTCCCAAACATACATTATTTACCATAGACTTTGTGTGTATATTTGTGAAATTGTGTAACACACACACACACACACACACACACACACACACACACACACACACACACACACACACCTGACGACAATTCATCCTCGGTCGATCCAAAACAACAATTGTGCATTTATGTCAAGTTTTGGTTCGGATAGTTGACATTCCAGTCATTCTATCGGCAACTGTACCAGATTGTTTGGTAAGCCTCTTGGACGCTACAGTCGTGTGCTCTGGCTTCTATCTGTCTTTTGCATAGTGTATATCTCGTGGAGTCACGCGTGAGTCTGGTGGAACGACTCTAGCATGCAAGAACACTATTCATATTTGTTTTCGTGTGGAAATAGCGATTTAACTTGTATTAACTTGCAGCGTATTATACATGTAACATTATATTATATTATATTATATTATATTATATTATATTATATTATATTATATTATATTATATTATATTATATTATATTATATTATATTATATTATAACATTATTATACATGTAACAGCATAAAATCGGAGAAACTAATATATATCTTCGTTCGTCATGAAATAAAAAGGATTTATTGCATGTGAGTAATTTGTTGACTCTAAAACCCGTATTTCATGAGAACTGATCAAATTGTAACTCTCACTTTAGCCAAAATCTAATTACCTAGTTATACCTATAGTCGCTTGAACCCTATCCTCGCGTAATAACGATTTCAATCGTTATGACACAATACCGCGATTGGCTAAAATTAAATTACAAAACTTCAAGCAGAGATATATACATTGATTCAGTCACATGATTTGTGTAACCCTAAAACAAGACTGACAGGAGGCTTTGATTAGTACAAAGGCAAATAATATATCCAAACTTAAGGGATATATCTGCAATCTGCAATTAGACTTCATCTGTAATTAGAAGTTTATCGGGAATTGAGCGTTAAATGGAAAGAGAGTTCATGCGAATATCAAATTTTCTTTATCAGAAGATTGGTTTAATGTATTTGGATTCATCCTAGTTAGTACAACTATAAAATCAATGTCGTTTCCTTTGGCTGCATTGTTATTTACTAACACCTACCTAGCACAGTATGGGTGCCTTAATTGCTATTTAATGGATCGTGGGTGCTATACCCGTCCAGACCTGTCTGGGTTGGTTGCCTATGTGTGTCTTTGGGAAATGCACTTAACTCCCATTTTCTACATGATACAGCGAACAATATGTTAAAAGTGTCATTAAAACCAACCAACAAACAAAAACAATCCACCACCATCAGTTATGCTGAAAACAATACAATGATCTGAGTCATCTAAATCAAATTGAATGACATTTTAGGCACCGAGTCATCTGAATGTTGGTAATAAAGGGCAGTAACTCTCGATTATATGCGTGTACCATGTAAAAAGAGGACAAAAGCGGAAATTAAAAAGTTAAATAAAAACATTTAAAATACCTTTTCTTGGAAGTGATTTATTCGCAATGTACATCACATATCCTTTGGGCCTGTTATTTATAATTTAATTTTGGCACGCTGAATATAAATGGCGATGCTTTAAGCAACGTGACTATTCATAATTTTGCCATTATTATTTTTTGAGCGGGAGTTATAATTTTGTATGATATTAGAACGTTCTACTTGTTTCTTTTACAGAATGCTGCCAAACTCGCTAGGTGAAGAAAAAAGTATTCGAATACCATTATTATATTAGAATATTCCATAATGTCTGATTCGAATAGTCGATAATTCGTTTTAGATCTACTAAAGGACGTCTCTAAATTTTAAGAAAAGTATCAGTTTGTAGGTAAACTAGTGTACTCTATACATTTATACGCAATAGACGTTTTGTAAGGTTTCGTTGAACGCCATTTACAACCATGGGTGATTTACATTTGACTAATATAGTACGTCTGAGTCTTTTGGAATTAATACAATGAAGTTTATACACATGTTTATCTCATTTATATTGTGTAACGTGTCACCTTTCCGTACACTGAGGAGGTGTTACAGTGACTTATTATGCACATTATGAAACAGAAATTTTAAATGAACAATCAAATTTCAGTAACCTTATCTACAACAAAAACAATGTTTCTTTATAGACACACCTACACCTTCCATACTAGT
This sequence comes from Potamilus streckersoni, assembly GCA_016746295.1. Classification (NCBI taxonomy): domain Eukaryota; kingdom Metazoa; phylum Mollusca; class Bivalvia; order Unionida; family Unionidae; genus Potamilus; species Potamilus streckersoni. The sequence goes on from JAEAOA010000791.1 coordinate 846,096, forward strand.
ATGATTAATAGTTAATTGGTTTCAAAATACATACACATTTTGTAGCAATTAGGGAGTGCGGTTCGAGAGGTGTGTACATTTTTTTCTCGTTATAGTTTATTTTAAGACTTCTTATGTAAATCCTTTTTCTCTTTCCAGGTTACTCACTGTTGCTCATACTGTTATACACCTATAAATTTTCATTTGTTGGCAATACAAAAAAAAAATGAAAATAATGGGATAGGTATAGACCCACGTTTTAGTCAAGTCAATGTCAATGCGTTTATACACGAAGAATCTTAAAGCAATCTGTTTTAACACCATGAGGTCTAGACCAACTTTCCTTCTCCTATGGGGAAGGGGACGAGTGGCCAATAAGTCCAAAACAATTTCCATCACGGATCACTGCCATCTCACGTCTGTGTGCGTAGGTTCGAGTCTAGATTCGGCGAAAGTGGATATGTGAGAAAGCTTGCCAGTTGCTTCTCGTGGATCGGTGGTTCTTTTTCTGATTTCCCGGTTTCTTTCTCTACCATTAATACTGGCTGCCTTGTATAGCCTATCATGTGCTGAAAAATGGTGTTAAGCCCAACAACAACCACAACCTTCTCCAACAGGGCTATTTTGCAGGCAAGTTTTCCTTTGTACCATTGTTCTACTGCTACATGCTGGATTACAAACTAGATTTATCCTTGTACAAGGTAAGTAGGGATTATGAAAATAAAATGTTATTATTTTTGAAAGTGCATTGATTTATGATATGACAATTAAATCTGATAACTTAACTTTTATATAACTAACCTGATGTAATGTACATCATTATCATGCTTATTCATATTCAGCTAATTTTTGTGTCTCTGATTAAATATTTTTGTTGTTTATTTTTAATAACTGTCTTTTGCAAATTTTTTAGGTTGTAGCTAATCAATTACATTAACAAATTGATGCAAATGTCTGTTTCGTGGAAATGTCGATGAAAAGTTGCTGTTATTTTTTTAACCTGACACAGTAAACAAGTAGGATATCAAATGCCCTCTTTCTTTTCAGTGTCGGAGTGAAAATGTATAGCCAAAATATGAATTTCGTAAATGATTGAATCGACAAGAAAAACTTTTGTTTGGTTATTATAATGCCTTATTTGCCATAAAAACATATATGTGATCAGAAAACTCAATAGAAAATCACCGAGAAATATGGAAGACATCTGTGTCATTCAGCAGACATTTTAGGTGTATAATGGGAACGGTTCGTTGTGACTCAGAGTGAGAACACGAAACGATTCCACTGCACGATTGAAACATTTCCTTATATCTACATAGAAACGTAGTTTTCCTTTTTGAACTATGTATCTAGAAGGCAGAAAACGTCAATTTGCATTTAACCAAGTAGACGAGTAAGCCATATTACAATATCAATGAAACAAAAATTCCGAAAATTTAATAAATAAAAATACGTCATTTCTTTACAGATTTTTCTCCCACATTTATTGCTTGAAAAACTGTCTCTTATTTAATTAAAAATCGTATTCATATGATAAACGAAGCGGATTTTCTTCGTAAACACATTTCAAGCACGGATTGATATCGTAAATATTGTGGAAACATGTGTGTAGCCTGAGGGTCGAATATGTCTGTCTTCAGAACGTAACATAATGATAAAAGTAAACTTACTGGTGCTGAGATACATGAATTATAGTATTGAATCAGACGCTTCGCTGAAATTAGTCACGTGATTTCATTTTGCAGTCAACATTCTTGTGTGATTACATTGATGTTATGAAATATATTACGAGTGTGATGGGAATTAAAAGTGCTATATTCATTCAGTCGCGAGTCTTTAAACTATTATTCTCATTAGTGTGGTTTGATAATAGGTGACCTCACAATTATGAAATTGATAGAAGTCATCGTACCTTTAGTAAATTATACTTTGGAATGTTCAGATGATTTTAGCGAAATGTTAATGCCAATTTTGTGTCGGAAATCTAATTGTGGTTTTTCTTCTTTTCTTTTAGTGAAAATTATAGGTACGTCTTTACAGTATGTTACTTCTAACTGTGGAGAGAGAGAGAGAGAGAGAGAGAGAGAGAGAGAGAGAGAGAGAGAGAGAGAGAGAGAGAGAGAGAGAGAGAGAGAGAGAGAGAGAGAGAGAGAGAGAGAGAGAGAGAGAGAGAGAGAGACCCACCTCATAGACACTGGTAACTCGAAGTCTGTAGAAAACTGGAATGAAAATATGGGCTGCACCAGCAATGACAAAAATGTAGCTGACACCGATCCACCAATAGACAAACGAGTAGTTGTACATTTCGGCCGGAGTACCCAGTACCGTTATGGCTGACATAAAGCTGGCCAGTAAAGAAAGTGACACAGGAATAGGGTTCATGTTACCTCCGGCTAGAAGAAAATCTTTTGTGTTATTTTTGTTTCTATCTTTGATCGCATAGAAAATTCCGATAACTGCAGAAACCACCAATGTGAATCCAAATAAAACATAATCCAGAACTGTAAAAGTTTTTATTTTCCCCGTTTGGAAGCTGAAATCATCTCCTTCTGCCATGTTTATTGCACTGAACACGTTTCTGCAATTCCAAGAAGAATGTTTAAGAAATGTCGATTGATTCTAAGACTGTGAGGCAAAATTCACAATATTGGCAAAGATGCTAAAACTAGAAAGCTTTTATTATTTTCAGATATAATTAATAGTTATAGATCGCTTAAATTCTGAATACTTTTGCTTAGGAATCATTCGAGATGTCAATGAATCCCAAATTCCAAAGCATATACAATTAGTGATAACGAAATGCAGGAAAGTGAAAACAGTGGCAAGCAGTAACGGCCCCACACAACACTAGCTTTGTTTTGCAGGTAACTATTGTTCGTATATATATAGTCACTCCTCACCGGCTGACATGATTGAGGCGCTTATTTGCTCTTAAGTAGGTTAACATTAGCTCCGCCTACACGGGACACACGAAGAGCACAGTGGCTTATGCATCTATTTTGAAAACTGCTGTTTACATTGATAAATTAATCGAATTCATGTTATACAGACTAGAAGCATGCTTTGAAAACTACGGTTCTGTAATATTTGAAAAGAGAAAAGACACGTTCTTATACTTATTGCATATCTCATATAATTAACATATATATCTATTTTAGTGGTAATATAGTCTTTGTGGTGTTAACAATAACTGCGGTGTGGTATGTTTGTTCCAGATAACTCTCAATGTATATCAGAATAAATTATTCCATTTAAATATGCTAAGTGGATTTTCATAATTTGAATTGCATTGAAACTCAATCATTACATTACTGTCTAATATGTTGTCAGTGTCTGTGTTTGATATTGACTTATCTGTGTCTATTGTTACGTAGCTGGTCGTTTAAAGTAACACAAAGAAAAGAGAGAAGACAAAAAACTATACTTTATTATGCGCAATATGTTGTAACGAAAATAATTTCTTTCACTAGAAAATACGGTGAAAAGGTATAAATACGAAATAGGACTTACGATTTACGAAAAATGAATTATGAAAAAATAAATCCTACCAATAAAAAGTTATAATCAAAGCTAGTATGAATATCATTTCCATTTAAAGATGGTGGATGATGACGTGAAACGAAGTTTTTACACAAATGTCCAGAATATTCACTCTGAATCATAATTTATACTGTGTTTTTCCAATTTATACATAACTTACCAAGTGTCTTTGACCAAAGCCAGTTGTGTGGTTCTTCAGGGTAAATAATTATTATGTAACAAGTAGATGAACTACAGCTGTCATCTATATCAATATACATCTCCCTCTATAAACATATAAATGAACAACGTTTCTAGCACCAGAAAATAATAACTGCTTTTAAGGTGTATTAACGACTCTACAGGGTGTTAAATATGACCCTTCTCTTCTTTCACAGATACCTGAGTATTTAAACTGAACGAAAACGTCATTTCCTGTACACACACGCAATTTGCAAGGTAATTTCAAAATCTTTCCAAGCATTATAAAGTGTAAAGAAGTACAATTAGAAATGACTTTGGTCACAAGCAATCATCTACCTAGCCTGTTTATCAAGCCAGCAATCTAAGAAAATTGCTTACGAAATACTAAGAGTCATAATTACGTTCTAAATAAAGATGTCGTTTCTTTCAAAATATCAGACTGTGAACATAAACATGATAACAATAATAAAAATACATAATAATGTAAAAATGAAATGGAAAGAATTCAAAATTTAGCACACAAGTAATTAAACTACATGGTCGTAATATTGTCTTTGATATTGACTTGTCTGTATCTGAGCGATTACTGCCTAAAAAGGACATCTCTCCCCCCCTCTCTCTCTCTGGAAAATGATATTTATTTCTTTATTATCATTATATATGTATATATGTATATATATATATATATATATATATATATATATATATATATATATATATATATATATATATATATATATATATATATATATACACACACACATATATATACATATATATAGACACACACACACACACAATAATGATATTGTATTTACGTCAATATAACCATGTTTTACATTTTTCTTATTATATACTTAAGCGTAAATAGAGAAATTTACTAGCAAACCATTTTTCATATTTTTTATTCGCTTATATCGCTAATATTTACATGAACACAGCCTTTGAATCTTTGAATACGGTGGAAAGTTGGCGGGTGGGTGTAGTTCCTGAAAGGTGAGTTTAATCTTCTAAGTCTGGATGTACGAGCAGTTTTGGAATATTAAAAAATTCATTTTCTTTGGTAAATACTGGAAATGTTTCTTCCTCTGGTATAGAAAACGATTTATTTTAACTTACAGCTCGTTTTATATTTTCAATATGACACGATTTTAAAATATAACTTTAATTCTATTTGGTCCAAAGAGCCATCGAAATTATTGTGCAATATTCTGTTTTACCTAATGGCGGAGACTGTTGTGAATTTTTCATTACACTTCCCATGAGAACATGTTTTTCAAAATTACCGTGATCATTTCGGCGGCCATTTTTCAACTCTATTCCCGAAAGAGAATTCGGAAAATACTAGCCATAACTGTCTGAATATGTCCAATTTACCCTCATAGGGAATCCCTACGTCTGCTATAGCATATTATGCTACGAACATTGGCATAAACCCCAAGGCAAGCTAGGGATATTGTTCAGTTGACAGCTGGTGTAGAGGTGAACTGTATACCTGTAACATGAGATCCGCGGAATATCCATTTTATGTAGAAGTGTGGCTAAAATGTTAACTTACACTCAACTCTTTTACAGAAGAATGTGGAAATAACCTGTCTGTCATTTGACAGAACTTCATCCAGCCACAGCATTTTTAAGCATTAATTATGTGATGCAAGTCCGACTTCACCCGACCACAACATGTTTACACATTAATTATGTGATGCAAGTCCGACTTCGTCCGACTACAACATGTTTACACATTATGTGATGCAAGTCCGACTTCGTCCGACCACAACATGTTTACACATTAATTATGTGATGCAATTCCGACCCATCATGTAAGTCTTCCGTAGTCCACTTGTCCCAAAACTAATGCAAATATCCGGTCACAAATAAATTACAGTAAATATGGGAATTTCTGTATCCAGTAATTATCCTTTCACACAGCAATCGCAACAATGGAATGTTTGGTTTTAAAACTAACAAATAGTGTAATCATGGATCGTAATCTATATGTTATCAGATACTATATTGAATAACGCGAAATCACACGTACTGGACATTTTTTTTTTATAAAATGTCCAGCTTGTTCGGAAGGACAATTGCATTTTGTTAAATTTAGAATCCTTAACATAATAATCTACATTTGAACGTTAATTCTACTTCAGCTTCATTTGGTAATTTTATTTAGGCACAACAATTGAAAGGTGCATCATCTCAGTCATAATTTGAATTTATTTTGTCTGGTTTATCCCTAAATAATATCCACGGAAATAAAAGCTATATGATGAAAAGATATCAGATGGGTAATGATTTAATAATTATTTACGAAACCCGTTGAATAAATTAAATATCAAATCATTGCCTATTTGAGACCCTTTATAGATGCAACATGTTTAATAACAGTTATGACGTCAAAGATGACATAATAATGTTATGCAAAAGAAAAGCGAGGCATAATTAGATGTTAATTTCATTAGACTATTCTGCTTTTCGTGAAGTAAAATCCATATTGTCGTCGTTTCAAGTAAAATTGACAAATCTCGTCGAATAATTTTAATCTTTTGCTTCCTGTAGTTTGCAAAAGATATAAATGACCAAACTTGCTTCATAAATTTAATTTGAAATGGATACGGATGTAATATCCAGTAAAGATGAGACATAGACATGAACAGGCAATGTGCAAAATTTTAAATGCTCTTGGGGTCCAATTTATTATGATTTGGTACTGTTTGTGTTGAGAAGAGTGATTACAAATAATGAGCTCTCGTTCTTTTAAAACGTTGCAAAGTGGCTATTATTGTGTGTATCTTTAAAAACAATTACAACAACAAGAGAGTATATAGCACAAACAAGATTTTAACTAACTCAAAAGCTTTCGGCTCTCGCTAATAACTACTTGATAAGTTGTACTAAGTCACAATAGTTGATAAGATTACAATAACCCCAGATAGCTCATATTTGTTGATACCGTCCCGAACTGATTTCAAAGTGTTGGCAAGCTCTTTCTTCAGAAACAAAAGGTGGAAACAGTTGAAAATGCTAGTCGCACAAATGAAGATTATAACTTCACTCGCACAGTAAGTCTTTATCTCAGCAGAGCTTTTGTAAAATATCTGTCTTATACTAGTACGACCAGATCTTATTTTTGCACAAGTTAAAAAAATCAAATATCTGATAAGACTGAAACGAAATCCTCAACTATCAAGAAATGCAATTATTGCAAAAAGTAAGAAAATGTAAATGTCATTTCTGATTGCTACAGGTTGAGAAAACACAGTTTCATGACAAAGCTATTCCAAATGCTCTTGTATCTAAAAGGTCAAGGTCTTACACTGAAAGAAATATACACAGGATGGGTCAAATAAATCTTAGTCCAATTTTATCTTGGAGAGTTATGAACCATTCAAGTTCAAAGGTTCTATATTACATAATGGCGATTCTACCAAGCATATCGGTCTGCAAATGCGAAGAACAGGAGAGTTTCTTAGGTTATTTTGTTATAAAGTACATTGTTTATGTCTGACAGGCATTTTACTAGTAAAAACATTGTTAATTAGGGTGCATAATGCCGTTTTTTAATGATCCATTACATTTTGCCAATTTCGCATCAGATGTGTGTGTGCGAATGTGTGTGTGTGTGTGTGATTTCGATTTTTAACATAGCTTTAATTTAGCTACGATGTTTTGCAGTGTGACATTTTATAGTGCTGCCTAGATCAGATGCGGTAAGATGCAGACATATAGCATGATGTCCCACCTAGTCATATTAATCTGAAACCACTGCCGACCAGTCCCAAAAACTAGGCTACAGAAGCAGCAGCATCAGGCATAGTTTCAATGCCAATGATTATCGGAGTTGTAGCGCCTTTATTTATTGAAGGTATTCATTTATTACTACAAGACCTAGCTAGTAATAATACCGAAGATAATCCTCTTATATCCTGTTTGGATCAGATTTGTGAGGTTCAAAAAGTGAAAATAACTGTATTAAAGCTTTTCCTATGGTTTTAGTTTTAATATTTCTCAACGGATTTATATCTGGAAATCTTGTGGTCAACAAGTATTGTCAGTTTGACTTGAACTTAATTAAGAGACCGACATTGTCCACCATTATACTGTTAAATGGCTCGTCCAGTGCAGATCTTGCATCTCATCTGAATTAAAATAGTCCTTTTAAAAATGTACTGTCTAAATATATCCATCGTGATATTACTGAAATTGTCATTCTGAGCGTAGCTCACGAACTTCTCCATGCCTTGGATCGTTGAAAGGTTGCAGTCCTCACCTCTTTGAATTTAAAACATTTGATCATTATATATTACTCCACAGTATACAATATGTATTCGTATTTCCGATAAGTCCTACTTATTCAACAGAACACAAAATGTGACCTTAAAGGGAATTCATTCCAGGATCAATAATCCACGTTTGGTGTACAACAAGCCTCTGTTATTGGTGCCGTTGTCTTAATTCTGTACACTCAACCGCTCTCAAGTGTTATAACGACATCCTCCCCCCGTGTCTCACCAAACTACATTCCGGTATACAAATCTAGCTGCCTAAATGAAGTCGATGTGCATTTTAGATTTTTTGTTGATGACATGTAGCAAGCTGCAGACGAATGATGATAAAACTGAAGCTATCCTGATCACCATTCACAGACTTTCACATTCACTTCCTTTGCGCCAAACAATAGAAATCAACAATACCAACATTAAATTCACAGCCAGTATAAAACCTAGGCGGCAATCTAAACATTACGCTGTCATTACAACAATATGTCATAAACATATGCAATGCTGCAAGGTTGATAAACACTGTTCCAATCGCAATTTATTTCGGTTGATGCTAAAACAAAATCACTGATGTATCTCTTAGTACGTTCAAGACTGGATTATTTTAATTCATATTACGTTGTTCATCTCTGTACCTACTACAAAAATCTTCAATATTCAAGTGTGAAAAAATCTACAGTGTTTAGGATTATAGCTTTTAAGATTCATTAAGTACAAATAATTAAAGAGAGATTCGCCGGCCTGACTAAGAATTTTCCGTTGGTGAGACTTCCGAAAAATAATTTATCTGTACACTGACCACTCCTCATCAACTCAGGTTGTCTATAGTTTCTCATAAGATCCCAATTATTAACAAAAGCAAGAAAATGAAACGGTATTTGTCTGACTTCAGTTTCGCTGATAGCCCTCTGAAACAAACAGGAGATCTCAGGATATTGTTCATGTTTGTCGTTTGTCTGCTTGATTAGAATAAGGAGAATGATTGGTAAAAAGAAGATTAATAACTATAGATTAATTAGTACCAAGAGCAAACGTGAATTCAACAAAAGACTTACCAATAAACAGAATAGCCAAATGAACAAATTTATGATTAACATTCATTTTTAAGAATTCCTTCTGTCATAGATCCAGTACCTACTTAAACATGGTATAAGCCATGGATTTCATTTTCAACGGGATTAACTCTCTGATCTGGCCGTGAAGGTCTTTTGACTAAGTCCCTGTTAATTAGAGTAAAATCCCAATATTTAGAGTGATGTGATCTTTTATAGTTGACACCTTTTGAGACTTGAAATCATTGTCCTTTTAATGTACCTAATATGGAATTCCACAAATTCATAATGAAAAATGCAGATATGTCGGGTGGTACTTTATACTTAAACTCTTTCAGTTTCTCCGCTTACGTGTAAGCAGTGGTTTTAGATTTTTAATAGGTCTGTTTTGGCGTCCATTGAGTGTGATAATCTTCTTGAGCTAATGAACGACTTCCTTCTTTTATTGGATTCGGACTCTGTTGATCTGGTTGAAGCTGTTGCTGTTGTTGTAGAAACACTCATGTTACGTTTGAAATTACTGGAATGTACTTGGGATGTATATAATGAGAGAGAGAGAGAGAGAGAGAGAGAGAGAGAGAGAGAGAGAGAGAGAGAGAGAGAGAGAGAGAGAGAGAGAGAGAGAGAGAGAGAGAGAGAGAGATGGAAATACAGATCCGCAAAGTGTATAATTCATTCACCTTTCAGACTGTGAAGAAGAAACAGGTCGTCTTTCTAGTCCGAGACTTATAGCGAGCCATTAGAAAGTATACTTCATATCAGATTATGAACCACCCCTCTAGAGACAAAAGTAAAGTCTATATCTGACAAGGGACAGGACATTGTGCACCAAAATGTCCATAGCGCTAATCTTGGATTGACAGCAAAAAAATGATACCAAGGATAAAGGACACCAGTCTTCTGAATGCCCTCCAAAAACAAGAACAAACAAGAGATAGGGGGAGGAGAATTTTCCAGACACATACGAAGAATCGATATCCATCAAGAAGTACACGAAGAAACGACAATTTGAGGACATTGAAGAGGAAGAACCATTGCCAGTGACGAAGATGTAAGAAAGAGACAGAAAATGTTAAAAAGAAGACAATGTAATATTGTGATGTATTATACAGTTTCGTTGAGGTTCAAACACTTCTGAGTTTGGAATACCATTTCAGATGGTCAAATTATGGACCCTTTTAACATAGGATTTTGTCTTGAGCCAAGTTGTCATTACCATCTTCATGCAACAAAGGAGTTATGTTAACGTAAACGCTTAACCTATGTAAGTCTATTGTCTAATGCTGGACCCGTATAACCAGCAAGTACATCATGCAACTTATTAATCTATATACTTTAGATTGCTTATTGGAAACGTATTTTGTTGCATGATTAAGATTAATATGGATAAAATAATAGATTTGCATGTGATTAATGAGAATGAAGTTTTAGTAACGAGCTTTGGTAATTGTGTTTACCATTAGATTTCCTATTGCATACAAGTGTTTGATTCTGACAATGTTGATGAGCTTGCGCTATTTGCTCACGGAATGTTGGATCAGCTGACAAGTGATGTCAACATTAATAGCATTTTTCAAATAAAAAATTGTTGATGCATATCTCCGTGAAGAAGGTGTTAATCACCACTTGATTGCACGAAATATAATATTGTCAAAAGTTAGATGGAATGTCTTGTCTAAAAATGCTAACTCGTAATCAAATTAGAATTTCTGTAATAGAACGTAAAACAGGTCAGTTATTGTTTGCAAATCCAGACAATAGAACACCAGGCATTTTTTTCTACCAGGACGAAGATGAATTCACATACAAACCAATCTCGGTTTTATTCCCTGTTGATTATGTTCCTCCATCGTTGACTCAACCAAGAACGAATAATCTCAGCTATCATTAACCACGGAGGCACTTGTTCGGGCAAAAGTGTTTGGACCAAGATGAGAATCATCGTTTCATAAACCATTCATTGACGCAATTTTGTCGCTGTTTCTATATCAACGCCGTGTTGGGTTTTCAGAGCGCACAATAGACTTAAATATTTATCAGGCATATATTTGATATAATCGTATGACAGTTGTACCAGATAAAGGAATATTTTAGAAATGCATGTGGATATAGCGCAGATACCTCTCCGGTGGCATTGTGGTTAGAACGTCCTTCTCGGATGCAAGAGGTAGTGGGTTCGATTCCCAGCCGAGTCATACCAAAGACTTACAAAAATGGCACCAACAGCTGCCTCGCTTGGCGTTCAGCAGTAAGAGGTTAGTGTTAGGACTGGTCGACCTTGAGTCAGGATAATGTGACTGGATGGAACATGATGCTACATATCTGCTGCATGATGCCAAAGTGCCAGACATCACTATTAACTACCACACTGCAGACATCGTAGCTATATGAATGAAATTTTCGTAAATCTACGTTAATAAATCCAAATTGCACAAACGCATATAGCACATGAACGTGATGAGTCTGGGTACGTTCTACCTGACGAGGAATTATACAAAACGATCACATGATTAATATAATGACTATGATTTACCCTCAGTGCTACAGTCGCGAAAAATAATGGAAACGGAAGAATAACTGCGAGACAAAGTCAGTAAGAGAACCGCTCCACTCGTGAAATATAAACACCTGTATGTTGCCGAACCATCCACTGCTAGTATGGTGGCAGGGTACAGTTTCGTAATTTGGTCCCTGGAAAATGTTTTAACTGAAGACTATGGTGTGAAGTTTTCAGCAATTATTGTCTACTAATTAAAGATATGGATATATTTGTGATCTAGGTGTTTCGGGCTTGTTTTGTTCTTTAAATTGATATAAGGCATGTACACCTTCCATAGTTACTCTGCAATATATTGATAGTGAAATACCAATAGTTGGCTAGGGCTAGAGTCTAATAGCAGTAAACACGTGGGTTTGGGGCAAGGAGAATATCTAAACAACGGTTTGGATGACAACTATTTTCAACTGCATCAGCCTATTTAGTACACACTGTTTGGCAGAATTATAATCTAGGAAAAGGGCTTTTGGTTTTATTTTTATCCACATCTATATGACCATGTGTTGCAAGGTTTATACCGCGTTGTTTCATGATCTACACGAACATATTGAATATATACACCTAATGCCGCCATTTTTCATAAATTGCACCATTCTTCCAATCCAACTAAAGTTTGGAAGGATGGAAATGATTTGTTAATAATGCTATCTAACATAACTATTCATTCCAATAATCATTATGTTAGATTTAAATAACATTCCAATGTTCAGTTTAGAATGAAGTGGTGCCACACATTCATTCAGCCATCGAAGTCGCTTATAATTCCATCCTTTCTCCGTAGTTCTCCAAAAGTAGTGATGTGATACATTCTTCAAATTCTGTTTATGACTAATCTAATAAAAAACTGCATTAGATAGAGACAAATGCTAGGCCGAGTAATGCATCATATCAAAAGCAAAATTACAATTGCGTGTCATATACAGATCACTTACCTTACCAAACAAAGTGTGGTGCTGGCGTCTTACGATTACAACGGTGACGTGGTCAAATCTTGTGCTTCAACTTTCGACTGAAATTGTTTGATCTACGGATGTTACCGATCAACATCGGATTAATTCGTATATATGGCTATTTTTCTCAGTTATAGTTATAAAGGTCATAATGCGATGAAACATCGATAGTACCTGGTTTAATTTTAACCTAACAATGTTTAGGACCCCAATGTTTCCATGTACAGTATTATTACATAGTCTATACATTTTACCTATATTGTGCGCAGATTTTGGACATTTTAAAATGTGAACATTTCACTTGACGTGACTCTGATTCGGCAATATAAGCACATGAAAATATTATGCTGTATTTTCTTTTCTGCTTTGCTGTGTTCGTGGGAAATTCATTTTATCCCGCCTTCTGGAAAGTTTTGTTTTCAATGATCATTTTGGCGGCCATTTTTCGATTCGAGTCAAGGATTTGACTGTGGAAAAATGGCCAGGTCTGTATGAATGTGGTCAAAAGACCACCACAGGGGCTTGTTATGTATAACATATCCGCTCATGAAAAATGTTTAAAACCTCAAGGCAACAACAACAACGAATCAAGGTAAGGGCTCCGCTCAGTTAATAGCGGGTGATGGGGTGGAGACGGGGCATTAAACATGTAACATGAAATCCACACTATATATTAACTTGGTTTAAATTTTAACTTACAGAAGCAAACTCCCGTGTTCACATATGAATTTGGGCAAAAACCGGTTTGAAAACAGACAGAAGTATTTCCAACCACTGCATATTTACGCCATAAATATGTGATGCAATTTCGACCCAAAGTGAAATTTGCTTACATATTCAGTAGTTTACTGTACCAAGTCAAGTGCTGCAAATATCCGGTTACAAATACATTAGAGTTAACATGATATTGTTTTCATTTAGTAAACTTTCTTTGAAATTATTATTTCGAGAGTGTTTTGTTGTGAAGTTGCCATGTTAGATTACATAAATATGAATCGTCTACTGCACTCTAGTGGATACTGCATCAAACAATTCGAGATCACATTAATTAGACATTCTTTTTTGAAACATGATTTTCTCAGTATAAAATGTTATGTTTATTCGGAAGAACTCTTGTTCTTTAATTTATTTTGTGTAAGTAAATTCGAACGTAAATATTAACTAGTTCAATTTGGTTTATTACTATTTTTAACAAAAGGCGAAAGGTGTAACATTTGTGAGAATGAATAATAATCTATCTAAATAATTTCCAATTAAAATACTATGTGATAAAAAGGACAAGACTCCGAAAAGCTGGGTATTTTCCAATTCGTTTCATGAATTCAATAGTTGATCATTACCCGTTTGAGATTCTCTATTTATTCAGATGATCAACATATGCCACAGTTTTACGAAACGGCGTCATTGTGGCTTAAACACATACACCTGCTCATGCATATGAATACATTCATCAGTAAAAGCAGTACATATAATTTAAAGCTGTGTATAAGCATTTTGATTTATCTGAACAAATGAACAAATAGCAAAGTCGTGATAACGACGTGAATCATTCTGCTTTCAGCCTATTGAAATGAAAAGATTTTTAACATGTAGGAAGCGTGGGTATATGCACCTTATAAGGGTCTTGGAGTATGTTTTAGTTGCTGTTAGAGTCTTGGAGTATGTTTTAGTTGCTGTTAGAGTCTTGGAGTATGTTTTAGTTGCTGTTATTGTCTTGGAGTATGTTTTAGTTGCTGTTAGAGTCTTGGAGTATGTATTAGTTGTTGTTATAGTCTTGGAGTATGTTTTAGTTGCTGTTATTGTCTTTGAGTATGTTTTAGTTGCTGTTAGAGTCTTGGAGTATGTTTTAGTTGCTGTTAGAGTCTTGGAGTATGTTTTAGTTGCTGTTAGAGTCTTGGAGTATGTCTTAGCTGCTGTTAGAGTCTTGGAGTATGTTTTAGTTGTTGTTATAGTCTTGGAGTATGTTTTAGTTGCTGTTAGAGTCTTGGAGTATGCTTTAGTTGCTGTTAGAGTCTTGGAGTATGTTTTAGTTGCTGTTAGAGTATTGGAGTATGTTTTAGTTGCTATTATTGTCTTTGAGTATGTTTTAGTTGCTGTTAGAGTCTTGGAGTATATTTTAGTTGCTGTTAGAGTCTTGGAGTATGTTTTAGTTGCTGTTATTGTCTTGGAGTATATTTTAGTTGCTGTTTGTCTTGGAGTATGTTTTAGTTGCTGTTAGAGTCTTGGAGTATGTTTTAGTTGCTGTTAGAGTCTTGCAGTATTTTTGAGTTGCTGTTAGAGTCTTGGAATATGTTTTAGTTGCTGTTAGAGTCTTGGAGTATGCTTTAGTTGCTGTTAGAGTCTTGGAGTATGTTTTAGTTGCTGTTAGAGTATTGGAGTATGTTTTAGTTGCTGTTAGAGTCTTGGAGTATGTTTTAGTTGCTGTTAGAGTATTGGAGTATGTTTTAGTTGCTATTATTGTCTTTGAGTATGTTTTAGTTGCTGTTATTGTCTTTGAGTATGTTTTAGTTGCTGTTAGAGTCTTGGAGCATTTTTTAGTTGCTGATAGAGTCTTGGAGTATGTTTTAGTTGCTGTTAGAGTCTTGGAGTATGTTTTAGTTGCTGTTATAGTCTTGGAGTATGTTTTAGTTGCTGTTATTGTCTTTGAGTATGTTTTAGTTGCTGTTAGAGTCTTGGAGTATGTTTTAGTTGCTGTTAGAGTCTTGGAGTATGTTTTAGTTGCTGTTAGAGTCTTGGAGTATGTTTTAGTTGTTGTTATAGTCTTGGAGTATGTTTTAGTTGCTGTTATTGTCTTTGAGTATGTTTTAGTTGCTGTTAGAGTCTTGGAGCATTTTTTAGTTGCTGATAGAGTCTTGGAGTATGTTATAGTTGCTGTTAGAGTCTTGGAGTATGTTTTAGTTGCTGTTATAGTCTTGGAGTATGTGTTAGTTGTTGTTATTGTCTTTGAGTATGCTTTAGTTGCTGTTAGAGTCTTGGAGTATGTTTTAGTTGCTGTTAGAGTTTTGGAGTATGTTTTAGTTGTTATTATAGTCTTTGAGTATGTTTTAGTTGCTGTTATTGTCTTTGAGTATGTTTTAGTTGCTGTTAGAGTCTTGGAGCATTTTTTAGTTGCTGATAGAGTCTTGGAGTATGTTATAGTTGCTGTTAGAGTCTTGGAGTATGTTTTAGTTGCTGTTATAGTCTTGGAGTATGTGTTAGTTGTTGTTATTGTCTTTGAGTATGTTTTAGTTGCTGTTAGAGTCTTGGAGTATGTTTTAGTTGCTATTAGAGTCTTGGAGTATGTTTTAGTTGCTGTTAGAGTCTTGGAGTATGTCTTAGCTGCAGTTAGAGTCTTGGAGTATGTTTTAGATGTTGTTAGAGTCTTGGAGTATATTTTAGCTGCTGTTATTGTCTTTGAGTATGCTTTAGTTGCTGTTAGAGTCTTGGAGTATGTTTTAGTTGTTGTTATAGTCTTTGAGTATGTTTTAGTTGCTGTTAGAGTCTTGGAGTATGTTGTAGTTGCTGTTAGAGTCTTGGAATATTTTAGTTGCTGTTAGAGTCTTGGAGTATGTTTTAGTTGCTGTTAGCGTCTCGGAGTATGTTTTAGTTGCTGTTACAGTCTTGGAGTATATTTTAGTTGTTGTTATAGACTTGGATTATGTTTTTGTTGCTGTTATTGTCTTTGAGTATGTTTTAGTTGCTGTTAGAGTCTTGGAGCATTTTTTAGTTGCTGATAGAGTCTTGGAGTATGTTTTAGTTGCTGTTAGAGTCTTGGAGTAAGTTTTTGTTATTGTTATAGTCTTGGAGTATGTGTTGGTTGCTGTTATTGTCTTTGAGTCTGTTTTAGTTGCTGTTAGAGTCTTGGAGTATGTTTTAGTTGCTGTTAGAGTCTTGGAGTATGTTTTAGTTGTTGTTATAGTCTTGGAGTATGTTTTAGTTGCTGTTATTGTCTTTGAGTATGTTTTAGTTGCTGTTAGAGTCTTGGAGTATGTTTTAGTTGCTGTTAGAGTCTTGGAGTATGTTTTAGTTGCTGTTAGAGTCTTGGAGTATGTTTTAGTTGCTGTTAGAGTCTTGGAGTATGTCTTAGCTGCTGTTAGAGTCTTGGAGTATGTTTTAGTTGTTCTTATAGTCTTGGAGTATGTTTTAGTAGCTGTTATTGTCTTTGAGTATGTTTTAGTTGCTGTTAGAGACTTGGAGTATGTTTTAGTTGCTGTTAGAGTCTTGGAATATATTTTAGTTGTTGTTATAGTCTTGGAGTATGTTTTAGTTGCTGTTAGAGTCTTGGTGTATGTTTTAGTTGTTGTTATAGTCTTGGAGTATGTTCTAGGTGCTGTTATTGTCTTTGAGTATGTTTTAGTTGCTGTTAGAGTCTTGGAACATTTTTTAGTTGCTGATAGAGTCTTGGAGTATGTTTTAGTTGCTGTTAGAGTCTTGGAGTATGTTTTAGTTGCTGTTAGAGTCTTGGAGTATATTTTAGTTGCTGTTATTGTCTTTGAGTATGTTTTAGTTGCTGTTAGAGTCTTGGAGTATGTTTTAGTTGCTGTTAGAGTTTTGGAGTATGTTTTAGTTGCTGTTAGAGTCTTGAAGTATGTTTTAGTTGTTGTTATAGTCTTGGAGTATGTTCTAGGTGCTGTTATTGTCTTTGAGTATGTTTTAGTTGCTGTTAGAGTCTTGGAACATTTTTTAGTTGCTGATAGAGTCTTGGAGTATGTTTTAGTTGCTGTTAGAGTCTTGGAGTATGTTTTAGTTGTTGTTAGAGTCTTGGAGTATATTTTAGTTGCTGTTATTGTCATTGAGTATGCTTTAGTTGCTGTTAGAGTCTTGGAGTATGTTTTGGTTGCTGTTAGAGTTTTGGGGTATGTTTTAGTTGCTGTTGGAGTCTTGGAGTATGTTTTAGTTGCTGTTAGAGTCTTGGAGTATATTTTAGTTGCTGTTAGAGTCTTGGAGTATGTTTTGGTTGCTGTTAGAGTCTTGGAGTATGTTTTAGTTGCTGTTAGAGTCTTGGAGTATATTTTAGTTGTTGTTAGAGACTTGGATTATGTTTTAGTTGCTGTTATTGTCTTTGAGTATGTTTTAGTTGCTGTTAGAGTCTTGGAGCATTTTTTAGTTGCTGATAGAGTCTTGGAGTATGTTTTAGTTGCTGTTAGAGTCTTGGAGTATGTTTTTGTTATTGTTATAGTCTTAGAGTATGTGTTAGTTGCTGTTATTGTCTTTGAGTAAGTTTTAGTTGCTGTTAGAGTCTTGGAGTATGTTTTAGTTGCTGTTAGAGTCTTGGAGTATGTTTTAGTTGCTGTTAGAGTCTTGGAGTATGTTTTAGTTGCTGTTAGAGTCTTGGAGTATGTTTTAGTTGCTGTTATTGTCTTTGAGTATGTTTTAGTTGCTGTTAGAGTCTTGGAGTATGTTTTAGTTGCTGTTAGAGTCTTGGAGTATGTTTTAGTTGCTGTTAGAGTCTTGGAGTATGTTTTAGTTGCTGTTAGAGTCTTGGAGTATGTCTTAGCTGCTGTTAGAGTCTTGGAGTATGTTTTAGTTGTTGTTATAGTCTTGGAGTATGTTTTAGTTGCTGTTATTGTCTTTGAGTATGTTTTAGTTGCTGTTAGAGTCTTGGAGTATGTTTTAGTTGCTGTTAGAGTCTTGGAGTATGTTTTAGTTGCTGTTAGAGTCTTGGAGTATGTTTTAGTTGCTGTTAGAGTCTTGGAGTATGTTTTAGTTGCTGTTAGAGTCTTGGAGTATGTTTTAGTTGCTGTTATAGTCTTGGAGTATGTTTTAGTTGCTGTTATTGTCTTTGAGTATGTTTTAGTTGCTGTTAGAGTCTTGGAGTATGTTTTAGTTGCTGTTAGAGTCTTGGAGTATGTTTTAGTTGCTGTTAGAGTCTTGGAGTATGTTTTAGTTGCTGTTATTGTCCTTGAGTATGTTTTAGTTGATGTCAGAGTCTTGGAGTATGTTTTAGTTGCTGTTAGAGTCTTGGAGTATGTTTTAGTTGCTGTTAGAGTCTTGGAGTATGTTTTAGTTGCTGTTAGTCTTGGAGTATGTCTTAGTTGCTGTTAGAGTCTTGGAGTATGTTTTAGTTGCTGTTAGAGTCTTGGAGTATGTTTTAGTTGCTGTTAGAGTCTTGGAGTAGGTTTTATTTGCTGTTATAGTCTTGGAGTATGTTTTAGTTGCTGTTAGTCTTGGAGTATGTCTTAGTTGCTGTTAGAGTCTTGGAGTATGTTTTAGTTGCTGTTAGAGTCTCTGTATATATTTTAGTTGCTATTAGAGTCTTGGAGTATGTTTTAGTTGCTGTTAGAGTCTTGGAGTATGTTTTAGTTGCTGTTAGAGTCTTGGAGTATGTTTTAGTTGCTGTTAGAGTCTTGGAGTATGTTTTAGTTGCTGTTATTGTCTTTGAGTATGTTTTGGTTGCTGTTAGAGTCTTGGAGTATGTTTTAGTTGCTGTTATTGTCTTGGAGTATGTTTTAGTTGCTGTTAGAGTCTTGGAGTATGTTTTAGTTGCTGTTAGAGTCTTGGAGTATGTTTTAGTTGCTGTTAGAGTCTTGGAGTATGTTTTAGTTGCTGTTATTGTCTTGGAGTATGTTTTAGTTGCTGTTAGAGTCTTGGAGTATGTTTTAGTTGCTGTTAGAGTCTTGGAGTATGTTTTAGTTGCTGTTAGAGTCTTGGAGTATGTTTTAGTTGTTAGTTTTTCGGGAGTTGTTTGATCCGAACAACATATACCCTTTTCGCCAGCGCTTATACGACGCCAGGTCTATCTCAACAATTTTTAAGTTGGTGCACATTACACGCTTGTACGAACAGCATATAGAATAAATGTTTGTGCATTGTAATTTCCGACAAAACCAGGTTAAAGTATCAAATTCTGATAAAAAAAATTTGCATAAAAAGGTTTTTAAATAAATTCAATACCGCATTATGACGTCAAATCACCATATATAGATAAAATACGACTTGATATGCATGTTCATGAGTTACAGCACAATGTTGGGTGAAATATGGGAAGAAAAAAATGAAGGCTTTTATCCATTACAACAAAATCTTCCTAAAATACAGTGCGTTCGATGGTAATGTAACCGGTCATAAAGGACACAAAAGGAACCACAAAATGTTGTACTTTATACCTTAGCAGCTATATATAGGTTGACAGTTGTAATAAAAATATGAAAACTTGGCCAATATGAAAATGGCCACATAGTAGATACGCATGTGCATCACTTTACGATCGCTTTCCTTCCTTACATAAAAAACAAACTGCACACATTTTATCAACTAATTATTGGTTTGTGCCCACATTATTTGACCGCATAACCAGAGCTAAGTTTATGGTACGTCTATCATGAGGACATTTTCCTCTAGGGCTAAAAAAAATTAACGAACAATCTTTCGATGACAAAGTGGAAGTCTGTTTGACAAGTTGTTTTAATACTAACTATATTCATATTGACAGAGCAGATCATAATATAGGATTATCAGGACTTCGTTCACTTAGTGAGTGATCAATAGAGTAGATTTTGATGTATTCTTGGCAATCATTACTTGATTTTTGTAACTGTCAAATCGGTAAATTACATTAACAAGTTTATTTTAAAAACAAAACCTGATTTAAATTAAGACCTAATTGTTTTCATGGGTTTCATCATATGGATTCAGAAAAAAAGCACGCACCCAACCACAATAATATAGTAACGAGATCACCTATATTTGATTAGAAACTTCATGCTTTACATTTTTGCAAATGCATTCAAAACATTTAGGTTTGAAGTATAAAGAAATCAACAACATCCTTTATACGTTTTGTCATTTTTTTAATACGTCAATTGGCCTTGGATAATAACTATACAAACTCAGCGTAGAAGCAAAACTATAAAACATATTGAATTTATATCATGATAAACGGATAAAATTAAAAGAAGTCTTTAAAAGTATGGTATCAAATAACATAACTTGTACATAGCAAAAACAGCTATTTCATTTTCGAATAGTTTGAGGATCAGGAGATTTACACTATATGTTGCCGTCTTGTCATCATTCCTTGGCGTCAAAATTAAAACACAAACTTGTTTATTGAAACAGAGTGAAACAGGTAAGTTGTCTGAATCTAGTTTTAAAACATTACTTTTTCATTTCCTTTTGAATGTCGATGCTTGGCTTAGACTGATGCATTTTAGTATTAATTTAGGAAATTGTTCATGCTTAAAAATATGTGCATTATCGTGTGGTTGCACGTGTGTAATTTGGTGACAGTGCACAGTGATTAAGTCCATTAGTTACAGATGGAACGTTGTTAACTTTAATTTCACCTTTACAAAATAAACCGCATGCTAACCGATAAAAAGAGATTCATTGTGAGTTAATCTTTGAACATATTTTTATTAGTATTACTCTGCAAGGATTGTGGACATACCTTAAAGTTCTGTCATGAAAATGAAATGTAGAGACCATATAAACTGGTCACAAATAGAGTGCCCTGCTATGACATAGATGACACTAAAACTCTATTGTCAGTACCCATGACTATGACTCAGATGACACCTATGACTATGACACAGATGACACTAAAACTCTATTGTCAGTACCCATGACTATGACACAGATGACACTAAAACTCTATTGTCAGTACCCATGACTATGACACAGATGACACTAAAACTCTATTGTCAGTACCCATGACTATGACTCAGATGACACCTATGACTATGACACAGATGACACTAAAACTCTATTGTCAGTACCCATGACTATGACTCAGATGACACTACAACTCTATTGCCAGTACCCATGAATGTAGTCCAAATCATCTATTTTGGAAATAATCTTTCCTGTCTTTCTAGTGATTTGTATGGTTTAGATTTAGAAATTCTGGGTATTGTTTTAAATGTATAGACTATATTAACTGGTCATAAATAGAGTGCCCTGCTATGATACAAATTACATGAAAACTCTTATGTCAGTATCCATGTATATGACTCAGATGACACTAAAACTCTATTGTCAGTACCCATGAATGAAGTCCAAATTTATTTTGAAAATAATCTTTCCTGTCTTTCTAGTGATTTGTTTGGTTTAGATTTATGAATTATGGGCATTGTTCTAAAAAAAGTGTTTATTCTTTAGAATATAAGCACTACGGCGCGATTATCTGTTCCTTTTGGCGGCAACATGGCAACAATACACAATGAGTAATCAGGAACTGAAACAAATTTGAAAGAAAAATATGTGAC
Source organism: Potamilus streckersoni (assembly GCA_016746295.1). Lineage (NCBI taxonomy): Eukaryota > Metazoa > Mollusca > Bivalvia > Unionida > Unionidae > Potamilus > Potamilus streckersoni. The sequence continues at coordinate 867,822 of JAEAOA010000791.1, forward strand.
CTAGGAATCATTGTTTTATTTACAGTTCTTCTCAGATGACGACGTTTAACCTGTGATAAAAACTGCATCGTGAGTTCATCCTTGAATATATCTTTTGCAACCTATGATTTATTAGGATATTGACACAATCAAAAATACAGTTTTAACAAATGAATGAAGGGTTCGTATAGAGAACTAAAAAAGAAAATGACTTCAAAGTCAGTAGCAAATAACTGTGCATCATACAGAATACTTTGACACATTATATGTTACTTTCATATATTTTAATGCATTAAACTTAAAATTATAATTCATTTAGTTCAACGGGTCAAATATAGTTTTATAGGTTTCTTTTTGTTTTCTTTAAATAGTATTGTCGTTAAATTCGTTTTGAATAACAAGTATTGGTACAACTCATCAGGGATAGTGTCTCCTCTCCTGAATCTCCCGTTCTCACACACATCCAAGGATATGATTACTTCAATATATTAGTGAACTAGATTATTTATTTGTGTCCTTTTCCGAGTCATTAGTATGCATGAGAAAAACTGTCCTAATAGAAGTTAATAATACACAAAAAAAAATAATGTTTCCAACAATGAAGAGAAAAACAAGAACTATAAATCTAAAATATTATAAGCACGAAACAATTTCTAGTTCCTTTTCAGTCTTAAGGAAAATACTATACGATACAAGTATTTTCTTTCAATTCGTCTTAAATATGTATTAAAACTCTTTGTTTCTTCATTCCCTTAAATTGAGCCTGATGAAATAAGCCATTGATATTTGTTGATGTGAGAATAGCCTAAAATATAAACAATGATCAATAGAAAACGAAGAGACAACTAGGTTTAAGTTTTGCCTATTTCGAATTAGAATCATCGAGAAAGTCATTAACACTCGTATGTTTTATGTACCGGTGTACCTAAGGTATCGTCTGATCCTTTCTAATTTGATACATTTATTTGCAGTGATTGTCTTTGCTGCAAACTGTCAAAACCAATATTTATTTTTTTCGAAAGCAAAATATCATTTTAATTATACGTTTCTCGAAAGAAACATCAAGGCTCTAACTTGATTGGACCATTGACATGTCAAGTATGTGAAATACTGTTAAAACTGTAATTGACCTCAAAATAAAAACATGGGTATAGAAGAGTTACGGATCTTGCATCATCTATCAGTGTTGACCAGAACATCGTTTCTTGTCCCGCACACTGTCGAATCCTGTGCAGCTGAGATTTCTCTTACTATTTATATACACCACACTAAAAAAAAAACATGGCTTTTAATTTGTTAGTGTAAAACGGTTTGATATAGCAGAACTACAGTATCTCAAATTGGGGTTTACCTATGGCTTGTGTGTACACATATAGTTATGGTTTCGATCGGTGTTGAATATCACTATTAGTGACGAAGAGCATAATGCAATAACGTGAAAAATACTAATAATAGTTTTCTGAAAGAATTATATATGATAATCAATTTCATCTCTCTCTCTCACACACACACATAAATATCTATGGCGCAAGAGGTACAAAATCCTTAAGCTGGCTCAATGACCTTGAACTTAAACATACACAAAGAAACAGTCCGTATAATATTATGTCTTTGGTTGTTGGGTGATAATTTGTTTAGAGTGTTAAACGATGCAGATGACAAAAAGTTTACTTACCTCTCAAGGCTTGAAGGCAGTACTGAAGATTCTTTGGCAATGCGTCAGTATACTATAATTTATTTGATTTATTATATTTACTTGTTAAAAAATACATTTTACAGTTTCAAAACAGACCATTTGTACATATTAAAATGTCTCAAGTACTCGTTGATTTTTTTTATTTATGACACTGATGTTCAAGTTGGTAGACTGAACGAATTTATGATCATATCATTTGAAGTTCTGTTCTTGAATGCTACTTTCTTTCCCTGACAAGATTTAGTTATATTAAGGTTCGTATGGGGTATTAAGCGAGAGATCAATTACGATAAGCTCAACGAAGGCATGTCTTTTATAAAAGTTAAAAATAAAATTCTTTCTCAAGCAGCTTAGAAGTGGAGAATCACATCACTGTATTTTTTGTTCTCAAAACTTCATGATACATTTCTACAGTTGTATAAGTCATGGATCTGGATGCTTTTACCACGAAGTCAACTCCAGCGTCTGGGACAATGAAAGTGTTGTCATTGGTTGCTGCGTGCGTGAAAAACCAACAATGATTTGAAAGTCTTGCGTCGAATCTCAGAGATACAAATTAGACATATGTTGTGTAAATGCACCATCTGACGCGATACTATTAGCCGCTATGCACACATCATTCTTTTCTCAAAAGATATGCGGTACCACCTCCAGCTCGCCACGAATTATATACTTGAAGAGGTCTGCCAATGCTGTCTAGAAGCCAATGTTCCTTCCACACCTGAGGGAATAGTCCAAATCTGAATATAAGCGACGTTCCTGAGACATATGCTGCGACGTCAGCGAAGAAGCCAGGACAACGTAGACTCATAATGTGCTAGTAGATTGATTGCTTGTATTTAATTTCAACAGCAATAGGTCATCCCATAATATTAGCCACCTGATATTGTTCATATAAAATACGTATCATGGACTCATGGATGCCGCCTTCACATAATCGGCTCAAATATACACGAGCGTCTGTGTAGCACTCACTGTACACACGAATAACTTCAAACAGGTTAATGCTTTCCCATCAAGAATATTATCTGATATGCTTATCTAATCTAGATGGAAATAGAACGATTGGATGTTTACAAGCCAAAAAGACATCGTGTGACTGTAGTCCAATTATTACAGGACTCGTGGCCTGCAGTATCACTTTGATCGTATCTATGCTATAACACAGCGAGAGAAAAAGGACACTTTCTAAAATTAAATTTGCTCTTAAGATCTTGTTTGATAGCGCAGAAGCAATGTTTAATCAATCTGGTTTGTACAAAGTCTCCTTGCGCGCTACGTGTAAATTGGAGTCGGTGAATATAATCAATTCTAACACCAGTGGTCCGTCTAGAGGATTGGTCAAAACAACATGCTTTGTGCAAGAGCATAACATTGCTACAAGTACTACGCTTTTTTAGAGACACAACATATAGCGTCCGCTGCGTCTATAGTTATAGCAACGTAGAAAGGGCACAGCTATTTCTCAACCATCTCTAAGTGTAGTGAAGTATTACCCTTCAATTTGAACTACATATTTTATGTTTGATATGAAGACTACATCCTCTTTTCGAGAACATTTAGAAGCTTCCTAGTTTACTACCATGTGAGAAAGATCCTCAATCAGGCGAAGTGTTCCATTTCAGGCGAAAGCAGGACAGGCACGAAAGAATACGAAGCCAAAGTTAATGACTTTTTTCCTGCATAGAAAGTACGATAAGAGGAAACCATTTGGCATGATTAATTTCATAGGCTCGATGTATATCAGCTACGTCCGAGGATAGTCATCCCAGAAATCTAGTCCAGAAGTATGAAAGGCCCTCGCAACCACGTGCAAAATATTATTTTATATGAAAGCTATTGTTATAAATTTGGAGAGTCGGCAGGCGGAAATAGCACGTAGCGTATTTCACCCAAGATGAGGACGATGGAACAAAATATGTGCTTGTGCTTGACAAATCACATGGCTACCTCGATCATGATGTGGTGAGTTTCAATGATGGCATCAAGTAGTATGCTTTTAGTAATACAAACGATTATCCCGATTATTAGTGGGGGTGAGACGTTAGATGCATAAAACCTTGTTCAGGTAGTTTCATTCTTACCTTTGTAAAGGCAGCAATCTCAAGCACTGACGACAGTCCGAGTACCAATCCTGTGGCAACCTTTACATGATGCCATTTGATATGAATCATACGATGGCACCTATTTGGTGTATATTAACATCATTCTAGATGTGATAAATGCAATGGCGGTTGGAACCAACGTTAACATTAACTAGTCCTGTTTAAGGGCAAATGTCGGAACAACTGCAGAAACCACATAACATAAATCATGAATTGGTGGGCTACTGTACAAACCAGCACTACTTGGACAACAGCTATCGCCATCCAAACATTAAATGCCTCGAATGAAGCCGGAGTCCACCCAATGCAACTACAATTGTGCTTTTGATGCATCCCAACGCGGTGAGAACTGAGGACATAGTTTTACCCCGTTTGAGGAAGAATGTTATCAGCGTATGAGATAGGATTGTACATAATGATGTGTGCTGTTGATCTCCCTTATCTATCTAAACTATACGCATAGGATATATGGATTAGTATTTGTAGCCTAAACCTACGGTTTACGTTGGTCTTATAGCTTTTAATGCGTTTCCATATCTTCTAATTCATTTCCTCGCCTTCATCTTTAGATAGGTTGTGTCGTTTTCCACTTGATCATAAATAATATTTTTATATTTCTTACGGCGATTTGTTTATCGACTTCTGCAAGCTTCAATAGATCAGTTCTAAGCTCTCTGCGCATTCTTTAAAGAACCAAAAGTCTTTTGTATTGAGTATTTGATAGAGTTCGGTGCTTCCAAAGCCCTAAGAGACGTGTTCTTTGATCTGGCTACAGCGCTCTGGCTGTGACGGTGTTGGTCGTGGGTACTCTTATCGAGTTTCAGCGACCATTTTTTGTGCTTCAGCCAGACATAGTTCCTCCGTAAGAAACAACGCTTAATCAAAATCATCAACATGTTACCCATATAAAAAGGATTGTAGAAACCATTTTTTCCCTTCTTTACCGCTAAGGTATCGTCCTGATTTGCCATAAACTTGAGATATTTATATCGTTTATCGGAAAACCTCATACTCTTGGATACGCATAAAAGTCGCTGTGCTTTGTTCTAATTTCTATGTGGATACACTATCTTGCTTCCACCCAGCATGCACCAAGATGCTACCAGCATAATGGTTTCAGTTTGAAGCTCTTCTGTCTCTTTGGCATGATTGTTTATTAAAGAGATGGCACGTGAATTCATATAGAGCTGCCACTTTCCCAATGACATTACTGTGACAGTATGCTCATAAAGTATGACTCGATACGGAAAGAAACCGGACTTCTTCCGCTTTCTATATCGCACTTAGTGCAAATTAAGCCCGAATACGATAGTTGTGACTAGTAATGCAAGATCTATATGCCACAAGAACATCTGCTTGTCAAATATGTAAACGATGTTGACGTGCTTGGTACCTCCAGACTTACATTTACTATTTCTCTCACTGACGGTACGGGAAGTCAGACTTACGCCATCTGTAGAATCGTCGTAAATTTGTATCGACGAAAGATCAGTGTAAAGCTTGTAGTAAATACATTTTTCAGGCATTTACTATGGATTCAAGGGTAGTGAAAACAGGGAAATATAGGACCTACCAGGACATCCAATTGACATAATATGCTTCGACGCTAAGAACGTCGTCGAAGTCACTGAGCCCGATAGGACTGTTGCAGTCGAGGTTGTGCTACTCAACGTCTAGCTGCTACCGGGCAGACCCACTGACAGCCTCACTTTTGAACTGAAAATTAACTCCTACGATAGTATAATCAAGAGCACTGATGAGTACACGAGCTACGTCATTTCCGAATTGATTATATGTTCGACATCGAGACCAATAATCAAACGTAAGTACAGGAGCCAAGTGACAATACAGTATTTCCGAGTTGAGTATCATTTGATGGTGTTGAATGATAATGATAGTGTGTTTAATATTTACCTATACTCTCCCACTAAAAGGTATGAAGGCAACCGTACCATTATAGCAGCTTACGCAAGTGACTCATTGTACTTCTATAACTCCTCATAATCAATGTGTAGGGAACAAGACAGATCATCCATTCGGTGCCATGCTTTGCTTCGCTGAAGTCCGGTTACGATGAACTTATACACACAGGACTAAATAGTCAAGCAGTCGTAATACCTGCAAATATCAATACGGCTGCCAATGACCGTGGTTGTTATTATGGTCGTTGTGCCTCTTGTTAATTCCGATGAGTTCACTACCTCAAAATATTTCTTTTCTACTATGACAACAAAAAAGGCCAATCAAGAACACATCTGCCATGATATGGCAGTTGAACGGGACCAAGCGGTTGCTTAGCAGCATCTTTCTAAGAAAGCTTAACAAGTGGTTAAGATGTGAATGTTGCCCGGTGTTCTTTGAACTCCCGCTATTACAGTTGCCAGTTGTGTAGATGGCAAGCTAAGCTATGAGCCCAAACTTTCTGACGTATGCCCATCATCACAAGAACTGCAGAAGTATGAACGCATAATTATTGTCTGAATCCTCTAAGTAGCGGTTTGTTTGCAATGAGTAGCACAGTTGTGGAGACTCTCAACGAGGTAACGTGGCTTAAAGGAAAGAGACGGGAGATGCCTAATAAGTTTTCAACATTAATAATGCGAGAGCCGATTTTCAAGAGTAGCTCATGACCTAAAATACCATGGTGCAGTACCTATATGCATTGGGAGATTTGGGAGATAGACATCTCCATGTCACCAACCCATTCTGGTCTTTCAAGGTGTTCAAGATTGTCACATATATGACAGTCAACTATGTACCATCTTTATGACGTTCTTTGTTATTGTCAGTCGTGTCGCTTTAAGTTATGACGCCTATCAGGGATATCTATTTTTGTTTACTGTGCAGCGAATTCGGGCTGGTAGTGTTTATGTAGTAAGACCCTATTTGAAAGTAGTTTCAGCTTGCCCTGCTACTGAAACGTTGTTTTCTTAAATGCACTACAGACAAAAATGTTATTTTCATTAGTGTTTTCTACTCACTGCTAAATGATTTTGCTCTTGCAAATTACGCTGTCAGCCTTCAGAATAATATATGTTTTGGTCAGAGGAATAACTTATCCTTAAATTTGCCCGTGACATTCTTGTTGACTCTGCTATAGAGTGAGAGCTTACTAGGATAGTTACTTCTGTCGAAGAGGCTGTATTCTTCAACCAAATCTCGAGATCATTGAATGCATAGAATATTTGAGACCATCCAGGAAATTTGGTAAGACTCCAATGTCCTACAATCCCAGCTTACACGCGTTTTGAGCTTAACGTATAACTAGAAGATTTTACTGTGAGGTACGTATCGCTTTTTTCTGCAGGCTTGGAACGATCTACCATTAAGTGATTGTTTGCCTAATGAGACTCCTCCGGACAATGTAATTCAGATGCAAGAATGTAGCCTAAAGGATGATTCAACTAAGACGGCGGTGATTTCACTAACAACGTTAGTTGATTCTGCGTAGCGTTCCAGGGAAATTCTTATAGACACCGGCTGGAAGGCTCTCCTTTCACGGCCCTGTCATACATGTTGTGCATCTGTATCATATTTATCTCTGATATCTGTCATCGGCGGATACATAGGATGCAGAAAATGGATTGTTCGCTTTCGCACAATGGCGGACTATCTTCGAAACACGAATTACATTCTTGAAAAAAGAAAAGAGATACATGTCGAAATCTGTCAATTTAACATCAGATGGTTTCATAAAGGTGTCCAGGACTCACTCACTTCAGCAGAGACATAATAATAAACATGGTCAAGTGCTAAATAAAGAGATGGGAAATGCATCAAGCATGCTCGCCATCAACATTACAGTAGCCTTTAGGTAGAGGTCATGATATTGTCTTCGGTATTGACATCGAAATACCTTACATATCTATTTTAGCACATGTAGTTTTTTTCAGAAATGCTAGAATGGCTACGGCGTCTACAGAGTGATTCCTTAAGCGAAAGATGGGTTTTCTCAAGCCACCATAGCTACTCGTATGGATGCTGTTCCCGTTGTTATGTATAATTAACTTATATTGCTTGTTAGTTAGGTTTTTGATTATTTTTTTATTTGTATACATGATATTTTAATGTAAAATTATATATTGGACTTAACCTTGTCCAAAATGAGTTTGTTTGTGCTTGACCTAATTGACTTCTTTATTTTATTCGGTGTAGACAACTAATAAATGGCTAAATTATTCTCTCTGTTTCTACACATAATATTAGGCTCTTTGTTAATAGAGGAAGAAGTAAACATGTTTATTTGGATCTAGGTTTTAAAATTGTATTCTTGCTCTGAATCTTATGCACATTATTGTCACATGATATTTAATGACTTTTGAATATAATTTTGAGCAGAATTTTATTTGTTCAAATCATTGAAATCAAGTGGTTAATTTCTCTGGAAATGTAAAAATTCTATGAACAAATTCTTGCATTGAGACTTTCATTGTAATGTATAGTAAATTCCTTCCTAGAATAATGTTACTGTCATTAAAAAGACTGTTGAAATATTACCACTTTATAAGTTACCACAGACACAACATTTTCTTCAGATTTTAGATTTATTCTGGATTTTTTCTGAATTTTATTCATTACTTTAAATTACTTGGACATTTATCCTATTCTCAGTCCCGGAATATCGTTCTCGTCCAATGAACACTTTGGAATTCCAGTGAATAATCATAAAATATCTCCTCTCAAATTATCTAAACACAAAAATCTGCAGACTGATTTCATCATACGAATTCAAAAACAGAATGAATTTAAAATATACACCTTCAAGAGTCACAATTTATCCCTGATGAGCCTACTCAACTTAATATTTGAACATACCTATTCATGTGACCGAACCTATCCTATGGGAAATAACTTAATTCTTCTAAGAACCTACATGACTAACCAGTTCAATTTAAAAAAACAAACTAATAAACATTAATATTATTATTAATAGTCACAAACACCTACGTCAAGAACTATTTATAGATCCTGCACACTCTTTGCAGTCTTAATGTCTTAAAACAGAATTTATCGGAGTACAATAATAACAAATATTCTGATTATAGATAATCCTTACAATTTATACTCATAAATAAAACTATAAAATATAGATACCTTCATGTTCCAAGAATTACAAAATTATAAATATACATAACGCAAAAACAAACATGAAAATGGTTGATTATTTATTTGACGGTGTAATTTCAGATTATGCGACGGAACTACATCACTTCTTTCCACACGAAATAAGACAGGGAATTGTTTTATACGTGTCTAATTTTACTCTAGTACCATCCAGAACAAAACGAATTAACAAAATGTATGTCTTATTATTTCGCATTTGATTAATTGTATTTTAATTTTATTCAACAACGTCTGTCAAAGTTCGTGAATAGATTCTTTGTGAGCAAACATTAGATTAAGCAAGGATTCCATGCTGCATGCTATAACTGGAAACATACCTTTACAGCATATACCAATTTGCGACCTTACTAATGAAGAACTCTACGTTGGATTGTTCATAAATATACATGGTAAACCAGTTTACTCGTTTGATACTGAAATAGACGGAACCTAGACCACACACATTTCATTTTTATCTGATACAATTACTCATTTAATTTATGAAATATTAACGTGCAGAGAGAGAGAGAGAGAGAGAGAGAGAGAGAGAGAGAGAGAGAGAGAGAGAGAGAGAGAGAGAGAGAGAGAGAGAGAGAGAGAGAGAGAGAGAGAGAGAGAGAGAGAGAGAGAGCACTGATTTGTGATCACACAGTTTCATATTCTTGGTCAAGCATAACTGATTTAAATTTATGTTCCAGTACCAAAATTTTGTCTTGCTCTTTGTTTATAGTCATAAGTAGCATAAATGTGAGAGAAATTTTATTGTTATTTGTACATGAAAACATTAAATATGAAAATATAACATAATGGGCATCCTACTTAAGGGCATATATTTTTCAATTCGATTAATGTTCCTGCGTTTTCGATGAAGTTTGTAGCCGCTGTTGGGTCGCACCAGAAGTCCACCATTCCCATTCCCTGCGATTTATACCATGCTTTTTGTCACATTTGCTCAAATGTATCAGAATATTTGTAGGTGTCTCCCTCTCTTGGTTGGAAAATAAGTGTTAAAAATGGTTGGTGTTCCTTTTGCTCTCTTGACTGCTGGGGGTCTGTCTCGTACCCAGGTTCACAAATTGTTTATAATATAACATGATATAATATAACATGATATAATATGTCTTCTTCGGCTCCAATTATATATATATATATATATATATATATATATATATATATATATATATATATATATATATATATACATACATACATTCATTCATGCATGTATGCATACATGCACACAGACATACATACATACATACATACATACATACATACATACATACATACATACCTACCTACCTACCTACCTACCTACCTACCTACCTACCTACCTACCTACCTACCTACCTACCTACCTACCTACCTACCTACATACATACATACATACATACATACATACATACATACATACATACATACATACATACATACATACATACATACATATATACATACATACATACATACATACATACATACATACATACATACATACATACATACATACATGACGACAGGTACTTGGATTCCAAATGCAGAGACTGGACAGTTAGACAATCTCGATAAGTAATAATTTTCATTTATTCACGCCAATGGTTTTTAAAAGAATGTTCACTGTATGCGTGTGTGTGTGCGTGTGTGTGTGAAAATCATTTTGGCGCCCGTATACAGGAACCATTTAGCTATATTACAAACATGTACCTTAATTTTTTGTCAACTGGCGACAGAAAATGGGCCAGACTATATTATACACTTCAAATATTTTTTGTGTTACCTATTTTCATACTTTATTTCAATATTTCCTACGTAAACTACTATAGTAACTTGAAAATGGTTTAACATTTGTATTAAAACAATGCATGTTTAAGTTGGGTGTGGGTGACCACATGCACATAATTATTAATTTAAGTTTTTCAAGCAAGTTTATGTGTCAGTGTGTTGTGTCTCATGTATGTATGTGTACGTGTGTCTAAGAGAGAGAGAGAGAGAGAGAGAGAGAGAGAGAGAGAGAGAGAGAGAGAGAGAGAGAGAGAGAGAGAGAGAGAGAGAGAGAGAGAGAGAGAGAGAGAGAGAGAGATTTTGTAGACCATTTGTTACCAGCTGAATCTATTTCATTACTGCAGATATGCATGGTGTCTGTACTTATTCGTGAACGATAACGTTTTCCATCTTACAATATTTAGTAAGTACGGGAAAGGAGCATGAAACTTCAAATGAGATGGCGGATAAGTTTGTACACAGTTGATGCACTTCTGATTTAACTGTCCAGTTATTTTATAGCATTCATTTAATTTGAATGACCCTACGGACGACGGTCCAGACACAGATATAATGGAAGTCTATCAACATACTCCCCTTATGCTGTATTCAGAAATGCAATTGCTGAAAAAAAGAGATTATTTACACGCTATGATGAGTGTGATACTCGACATAAATGTTTCCTAATTGGTGTAAAATTATGATATGTTTAGATGATACAGAAATGAGTTGCTGCTACAGTAAAGGAATAGCTGTTCATTTTGGTGTTAAAGCGTTTATATGTACTGAAGATATCTTCATTATGAAGAGTCTATACCACAAAAATAACAAATATTGAAATTTATGGTAGCATAAACAAAAAAGTATTTCCACACCAGAAAATTGTAGCTGAACATTAGCATGGTGCAAGATGTATTCTTTTTTTTGTTTTTGCATTTTATATAATTTTCTTCCAATCAATCTTAATCGATTATGTCAACCAACATATTGAAAATAACGCATTATATAAAGTCATTAATGATGAATAACTATATTATTCTAGTATTACGTGATAAAAGATGTAATATGATGGTTGAAATAACATTTAATTTCCGTCATATGAAGTGCACAAGTATTCAGTTCCATTACACAACTTGCCTGCATTAAGTATTCAAAGCATTGACACACAGCAAATTCAAATTATGGATTTCATTCTGCTGACCTCAAATATGTTATTGATTGAAACATAAAAACAGATGGAATTGGACACTTTGGGGTTTAACATTAGGCTGTCGTCTAAAAAATGACTCGGGTAAATATTAATGCAGCATCCTAATGTATCCGTGTTGGCAATGGATAAAACATTTGTTTCTAAGTTTTAATTTACATTTTACTGTCTCTAGAACATGGAAAGCATATTGTAAATAGCCAGTTACTTTTATGTTTAGATAGAGATAGTTTCAGAACTTGGAAGATAAATTTCGATTAAACATTTAACGAGTAGTAATAGGTTGATATGCTGCAAAATTAAGATCACTATCACACTAATAATTAAAATTCCACATAAGGGATAGGTGTTTCAAACAAACAAAACAATATTCATGTGTGGGAATTAAATAGGATATAATATTCTAAGAGTTTATGGAAATTGATTGAGGGTGGATGCTGAACAAACCTAATTGCAGACATACTTGCGTCAGGCCCTTTTTAGTACCAAAACCCCCAGAACGATCCTGCTTCCGTATATCGGCTCTGCCTTACACTGAAAAGTGAGGCTCTTTCACTCTCATGTCTCCACTGTTGTTTGTATTGATGCTGTTCCTGTTGTAGCGTGTCTGCTTCTGGTTTTTTCTTCTCATCTATAAGATGCGTTGGCTTCCTACGCCATATGGGTAGTATATTAGCAACACTTCACCACTTTCATTTTCTATGTTATCAAGTCTTATATCCAGTGCAAGCGGTCAGCATCCTTCTCCAAATAAGTCATCAACATTTATAAACTCTGAGTCAGATTAATCAACTGGTGTAGTCGACAATGAATGCCGAAGTTGGAGTGAAACTGACTCATATAGCGAGAAAAGATGATGAAACTAGATCAATGACGTTACCAACCTTCAGCCAGTCAGATGCTTATATTTCTCACCCTCTCATATCTCCATATTCCATCTGAATTGTTGCTGTTTCTGTTGTAGCTATTCTTAGCCTAGCTATTTCTCCGTATTCGTTAGCTTCCATAGACATATTAGAAGTGCTATAAACCACGGTTCGCTATTCTTGTTCTCCCTGGATACATGCCTTGTACATGGTGGAGGGGGGCCACCCCCTTCCCCCAATAAATAATCATAAGCCATGTATCAAATTTATAGTTGTTGCCTTGTCGATTATGACTGCCGAGGATAGTGAGAAAGTGTGCCCATTAAAGAGAGAAACGGGATCGAAACTAGACAGAACCGATGTAGATATTATTTGATGGTGTTCTTTTCTTTAGTGGGGCATTTAGCAAATCAGATTACCTCGCACATATCCGAAGAATATTTGTATTCACCTGACTAAACCAGCTGGCAGGGTACAAAACAGGAATAGATAGATAAGGCATGTAGTGTGTTGAAAGGGAAAAATAAAATGTTTTTGAATGAAATTTTGACATTATGAAATTACTGAACAGAATAGAAATAAACAAGCAAGGGATACTTGCAGCATTGTAGAAAACGATTATAAGCGACGTGATTTCTGTCTCCAAGTAAATTGTGAAATGGTGAATGATCTTGAGGGACAAGCAAAGCGTGAATCTAATTTACATTTACAAATGTATACATATTGATCTAAAATATTTTTCTGCAGTCTTCAAGGTGGTCAGTGAAAAAAAAATGATTTCTTCATGATTCATAACTGTTTGCTCCACCGATGTTTTGAAATCAAATACAAGAATTATGCAAGTTTTGTTTATAATGGATTTTAAAAGAATCAAGAACCTATTTACACTATTGTTCGAATCTATTAGCTTAATCTTTCTTCGAGTAACATATGGAGGGATACTAAAATAGAAAACGCTTTAGTGAGAAGTTACAATGAAATTACTATGCATAGGTAAACTGCTGTAATGATGTTTGCATTTGCATAGGTATGAACGAATATGTTATTCTAACATTTCATGGTAAACAGATTTATTTCAAATACGTTTGGTGACTAATATATTTGATTTTCCATCCAATAAATTCGGTAGTCATTCCTTTTGGGTGCTTGTTCTCTTGTAGTTGTCGGAAAATTCAAACTTCGATTTTAAACAAAGATCATTTATTTTGAATTTGAGGAAATAAAAACACTGTACAGTGGGACAACTGAAAAGCTAGAATAATTAGCCATAGTTTTCATTGTCAGTTAAGGCCAGAATAATGAAAGCACCATGAAGGGCAATGAGGTGTACTATATGCAGCGATTGACTGTCAATGTGCCATCTTCTACATGATTTGATTTAATTCGGAATATCTGCAGTACATATCAAATTACTATTGCAAGTTAAAATATTCAACAGCGTATCAAGACAATCACTGCCAAAAATGTTTATTTCACATTGTTGATAGTACTACATTAGTTTGTTATAATGCACTAACATGGTCTTTGATACTTAGGTTGTTAACATACTTTAGTACACTTTCGTACCTCTGAAATAGTCGGACTGATAATTTGGCAAATGTAGGTCAAAAGAATTGACAACGATTTGGAAATGACTTTTCTTAAGCAAAATGTATTAGGATTAGTTTGATTTCAAAGGCATCTTATTACTTGCTCCTGACAGCAAACATTTGCAAACATTTTCTGGGCTTAAACGTATTACACATTATATTTCTGCTGAAACCAGCATACACGTCCTTGTATTCATGATCATCACAGAAAAGATTGCCTAATAAGCTAATACTCCTTTGAAAATGATATAAACTTTTACAAAGATACGAATATGTTGTAAAGTCCTATAGAGACTCAATATTCCGTAAATGTTTGAGTACGTTTGATATTACTACCTAATAAAAAAATGCATACTTGTTCTCTGTATTCTTTGAAAGGGAGGGTTTGACACTGTTTCATTGCTGATAAAATATGACAACCTACACTTGTTCGAACTTTCGGTTAGTTTTTGCGAGTACCCACTGAACACTGATATTACTTCATTCATTCTATTTTTCTTTGCAGATTTAGATTTTGATATATACGACTTCTACGCACGTGCAAATGTTTGATACATTAAATAAAAGGTTCGAATACCGTACATGGTGTGTTAATATAAATTGTTAAGTCTTTAATTATGGATTACTGAAAATAAACTCATCTGATCTGACAAGAGGCATAATCAAAACAGAGAAGATACGAATCAGAAATATATGTGGAAGAATACAAAACCAAGCAGTTTAAACCAGCGGATGTTGATCGTGATTTTGTTCTAGTGGTTGATCCATGAATAGACGTTATGTTACAAAAGAGCGCTCTACTTAGGGTGTAGTGTCTGGGAAAAGGTTGTCAATGTAAAAACCGAAACACAATATTTCGCTTACCAACTGCATAGGAAATGAAGCTTCATTGATACGAGAAGCTAATTAGTATATATCTCCAGAAATAAATTATTACCTTAATTCAATTTTCGTTTATCTCAATATAACGGTAAAATATATTAGGCTTTAGTCAAAGTCTTCACACAGGTTGTAGCTTTGGAAACTAGAGGCTATCCTTCGACCCAACCCGCCACTCACAAGCCACCTAACAGAAAAATTGATTTAAAACAATTTATTTACAAATAGTTGCATTCTTTATTAAATTCACGTCTCGATGAATTTATAGATCTCTTGTGTGCATCAGATATGACATGTCAAGTATTGCATCATTTGTATATGTCATTTTATTTTCTAGTAATCTTGACTAACACGATATATAATCAAAATGATTTTCAAAAACTAATTGACACACTTGAGAATAAACTGTTTTAAAACTTCCTTCACAAATTTGGATTCAAAATAAGTATTAGAAACTCATTTATAAACTTTCTTTGGAGTCAAAATGGGCCAAAACCTCTTTGAACAAATAATTTGGTTTTAAAATGTGTGTAGTGTCAAAACCATTTTGACAAATACAATTTGTAAAATCAAATTCTTGAGAAACATAGTCTGCAATCCAAATAAGTAGCAAAACCTGCATGGAATCCAAATGAATGTAATAAAACTCATATGTATGCTGATATCAAACTGTACGAAGACATCTGCAACTGCTCAGTATGGATAAATTTAGAACTGGATGCATTCAATACCAAGCATATTACTGATATTTGAACAGAATAAAAAATGTCTTGGTCGAGTATATTTAAAGATGTGTATGGCAACCGAAAAAAACAGACTTTCTCTTGCATGTGGAAGTGGTAATGCGTCCATCATTAAGTCTTATCCATATTTACAAAAATTGCATCGATAATACAAGTTTTGATCTTGTTCTCAATCAAATGCCATTTATTATGTCAGTCTCATTCGAACTTTTATAACATTATATACATCTTTGTGATGACACGTAACTGCTCATCCTTTTATTTGTCAATAATCACCCAAATCCGTATTTTGCAGACTCACGTAACTGTCCATTCGAAATTCTCTTGGATTTCTTAACATGCTTTAAAGTTCATATCATCCCACTGATACGTGGCTTAATCCATCAATTTCTTCTGTCCAATCTTTCAATTATATGCCAAGGAAAGATGGCGAGCGTGACTTAGTCAGTCTTATACTACTAGCTTTATTTTATAGACCTCCGAATTCGGACTCCTTTTATACTCCGATGACAGGAGCCTTCATACATCTCCCAGTCGACATCAGTGTCAAAAACATCATAGCAACAAGTAACTTTACTTTTATCTTGTTAAATTCATTTTCAAGGCATAAAACCGAATTGTTACGTGTAGAACTTAATCAGCGAATATTCCTTTGGAAACACTATTGATGATTGACTTGTACTGAGTGCATTCTTGCCTGTAATGATGAATATAAGTCTTGAAATGTTTTTGCTCTATGAAAACTCCAAATGTATAGAATGTCCATAACGAACTCAAATACTCTTGAATGTATAGAATGTCCATAACGAACTCAAATACTCTTGAATGTATAGAATGTCCATAACGAACTCAAATACTCTTGAATGTATAGAATGTCCATAACGAACTCAAATACTCTTGAATGTATAGAATGTCCATAACGAACTCAAATACTCTTGAATGTATAGAATGTCCATAACGAACTCAAATACTCTTGAATGTATAGAATGTCCATAACGAACTCAAATACTCTTGAATGTATAGAATGTTCATAACGAACTCAAATACTCTTGAATGTATAGAATGTCCATAACGAACTCAAATACTCTTGAATGTATAGAATGTCCATAACGAACTCAAATACTCTTGAATGTATAGAATGTTCATAACGAACTCAAATACTCTTGAATGTATAGAATGTCTATAACGAACTCAAATACTCTTGAATGTATAGAATGTCCATAACGAACTCAAATACTCTTGAATGTATAGAATGTCCATAACGAACTCAAATACTCTTGAATGTATAGAATGTCCATAACGAACTCAAATACTCTTGAATGTATAGAATGTCCATAACGAACTCAAATACTCTTGAATGTATAGAATGTCCATAACGAACTCAAATACTCTTGAATGTATAGAATGGTCATAACGAACTCAAATACTCTTGAATGTATAGAATGGTCATAACGAACTCAAATACTCTTGAATGTATAGAATGTCCATAACGAACTCAAATACTCTTGAATGTATAGAATGTCCATAACGAACTCAAATACTCTTGAATGTATAGAATGTCCATAACGAACTCAAATACTCTTGAATGTATAGAATGTCCATAACGAACTCAAATACTCTTGAATGTATAGAATGTCCATAACGAACTCAAATACTCTTGAATGTATAGAATGTCCATAACGAACTCAAAAATACTCTTGAATGTATAGAATGTCCATAACGAACTCAAATACTCTTGAATGTATAGAATGTCCATAACGAACTCAAATACTCTTGAATGTATAGAATGTCCATAACGAACTCAAATACTCTTGAATGTATAGAATGTCCATAACGAACTCTAATACTCTTGAATGTATAGAATGTCCATAACGAACTCAAATACTCTTGAATGTATAGAATGTCCATAACGAACTCAAATACTCTTGAATGTATAGAATGTCCATAACGAACTCAAATACTCTTGAATGTATAGAATGTCCATAACGAACTCAAATACTCTTGAATGTATAGAATGTTCATAACGAACTCAAATACTCTTGAATGTATAGAATGTCCATAACGAACTCAAATACTCTTGAATGTATAGAATGTCCATAACGAACTCTAATACTCTTGAATGTCCTTTTGTTCCACACTAATACATTAATAGCGTCTTTGGATGAGAACACTTTATGTTATTTACTGTTAATGTAGTGTTTAGTCCACAGATACAATGATTATTCGTTTACTAAATAATTACTCTCAATTACATCTTAAAATGACTGCAAGCTCTGTTCAAAGATTCCAAAAAGACATATATGAAGCAAAAATTAATAATTGTTCACCATCTCTGTACAAGCACAAATAACCACGTGTTTTGCAAACATCAGAAAGTCCAAAATGTCCAATCGTATCTAGGTTAGACATAAAATCACAAGGATTGATCTTTACAAAGATCATTGTGATTTCACAAACAGCCTTGAACCTGACTCTACCAGTTTAACTTGACCTTCACCTATATTATGCCCTAATTATGTGACACAGGTAGCAAGATTATTTTACCTACATTACCTATCATGGTGACATTAATGCGTAGATCAATGAGCTTTTTAATGGATTCCATGCGATCTTTCCAAGTTTCTTATATCTGAGGCAGGAATACGTGGTGAACTGTGGTTACATCTTTTTGGTACTGTTAAATCATTCTCCATCCAAAAATGATGTTCCTTTTTAAACATTCCTGCTGCATTTCCGCTGCATTCATCCTGCAAAGATGCTGTTTAGAAGGTGTTATAGTGATAATTTTATATCATATCAAATGATTGATTTCTTTTTTCTTGATGAAACACTAGGAAACAAGTGGTTATATTCACCCAACAGCTGATTTTGTTCACTAGTTTCTTGTGGCTGAACATGTAAAAATTTATGGTCCAGATTATTTAATATTTTTGAAGGTTGCTGAAAGAACTCACTCATGTCAAATTACATTCTATCATTTAATCCTCACTGTGGAACACTGATATAACTAAATTACCCGACATGTATGTACAAAATTCATCTTTAACATATCCACATGCCAAAGTTGATTCTGTTTCTAGGAGGAATGCTTATGATAATAATTTTACCATCTACTTTCTTTTCGATTGTACAAAGACCAATTCATTTAGTCACAAAAGACTATGCGTTTAAAATTCCTTTCTTTTTGTATTTTTATCATCCCTTAATTTAAGCTTTGACAGAGTAGAGTGAATATTTGTTCTTGTTACTTCATAAGTCTTTGGCAACATGTATTGTAAATGAGAACTATAGTCAATAATATGAATATAATACGGATTACAAATAATTTCAATGTTCCACAGAGAATATAACAATAGTTCATATGCACTAAAACCCAATGGTTTGTAAACTGATTTCCTACCAATGAACACCATCATTCCAATATGTTCATGTATCAAAGCAATATGACCAAATTACATTCGTCAAAGCTTGAAGAACTGTGTACATAGCCCCTTAACATTCATAGAGAATGCACTAGATTTAAGCTGATGGATGCCCATTTCATGCATAAATGTTGAAAATTTCATTCATAAAACTTTTACCATTTGTTATACTGGACACATTTTGGAATGCCAACAAGTGCTAAGAAAGGACTTTATCAAAGCTTGTGCTGTACTTTTGGATTCAATATTTCCCAAAGGATTTGTCTCTGGACATATTCTGGACGTGTACGTCATGGTCAACAAGCACTGGTTCCAGGGCTTTTTCTTTGGCAATAATGGCAGTTTTCAATTAACCTGCCAAATGGTTCGTCAAATGTAGAAATAGTTTGCACCTGGGACTTTTGTATCTTCTGATTATGTTTTCCAACAGTTCTTCTTGTGTTAAAAGATCTGCATTGTTTAGCTTAAATAATTTAAATTTTTGTCCAATAAATATACTTAAGATGGTGTGATAAAGCATTATGGAATTTTAAATGATCATCCAAGGGACTCTCATTCATAGACCAAATTTCCTGTATACATGATCTCAGAACATCATTTAGATACTGTGCTGAACACTCACCACCAGTGGGTAACTCAGGTGGTCTCCATCTTTTTACAAGACTCCATTGTGCACAAAATAACAAACTGGTGCTTGTGTGTTTTCAGCTTTGCTAATAGCCTTCTGGATCAAACAGGAGATATCAGGCTCTTGTTCCTGTCAGATAACACTTGCTTTCTTTTGTTGGTTGTCTTTTGTCACCCTGATTAGAATATAGGGTATTAGCAGTAAACAGGAGCATAGTGATCAAAAACTAGGATGTAGAAAGGACATGGCCTTTCTTTTAACAATAACGCTGTTAGAAGTTTTATTTCTAATATTTGTGACAGACTGAATTTTAAAGGAATCGTTTGAGACTGAGAGGATTATGTTACCCCAAAAGTAGATTTATTAAAAAATGAAACTGTGTGAGTCATGGAATGATCGTCAGCTGTGCGGGAGGTAATTTTTAAAGATTTTACCTTTTTATAATTAAGATAGGTCTTAACATCAGTATCGATTCAATTCTTCAACGCGTCAATTAATATACGTTGTCTCAGGTTATCTAATCTTCGTAAGTCTTCTTGGCGGAACAACACCTTTCAGATAGTTGTTCTTTTGCTCCTGCAAACTTGACACACGTTTGTCGAGATTCGTTTCTACAGTACATAAACATTTGTCAATATGTTTTTGGTACAACTTATAACCCTTCAAAATAATTCCTTAACAGGATAATAATCAGCAGTTTATTGTACTCAGTGTAAAATATAGGCTTCATAAGTATAGCCGGTAAGTGCAATTTATGGTAGTAAGGTCCAATGCTCTCTTTTATGTTCTCAGCAAATTTCGTTTAGAAGTTGAAGCTTTCTTAGTTCCAGTACCATCTTGTTTTTAACTATAATTATAGTAACTTCATATCAGAACCAAAATACAAAAGTACTAACCTAACCTAAAGCACTGTCGTTGAACATTTCCTTTTCTAACACATTCTTAATCAAAATATTCTGTGTCGCTGTTTTGTTAAAGGTGATTTCGCTTCAGAAAGATCCAAATATCCAGAAAGCCCAAGGATACTAATATTTATTAAACACTTTCAACATATTCAATTTTATCCATTTTGATTGTCCAACATGAGTATGCAACTTGTTGCCAAATTAACTAAATATAACATATGTTATCCTTTTCTTTTATGTTCTTATTTTACGTACATCGTAAGCTTCTCATTGATCTAATTATATTGCCATTTATATCAATATTGCTTTTAAGTTCTTTATCATTATTGTTATGGCATGTTAGGGTAGTATTGATAGCTTTATAATGATATTCAAATCACTTTATTTAGCCCCAATATCATTTCGCAGCTTTTAACTTTATTATCGGTTTTGGAGTTCATTACTCCAGTCTTCCTGTAATAGTCTTAATAGAGATTATTAAGTAGCACTGTTGCTTGTATTGATGCTTCCGTTTCCCAATATAAAACATCAGCATTCATAAACTCTGACTCAGATTTATATTTTGGGCTAGTCAACAATGAATTCCGAGTTTGGTATGAAACTGGGGGTCATATGGAGTGAAACTAACGTTGCTACCCGATAGCCAGCTAGATGGAAATTTGCCATGCTATTCACTTTCTCCATATTCCATTTGAGTTATTGCTGTTCCTCTTGTAGCAGATATTAGTTTGTCTATTTTCCTTATATCCGAGATTTGTTAGCTTCCCATAGGCATGTTAGAAATGCATTCAACCATCCTTTGCCACTCTTGTTCTCCCTGGCAATAAGTCTTGTATCAGGTATAGGTGTTATAAGCCTTTCCCCAAATTAACCACTACCATATACAAGGCCATCAGCATGTATAACCCATTAGTCAAATTTATAGTTTTTGCCTGGTCGACAATGTCTGCCGAGATTGGTGAGTAAATATGCATAATAAATATACAAAAGGGACTGAAACTAGACATATGTGGTTGCCAACGGTAGTGCAAAGTATTTGTTGGCATTTTTTGTTCAGTGGAGGCATTTAGTTAATCAGATAACCATTTACTTATCCGATGCATCACATATTTTATATATTAACTAACTAAACGAGTTTACATGATGAGAAAACATGGATTGTTAGATAAAGTATGCAGTGTGCGGAAATTAAAAAAGTTTTGATTGAAGTTCTGATGTTATGACATTGCTAATGGTGCCTCCCTACAGAATGAAAAAAAAACAAAGAATGCTTGCACTATCGTAAAAATAGATTATGGGCCATGTGATTTCTGTCTCCAAACAAAATTGGAAAACTTGAGAATTTTTGAGGGAGAAGCGAAATTAATCTAATTCACATTCACAAATGTATAAGTATTGATTTAACATATTTCTCTCTAGTCTTTAAGGTGGTCAATGGAAAGAATTGATTCTTCATCATTTATAACGGTTTGGCTTTGAATCAAATACAACAGTTTCATGAATTTAGTTTATAACATCTTGTTAAAAAAATCAGTAATCAGTTACTGTAGTGTTCGAATGTATTAGCTGATTCTACATTAGATAGATATAAAATGGAAGGATAGAGAAATAGACAACGCTGTAGTCAGAAGTTGCATTAAAAAGCACCATGCAGACACAATTGTTTGTTTTAATCTTTTGATTAATACTTGTGAGAACCATTTATGTAATAACCAAATAAACAAACCAATTAACAAATAAAGAAAGCGAAAATATTGAAAACAATACTTACCACATGATACTCACTTGCAAAATAAATCATGTTGAACTCTGTTGCTATCAAGATAGTAGCGTATGAACTAATTCTGAACTTGGATCTCTTTTTCCATACCTGAATACAAATTATTAGCAATATCACAGACGGTGTCTTTCTTGTCAAACTTTTCGTAATAAACATATTTATTTCAAATAACCTGAGGACTAATAAATTTGGTTTCTCATCCTTTAAGTTAGGTTGCAAGACCTTTTTGGATTTCGTTCTCTTGTAGATAAATAATTCAATATTAGAATTTGAACAAATATATTTAGATTTAATTATCGAAATAGAACACGCTAGAGGTGGACAAGGGGAAAGCGGTAATATTTAGCCGTAGCTTACAATATCAGTAGGGGCCTGTCACATTTAAGCAGAAGTATGGGCCATGAGGTGCGTCATATGCATACATTGACTTTTAATGTGCCGTCCTCTTCGTGATTTGACTTACTTCAGTACATACGCAGTACATAAATAATAGGGAGAGAAACATAATACATTGAAGCCACTGTTAAAATATGTTATTCCCACATTGCTGTTAGTACTACATTAGTTAGGTATAATACAATAACATGTTCTTTAATACTTAGGTTGTTAACATAATTGTAGTATACTTTCATGGACTTTGCAATAGTCAGACTTATCATTTGGCAAAGGTATGACAACATAATTGACAAAGATTTTGGAAATGTCCATTATACAGAAAAATGTATTAGGATTAGTTCGAATTTTCAAGGCATTGTCTACTAGCTACAGATTGAAAGCATTTGCAAACAGTAGCTGATCTAAAACGCAATACACATCATGTTTATATTGTAACCGGTGTACACTTCCTTGTATTCATTATGATGATTACTGAATAGACTGCATAATTTGCTTATCTCCATTGAATATATGAACGCCTATACAGATACAATATACCAAGAATTACTGATGTGATTTAAACTTTTACAGAGATGATGCAATATTCCATGAAATTCTAAGTATGTTTGCTTACAATATTCATACTTTGTGTAATATGCATACGCGGTCTCAGAGTCTTCTTTTGAGATGTAGAATTTGGCATTGTTATAATAAATACTTTGTATCCTCTACATTTTCGAAATTAATTTGTGTTTCTTCATGTGTGTACCCTACATGGTACATACTTATGTTACTTCATTCATTATATTATATTAGTAGATTTAGATTATGATACATACTACATCTACGCATGTGCGATATATTAAATAAAGAGTTTAAATACTATACATGAGGGTTTATTTAAAAATATGTCCTTTGTATATGGATATCTGAAAATGAACTCATCTCCATTCATCTGACAAGAGGTATAATCTAACCATGAGCAGAGAAAATAAGAACCGTAATATTTATGAAAGAATACAAAGCCAGGTAGTTAAAACAAGCCAATGATGATTGCTGATTTTGTTCTAGTGATTAGTCCAGCAGTAGAAGTTGTCACAAACTTTCACTGTACATAGAGCGTCATGTCTGGCAAAAAGTGTTCAATGTAAAATCCTTTGCACAATGAACTGCATATAAAATGAAACTTTATTGATACGAATAATCCAGGTGGTATATATTTCTACAAATAAATAAATACCTGAACTGTAAACACCACTTTTAAACAATTTTCCTTTATTTGAAAATGACGTTTCAAGTGTCCTAGGTTTTAGTTAAATTCTCCAGCAATGGTGTTGATTTGGGAATTGGTTGCCAAATTGATTTGAAAGAATTGATTTAAAAGCAGTTATATTTGATTGAGAGTTGAGGTGGATACATTAATATTTAATTTGTGTTGCAGCGGAACTAAGCTTCAAAGCTACCTTCACAAGTATACTTTGGATGGAAAATGGGAATCAAAAATATCTTTTCAAAGATACTTTGGAGCAAAACTGAGTATTATAAATTCATTTATAAACATACTTTGGGGTAACATCGGTGTCAAAACCTCTTTGATAATCCCACTTTGATTTTCAAAGCGAGTCTAAAAATTTCTTTAACAAACACATTGGTAAAACAAATACTGACAAAATCAATCCGCAATCAATATGTGCGATAAATCTTGCTTGGAATCCAAATGAATATAACGAAACTAATGTGTATTATGATATTCTACTGTATAACGAAATTTATACAGCTGCGAATGGAGACGTGAATAGTCTGATGCCTTCAGAATTAAATATTGTTGTATATTACGGATATCTGAACAGAAAAAAAAGAATATCTGGAGGGGTATATTGAAAAGTTTGCATTCCAGCCAAAGAGAATACATAATTTCTGGAAGGGTATGTTACAATGTTTCTAAATATTATTCATTTTGCAAGCTTTGTCTATACATGTGCAAATTGCTGAAGTTGTGTCTTCTTCCTGTCACGCTATTATTAATAAGTCCACAAAACTTTGCAATATCTTTTAAAAATATTCGATAAAATTGTTGTGTTAACAATAAGCCTGTTCATTATCTTATGTTATCTAAACATATTGATTAAATTGTACGTGTCATTTTGACATTTTATTTGATTATAAAAATCAAAGGAAAACGATATCAGTTGCATTTTCAATCTACATCTCATATTTAGCAAAATTATCGTATATACAAACTATATTAAATTGTTTTCCTCAACAAGTGTTTTTAATAACATGAAATATCTCGTGTAGAATTTTATCATAACTTATTCCTTTGGAAGCAATATAGACAATTAGCTAAACTGTTAGATACCCTTTCAAGTTTGTTATAAAATAACGATAGAAACACTTAACTGCAGATGTGTCGCTCAAAAATAACGGATAATAAAGGAGAGATTCACTTAACTTGTTAAAGAAACATTGTTTCCGCCTAACATTGCCTAATTGTTCGACTCAATTTCAAATATTGTATATTTATTTAACGTGTTTAATGTAGACTGTAGTTTAAGGCAACATATGTTTGTTAACAACTAGCTTACAAAGTGCTACGACACTAGATTATAAACTATGTAACATAAAAGGCAAAAGCAACATGTTAAATAAGACCAAGCAATTATTTACCTATGTCAACTGCAAAGTGATAATGTAAGAGTGTAAGAGACACATTATTATGAACATATCCCGCATATATATATATATATATATATATATATATATATATATATATATATATATATATATATATATATATATGCGTGTGTGTGTGTGTATGTGTGTGTGTTTGTATGACCATTTGATCTATGACGCAGTAGATTGTTATGGAAACATAAGAATAACGGAAACTTGTAATCAATATTCTAATAATATCCAACGTTGCAAAGAATCGTATCTATCTGTTGCATTTTATTTAGAAACACCGTGAATTCCTAAATAATCTTGAACCTAACTTCTAAATTTTTAGCTTGACCTTTTCCAACATTATGTCCTAATTAAACAAACATTAATTTTACCTAAATTGCCTATGAGATTTATATTACTGAGTCGATCAAAGAATTTTCGTATGGTTTCCATGTGACCTTTCCAGATTTCATTGCAGATGATGAAGTTACGATTATCGCGGCCACGTGTCGTCAAGTCCATAAAACTCAGAAATGTTGAAGGAGAAGATTTCATAACAAATGACGCATCTTTATACTGAAAAAGTCTATGTGGATTAGTTCATGGCAACATAGTTTTGATTTTTCCGTGATTTGTGAGAATCCTTGACATTTTACATTTCGCATTATGTTAATGAAATCATCTAATTTTGGTAATGGAAATAAATATGTGGAGAAGTTACTTTTATTAGGTTATATCAACTCATTGTCCAAAAATGAGTTTCTTTTCCGACATTTAAGCTTCAGAATAATCATCCTGTTTCACAAGTGCAAAGGCGACAATTTCAACGTCATACAAGATTTGCTGGTTTTAGAACATTAGGAAACATATGTGCATATTCACTTAATAGCTGTTTTAGTTCACTTGCTTTTTGGAACTGTAGATGTGGACATCTCTGATCCAGATTGCTTATTATGTTTAAACTTGCAAGACTGATGAAGCAAGAGTCAATGCTTTCGGACTGCATTCCATAGTTTACATCCTCACCATGTGGGACAGATTGCATTCCATTATAATATCCTCACCGTGTGGGACAGATGCATTCCATCATTTTTATTTTCACATTGTGGGACAGATATGACTAAAGTGATTGGATAATTACATGGGCCATTTCTCTCAAAATTATTCCAATAATATATTTGTATGACAAAGCTGCTTCTGTTTCTGCGTCTTAGGAACGTTTATGATATTATTTAGGTCATTTACTTTTTCAGTTGTACAAGGACCATGAAAGGTAAACCGAAAAAAAGAGATTGAAGACTGGTTTCCTTCGTGTTTCTGTTATTCCTGAATTTAAATTTTGATTAAATAGAGTATAGATTAGGTTTTGCTAGTTCAAATTCCTTTAGCAACGTATATTTGAAATCAGAAAGATAGTGAAGAATATTAATACGTATCAACTGACATAATTGCAATGGTCTAGCGACAGTATAGCTAAAAGAAACTAGTTCAAAAGGACTACAACCCATCACGTTTTAGCTTATTCCCTTGTAGCAAACATCAAAACAATATGACCAAATCAATTTTTTTTTCAAGCCTGTTTAAATCTATCCAAAGACTCTTCATTGTTAAGGATAAACGCACAATATGTAAACTGATGGATGACTATTTCACGCATAACAGTTTGAAAAATCCAGCTGAAATATGGCCCTTTACCAGACAGGACAGATTTGAGAAGGGCAACAAGTGTAAGTGATTGTCTTCTGTCGCCCTTAATAGTTAATGAGTAGTAAACAGAGGAGCATTTTTTTATGATCATCATTTATTGGTTGAGCAATAATTGGAGGAAACTTGACATCGACGAGTGACCAATAAATGTGTCAGCTAAAGGAATGATTTCCAGCTCAACATCATTATCAAGAGCTCTCTCTCCATTTTAAAACAATAATAATCACGACAACAGTTCGATGCGTTTGTTTTATTAGGAATTAAAAACGTTTCTAAAACTAATCTTGATTTAATGATACATATATTTAACAGCAGTCGTATACATATATGTATAGAAAACAAAACAAATCTTTATCACAAATTAATTATGCATTATGAAGTATACCTCAATATACTGATATGGGAATGTAACAATAAACTACACAAATCCATAATTGTTCATTGGTGAATAATTCAGTAAGAAATTCCATTGCTAGAATTCTCACAGGATGCGTTCATTTCTTGATATATATATATATATATATATATATATATATATATATATATATATATATATATATATATATATATATATATATATATATATATATATATATAAGTTTATAATAGTGTCACTACTGAAAGAATTGATAAGCATAGATCATTCAAAACTGCAATTACATACTGCCTTTGATCGTTAAAAAAGAATAAAAAACAAAACAAAACTTTTCATATATTTTTGTTACTTGCAGTTCTCACAATAAAGTAATCATTTGTTTTCCTTCTGAAGAAGGAATTGCTATTGTGTATGAAATATATTTATATGTTGTGGAAGCCATTTGGCTTCGAGTTACATAAACTTGTTTGTGGAACACGGCTGTATTAATTGGTCTGCTAAGCGTGCTATAAAATGGCTCTAATGATAAGTAACAAACTGGAAAATAGGTTCAAGAATACGCTTGTTATCGAAGCAAATATAGCGCTAGGGACGAAATCTTATGCGTACAATGTTGATTTGAAAGCAATTCCATTGATCGGAAGGAAACTTTATAGATAGGATGTTACTATGGAAGGAGCTCAATTCCTAGGTATAAGACCGTATGATAGAATGGTAGAATATATTCTATTAATTATCGCCATCACACAAAATAACATTGCCTAATTTATGCTTAAAATAGGAAGTTTTGAAGTTTTGCATTTCTTTGCTATCAAGAGACATTCCTTGAGGACTTTTAGGGCAGCAATTCCAGACATTTTCGTACAGCAAGACCTGAACAATAACCTAATAGCATGTCATATGATTATTTTGAACCAGCCACAGATACATATTTCACAAAATTAATTTTGTTAGCCAAATCACTCCGAAGACAACTTAGACAATGCTTTGAAAATGTATAAAATGCAAATTATTCCGCAAGAATATAATAAACTCTGTCATTCTTAAAAAGTAATCGAATATGGAAGTAAGATCAATATTAAGAAGTTACCTCAAGTCAAAGTTTAATATGATTCGTTTCACACAACCTTGCTAAGAAGGTAACCTTAACATACTTTATGTGTGCACCTGTCCAGAGAACTATTCCAATTAAGGTTTTGATATAAAAATCTAATTCCAAATGGAGACCTCAGCAATAAATATTACACCGGGACCCTATAAAAATCAAACTAGTGCTATGGAAGCATATTCTGAGCAGTTCCTGTGCTAAGAAGCACTCATCCAAACATTACCACAGATATATTCCAACATTCTGTAAAGAAAGTTGATAATATATTCATATACCCAGCCTCCATGGATACAACGCTCAAACGGAGGCAACACCATTACTTGCATAGCCATCTTTATCTCAAGTGTAGCAAAATATCTCAGAAAAATGTTTATTAAGTAAGAATATAATTGGCTTAACCGTTGTTCTCACAACGTTGATAACAGGTCGGATGCTTTCAAGGTTAAACGTTTCCATGAAGACTGCGTCGGAATTTTCTTTGGCGGAGAAGAATATTTCTAAATAATGCTTTCCCCATTGCTAAATCAACAATGTTTTCGTTGTTGTGAGGAATAGAAACCAATACCAGTACATCTGAATAAACGTCATAACCAATTTCTTTCCAGATTGATCAAGCGTTTTCGAAAAGACGAAAATATAATTGATCAAACTCTGTATGCAGCTTCCAAACAATAACGATTATTTTAGTCAAGGTGTATAGATATAGTAAACAGTGTAAAGCAAAAGCAGTAGACCAACATTTTAAAAATTGTTAGTAACAAGCATCAGATAACTTCTCGTCAGAGATATGAATGGTATATGGGTGTTCTTCACGTTGCGTACAATTATCTAATATGCATAGGAAGAAAAACATTCACAGTTTTAAATCACGGAGCTAACTATAGTAATATGTCACTTTAGACACTCTTAGAACAGCAAATATGGAAAATGTAAAAAATATAACCAAATACCCAGGAATCTTTTCATAGTTGTACAAAGGTAAATCATATTCTCCTATACGTTTTAAGTTCGACTAGCGCTTGAGTGGAAGATCTGGTATTATTGCTAAAGATTTCATTATTTCCGATGTCAGAGCTACAACTGTCAACATTATGATCATCGTGCTTCATATGTGTCTCGCTGTGCCATATCACACTATCGGAATTCATTTTATGGGTTCTTGAAGTTTGCTCTTTTTCGGTGATTTCTGTATCAAAATATTTATCTATCTCTGTTGGATGCAATTCATTTGCCGTATGGCGTTCATCGGATTCAAGGTGTTTAATCTGAAAATGTATATAAAACAATGGTATAATTAAGAAATTTCACAAATATAGTCTGGGATTGTTTTTGTCGTTTTTGTTATGTGTTTAACCCCATTTTACAGTGCATAAGACGCCATACTTTGTGGTGAGAGTAGCAGGTGAATGAAGAACACGGGAAAATCCAGTAAGAACCACCAACCCACGGGAAGCTGCTGGGAAGATGTCTTACATAACCACATTGGCTGATTCAGAGACACGATCATACGTGCACAGATGTGAGAAAACAATTATAGGTAAATGATATCGCTTTTTACCACTTGGCCATCCGAGGCTAACTGCTTGTTAATTGATCGTAATAGAAGCTATGGGGTAATTGCCAAATTCAGGCAACACTAGCTACTTAACGGATTGCGTAAAGTGCATTTAATAGAGTACTTCTCAGCTCTTATGCCAAATTACAATAAAAAATCTAGTGTTTTGAATAACTGCTTCTCTGCATTTACGAAAATTGGTTATTGTTTGTCAAAGGTGCTGTCTGACTCAATGCGATGTGGACTGCTATGAATGAAATACAGAGGTAAATATTATATCTGTGACGCATTTTAATACAGTTGCTTTAATTAATATTCATTTCTGAAAAATACTATAGCTTATGAGAGAAATGTTACAGCTAAAGAAAGGCATGAAACAGACTGCAATGGCTGCTCGATTCTTACTGATAAACAAATCTAATTGCAATGTATTTCGTTATAACTACAGGGACATGATCTGTAATAATAATTTGAATACACTCATAGAATGTCAAAAAATGTCTTCAAATCTTACAAATTAAAAAGCTGATTCAAGCTATCCATTTAAATCTCACTCACTTAATGAAGAATGTCGTGCGCCTGAAGAAACCGTCATGAAAGTAAATTATAAAGTCGTTCTTTTTCTTCATATATATTAAAATAATACCACGAGAGACAACAAAAATGTCTTGTTTCAATAATTTTGTCTTCTTCAGGCAATCGTAATGTTTTGAAGTTTGATACTAGGCTAGGTCTCCACGAATTTAATATAGCTCGATAAATTGTATCAACTATATCAACATCATGTTTAAGAATCACTAAGTTGTCCTATGCTTTGCTAGATGATTCACCATCATTTATGTAATTTTTGTTCCTCTTTAGACGTACATTTTTCGCATATTAATTTTGCCTTTAATATTTTAATTGGTGTTGGAATTTTGCATACTAAATGTAATTTAAAATTGAATGTGCTATTTATAATGGCAGCATTTGTTCATTTTATTGCTGATTGCATGAAACGGACTAAGCTTGGGCAACCTTTACAACGCTCAATCCACAACAGTTGCCAAACTTAAATCAGTTACAAATGATGAAGTAAATGGCCACTGAGACAGCTCAATATTATAAATATTTATATAAATATTTAAATTAGACTCCTTTAAGTATATTTTTCTTCTTGCATTGATGTTATCCAGCTACAAGACCTTCTCAGTCTATGACTAATGTTATGTACATGCATCGATATGAATGTGTTTGGTATTTTCTTTTTCAAAAATATACTACCTATGTGCAGGCCACTTTTAATAATTTAGGTTAAACATATTTTATTGCCAAGATTATACAAGTATTTATACAAGCCAATTGGTTGAAAAAGTATGCTAAACTTATAAACTCCTTCACATTATAAATGGTATGTATATTAATATTCAATAACGATAATCTGCGGTAAATATCTTTTGTGTTCACCAACTTTTTTTTAAAAATTCGTACCATATTATATCTGACGCCAAATCTTAAAGGTTTGAGAATCTTTTCCGGTAGAAAGGGAAAAATAATATCAAACAGTGGAGCCATCAGACGAGGATCCATTTCGTTGGCCTTTGTACGACCTGTCATGTAAAACAAAAATACATTTTTAAATAAATGTTTTTTGCTGTGTTTTAATGCTTGAAATTATATCACTGATTTAGAAGAGAGCATCCGTAAATACCACTATTCTACTCCACAAAACTTGTTATTGGTGCTTCGAATTTAACATGGACAAATACAAATTAATCTTAAACATAATTCTTCTCAAAAACAAGAACATTGATATGTACGAAAATAAATCACTTCACAGTATTAAGTCACACGTGCAGAAATCATTTTATGCAACCATCATTATTCAAATAAATATTAATTTTTATAAATTCCCTTATACATCTTCAAGTATCTGTTTCATTTTATGATATGTATTTTAATGTAAATGTCTTTTATACCTTTAAGAGCATGAGTACCATGAGCAGTACAGTTTACGCAAGAAACGTGTTGAATAGTCCTCCGTGTTGAAATAGATACGCATTATGCACCTTTGCAGACGATTAACCATTGGTCATGGTATGCTGCTTGGAAACAATCCTACTGTTCCGATACAAATATTGTTTTGTTATACTCTCCAAGAACGTTTGGAAGCAACACATATAAGCTTGCTTGTTGCTCCAAGTGCAAGTCAAGCACACTGTTTTAAAAATGAATTTAATTCAGAACAACTGCTATCTTCCAGAAAAAAACATATTATTTATCCTTGTGACTCTAAGCACTATAGGCTTCATTTTCAGTTTAACGTGCAACCACACCAACACTTCTCGTCAGTGTAACTGGTCGAGAACTTATGTCATTATTCAACAGGAATTTATATTCATTCAGCAATTATGATCTATTCCTTTGACATGTTTTTACCGTAGAAATATAATCTTTGTTGAAGGTATATGGCATAAATATAAAAGAAATTGCACTTGCTATGTTTTGCTTTGTAGCCCCGTTGACATTGGTCATTCACCAGTTGACACCTAACAATCATTGAACATTTACTTACTCCATTGGCGAGCGATCTATCACGTTTTAAACAGTGTAGAACCATTTTTCATTGTCAATCCTAGTGACTTTGATCTATCAAATTTTGATCTTAGTATCAACATACATTTCTGACCTGAAGTCACGTGCACAAGTAATGTTATGTCAAACCCGATGGTGTATATCTTAATCTGATTCTGCGAATACAATTAAAGGTAAAGGACGGAGGGACTGAAAGAGTAACAATGATATAAGCTGTGCCTTTTACTCGTACATGATTATTTAAAATCTGGATCAAACTGGATATAATAATTATCTCACAGAAAAGGCTTGATCTTCAAACTAACAGAAGACTGTGCTATACTTCAAGAAGTTAAAATGGAAGAATAATATCAGTCGATACCTGTTACAAAACTGACTATCAATCCTATGACCACTGTCGTAAGCACTGCTGTTGCACTATACCAGATGTAGGACAAAGTGTACAATTTATAAAGCGGCCCGCTGAAATAAGAAATAAAATGTTTTCTGCAACAGCTGAAACATGAACGCATTGAAAACACTAAAGATTTAAATATGACAAAGATGAATATGATAAAACAAGGAGCATATACCAACATGCACAAAACTAATAACTGAAAGAAAAGCATTTCTACGGTACGGTTAATTAGTTTTGAAAAGGAAATATAATGAGTTATTATACATTAAAGGGAAAAGACCTCTCAACAAATGTGACGATTGCTTTAACTTATAAATGTCGGCATTCTGAAAATTGCAAAGTTCAAACTGTCTTTAGAAGAAGTCGTATTTAAAGTTCATAATTTTCAGCTTCTAAAAAAGTCAACATCATTAACAGATACGACATCAATACCAAGGTTTATTTATCTATCTCAATTTATACTTTTTTAATCTCACAATTGAGTTATTTGCGTCGATGAGACGGAACTACAGAGTTAAATGAAGGCGCACATACTAATGGTTCCTGACAGTACTGTTCATCTATTTTCTAAAACATCATACAATTTCGCATCTTCATAAATAAATTTTGGAAACAGTCGAAATTCTTTTGTGACCGTGGTAATTTATTTATTTACCTCTCGTATATGTGATCTATTCTTTATATAATCAGAAGACAATAATGCTAAATAAGTCATTGTCTTGTCAAACACTTACTGCTCCACTTCAGCTGAGGAAGAGATTGCAGCGGTAGATATTGCCAGTGTGGCATTATGGGTAAGTTCCATGGTAGAGTATATCATAGAGGATACCGTGGTGCTGCTTATGTTGACTAGTGATGTAACAGAGGCAGCCGTGGTCGTCAGGTTCCAGTTACATTGTGACAAGTCCAGAGGAGACTTTGGTATCGCAGGTTTAAGTATCTGAGTGCCGATCCCGATCCAGAACATAAGGATAAGGCTGCATATCAAACCGGCATAGGCACCCTATTGAACAGGATGTCCAAATATGTATTGTTACCAAGACATTAGGAGCTATAGATTCATGGTTCATGCTATGAATAATCACATAACATAAAAAATAACACTCATTTCACATTATGACTTTATTGTCGATATAATAAATTTGAAAAAGGCAACCCATCTATCAGTAGAGTGATTTAATGATAAACAAATAACAATAGTTTTTGCACTGCAATACCAATAGATTTCAGCTTGATCTAAATGCCAATCCATAATGCCAATACTATTACTATTATTACACTAATTATTAGTCTTTTTACAATGTAATCGTGGTAAACTAAGAATAGTTTACTTAGATTTTGAAATACTGAAACGCTAACAGAACATTAAGATGTGCTGGTGTTAAATCTTTGGAGTTTCGAAACTGCTATGTAGGAATGTGTGCACCTAACCGAAACATTCGTTATACTCATATTAGATTAATCGTAAATAATATCTTGGACCGACTTGATAAAGATTCAAACTACAATCGGGTTTGAGGTCTGTTTCATTTTTGTTCTATGTGTTGTTTTTTGTTTGATTTCGTTCATTATTTTACCGTTGTTATCAATCTATAATTTTTTGTTTTCTTTTTGCTTGTGTTTCACCTTTTGGG
Organism: Potamilus streckersoni; assembly: GCA_016746295.1. Taxonomy (NCBI): domain Eukaryota; kingdom Metazoa; phylum Mollusca; class Bivalvia; order Unionida; family Unionidae; genus Potamilus; species Potamilus streckersoni. The sequence goes on from JAEAOA010000791.1 coordinate 902,875, forward strand.
TTGGTATGTCTGCTGACTATTAGCTGTTGCATTAGTATAATATACACCATTATTGTTGATGTTCTACGAAATGTCTTGAATATAATTTTATGTATGGTCTATGCACACAAAAAATAAAAGAAAAGAAAAACAGGATTACAATGTTTATCAATAAATACTGCAGCATTGAATTGTCAGATGTTGGGAGATTTCAAGGTATTTACTGTATTGATTTTTCTAAAGAATACAAAATATTCAGAATACCTAAGTTACACTCTGCATTTGAAATATAAATATTTTATACGCATTACCTTTGAATGTGAATTATTGCTGGGTCCATATACTATTAATTTAGGTTGCGTAGCTGCATTATTTAACATTAATTGTCCATTATACTTGCACGGAATACAAATAGATAATACTAGCAATATAAATAAGAGGGAAATAACGGTTGGAAATCACTCATTTACGATGATTAATATTCATGGACTCAACAGAGACAATCCTGAGTTTTAACTTGAAATAAACAGATCTACTGAATCTTTAAACGATTATGATGCAATTGGATATATATATATATATATATATATATATATATATATATATATATATATATATATATATATATATATATATATATATATATATATATATATATTAGTTTAATACAAACAATACTATCATGCAGGTTAGAGAAATTAAATTCGAACCCAGATCCACGAGCAAATGGCACCATCGCCTTGCTTGCACGCACGCACCAGCCCATATATATATATATATATATATATATATATATATATATATATATATATATATATATATATATATATATATATATATATATATATATATTAGTTTAATACAAACAATACTATCATACAGGTTAGAGAAATTAAATTCGAACCCAGAACTCAGGTCCACGAGTAAATGGCACCATCGCCTTGCCTGCATGCACGCACCACCAGCCCAGATACCGTCACGACTAAGCACGCATCACCAAAAAATGATGGCACTGAGTCGTTATATTAGAGAATAATTTGATTAATGTTGACACAAGCTTTCTAATTGTAAATGCCTGTAGAGAGTGGATATTTTACATAGAATGGACAAATGCTCCCCTTTATTTAGTCAGTTAACTTCTATTTCAATTGGTCAAACTACTCCCCCTTTTATTCGATCAAAAGTACTCACCTATGAATAAAATACTCACCTTTCATTGATCAAATTACTCATTTTTGATTAATCAATCTACTCATTTTTGATTGATCAAGGTGCTCACATTTAGAATATAAAAATACTCACCTGCGATTGATTAAAACACTCACCTTTGATTGGGCAGAATACTTGTGAATAAAATCTGAAGCTGGGAATATTTGACAGCGTTGAAACCAATATTTTTGTTATTTGAACCTCTTATTTTACCAGATTGCAATGAACTTTATTTAATATGGTACATAAACGAAGTCATTGAAAAGAGATTAACATTCAATGCCATATGAAAATTCTACGGATGACTTTACAAACAGCAAATACAATCATATATAGAGGATCACTTCAATCTAGTGGAATAGTCGCAGAATATAATATTTAACGCGTTTGAACACATTGATCATTGTAAATTAATATATTATCAGACTTTGTCTATAAAAATTTCCTTTCTTAAAGCTTCATGGACTGAATAATGTGCAATATATTTGAATTTGTTTTTCTGCGTACTGAGGTTCTCATATTTGCTGTATTCCCGTGTGTGAATGTTCGATCTTTCACGTTTTCTTGCATTGCTAAAATGAGACAGGATCTAACAAGTTATTTAGGTGATACCTAATTTTGTAGTGATCAACTTTTCAGTTATCGAAGTTAAACTGCAGTTCAAATGTAACCAAAGTATGGAAGATTTACTTACATAGGCATTTGCCCAAGGAAATATCATCCCCAGAGTAAAGACACCCAAAAGTGGGCCACCGATCATACCGAACAAGGACAAGGCAGCCTGAAATGTATCAAGAAAGAAAACTATCAATCATGTGTTGGAAATATAACCTTTCCACGATATTGACGACTGATATTATGTTTGTAGAACATATTATCCTTTGGAATTCATGGACTTTGACTTTTCATTTGAGCATTTTCGGATACATAACGACTTAGAAGTTTCAACATTTCCACTATTAAATCGCAAACACACACACAAACACACAAACACACACACACACACAAACGTACACGCATACACACACACACACACATATATATATATATATATATATATATATATATATATATATATATATATATATATATATATATATATATATATATATATATATATATATATATATATAATCGTCATTGCAGTTCAGTCTTGGAAGACCATATCTATAGCTCCCTTGGAGTGTTGTCTATATCTGGGGTTTTGCCATCGTCTATTATGGCTGTGCAGGTCAATGTGCGAGTGACAATCCCTATTGCAGTTTTTGGAGCAGAGGTACAGGGAAGTTTGATTTGCTTGGTTTTCTGCTGCACGCTTCTTCCTCTCGCGTTTCTCTGTGGTCTGTGGTCTCTCCTCCCATCAACGAATGCTATGCCCTTGTTAACGATCATTCTCCAGTTGCCACGATCCTCGTTCTGTACTTCCCAGCTATTTGGTGAAATACCGCATGCCTTCATGTCCCTCTTGCACACATCCCTAAAGTAGAATGACGGACGGCCGATTCTTCTGGTGCCAGTGGCCAACTGGCCATATAGAAATTCTTTTGGCAGCCTCACATGCTCCATGCGTCAAGCGTGTCCAACCCATCAAAGGCGGAGTTTGTTCAGCAGGGAGTATATGCTTGGGATACATCCACGTTGAAGGATCACGTTGTGTGGAATATGGTCTTGCCAGCCGATTTTCAGGATGCGTTGTAACCATCACATGTGGAAGGAGTTTACTTGACGTTCTTGCCTTATGTAGATGCTTCAGGTCTCACTTGCATATAGAAGGATGCTCAGAACGCAGGCTTAGTAGACTTAAATCTTTAACGTACTGTCAACGAACTGTTTTCCGACACCCTCTTTGTTGTTAGTCGTGCCATGATTGTGTTTGCCTTTCCACGCTTTCTCTCCAGCTCCTCTTCAAGCAAAAGAGTGTTAATGATGGTTGATCCAAAGTAAATAAAGTTGTTGACAACTTCCAGGGTGGTGCCGTCGATTTTGATGAAAGGGGCAGTGTTGATATCTTGGGCAGTGACATTTGTCTTTTTTAGGCTGATGGTGGTGAGCCCGAACTGTTTACATGCATCAGTGAAACGGTCTCCAAGTCTCTGAAGCTCATCTTCAGTGTGTGTTACAGAAGCCGCGTCGTCAGCTAAGATCATCTCCCTGATTAGTACTTGCCTCACTTTGGTCTTTGAGCGCAGACGTGATAGGATGAACAGCCTCCCGTCAGACCAGGTGTGCAGATAAGTGGCATGAGTGAACGTGCTGAAGGCGTGGGACAGAAGCAGAGAAAAGAAGATGCCAAAAAGTGATGGTGCCAACTAGCATCCCTGCTTCACTCCACATGTTATGGGGAAGGAGTCTGAGGTAGATCCATCATACAGGACAGGGCCCTTCATATCTGTATGGAGTGATATTATCATGCTGAGAAGTTTTTTGGGGGGAGAAGCCGACCTTCCCGAGAAGTTCAAATAGGCCCTTGTTGCTGACCAGGTCGAAGTCCAAGGTGAGGTCGATGAACATCATGTAGTGTAGTTATGGTGTTATACATTTGAACTTATGATACAATAAATTATAAATATCATATTATTCCTTTTCCGTTGATTTAATATTTTTATTTTTATGGTTTGACATATTCATAGATATGACCAAATGATCAATGGTGACTTAAATTTAACAAATATTGCCTTTTTATATTATCAGACGTTTTTCCCAGCAATAACTTTTAGTACAGTAGAGAGGGTGTTATAATACACTCAAAAAAGTTTAGCATATGCGAATTGTTGCTATATTAAGAACGCTTGAACAATGCCATGGCTTGATAAAAAGCACATTAGATCTCAGGTTCAAGGATATTTTTATACGAACATAGTTCTATTTTAGCATGGTAATCTTCGCCTTTACCTAAACGTTTATTATATAATACAGACTTGTCTCATTTTCCCTGCGAAGTATGGACAGGGGATAATTTTACAAATGACTGCAAAGAAAGGTAGAAACCTAAACACGGTTCTCGCAGATCTGAAGACCGCATATGTTTTTCATGAACATGGACGAGTCAGTCTAGCTGGAAACTGTATCACCATGATATCACGCTATCACTTATATTGTTATATTACTTTTACCACAGAGATGTTAATTTGGTATACATATATATATATATATATATATATATATATATATATATATATATATATATATATATATATATATATATATATATATATATATATATATATATGTGTGTGTGTGTGTGTGTGTGTGTGTGTGTGTGTGTGTGAATAAACAATGTAAATTCATCATTATTTACTAGTGAAGACATATGTACTAATCATTGTCCGGAGCCATCCTCTAATGTAAAACATATTTAATTATTCTTTAATAATACGCATATATGTAATTCAAGTAGTATTATACAAAATGTTGGACATTATTACTTTCTTTGATAGATGCAGTTTTAAAACCTCTGATTCGTTGGTCTCTCAAATCCTGAGAAATTGCTTGAAAATCCCAGGTTATTGCCTCTGGCGGATACGTAAGAAGTATCCTAATGCCCGCGGACAGTTGCGCTAGCTTCCACCCATCTAGGCTAGCATAATATTGGCACTGACTTGTGTGAGAATTTGAACATAAATGTATACAAAATGGAAGTCATTCTTTGTTACCATCACATTATTGATTCATACGATAATGCTTTATTTCAGATTTTATAAAGACCAGGCTAGTTGTGCCCAAAAAACAATTTTGACAATACGGGTAGTAAGTTTGTATACCTCACGTATTCAATAATTATCGATAATGCAAGATACTTTGCTTTAACTAACGATATTTAAATATAATTCTCTAAAATGAGTGTTGATGATGAGTGGCTATTTTATTTGTGCAGAGTCAGTTTTTTCGCTAGATTACTACTTGACACATGCTATTTAAACATTTCCATAGAAGGCAACATATTTTCATAAATGAGTGCTTAACAATAATCATAATCATTAGAGCCTTGTCCCTCCTGAGTAAGGAAGATCCGTGAGTTCAACATATACATAATAACGTGTTTTCCACTACGCTTTAAAATGCTATGTAAATACTGTTTGATATAAGTTTTGGACTTGCGGTGTTACAATCAAAGGAAATATATATCAAAATGACAACAGCAATAATTACATGATTTGGATGCAGAGTAATTGTAAAATGATGTGTATACATATTGCCTTCCACATTTGCCAGTTCATCGTTTCAATATGATTTTCATAATTTAAAAATCGAATTATATCCTAAAAAAGCTTCAATACATTGATGTCTAAATGGGTATCATAATGAAAAAGCAATACGTGAGATTATTTATATAATCTATGTGTTGATGTAGTAACACATTTCCACTATCTCTTCCTGTCTACCTCTTAGTACATTTTTCTACAATGGATATTGTAATTCAAAACAGCTAGCTCATTTCTAATCCATTACATGGGCGGGATACAATTAACGTTTTGGCACTTATACAATTAAAAGGTACGTGTATCTAAAAGCTTGTATCATGCATAATCTGCTTACAGATAAATACAGCCATAACAATAATCATAACTGTTGGTACAGTTTGCAAACAATACTTTACTATGGTACTTATGTATAAGTAGCAATACAGGCACATTTATAATGCATTGTTCGGCAGTGTTACTACTCAAAGCAGACTGGCGACATGTGTATACCATCAAAATTAGTTCCTGCGTAACGTCATAATACTTGCAGCTTCATTCAGTATGCTTACCAAGGTTTTGAGAAGGAGAATAACACTTATCAGATATACATGTTTACCGAATGATACCTTATTCAAAGCTTGTAAAGCTAAATATCAGAAGTAAATTATTCTCATGTTGAGAACAAAAGCTGTCTTACCATTCGTCGTTTAAACACAACACAAATGTTAAAATCCTAAAATGAGATACCTACAATGCCAGTAATAATCTTCTATATTGTCTAGTATAACCAGTGGCAAAGTTTTCAAGATTTTGTCCAATATAAAATTTGTCTTTAGTCTCCTGTATGAATTAATATTACAGTAAAGGTTTTATGTATGCAAAACTTGACAGCAGTATTGACTTTTTTAACAGCTAAATCAATATGTAAGTAGCTTGCAAATGACACAAGCTAGAAGCTACATGCTTTTGATAATTGCAGTGCACAGTATGATGTACAGTAACATGAGATTATTATACACCTATCACATGCACGAGATTATTAATGGACTGTTTTGAATCATAATATCGTTACTGGCAGAGAATACCTAAAAAAAACAGACAAGAGAAGATGGCGTAGGACATTTTACTACAGAAAGTTATATATTGATGAGAAAAGGGTGGAAACCAAAAAGTATACTGCTAAAACAGTTTATTATCCCTTGACTCACAAAGTTTCCTTTGTCAATAAGTTCTCTTCTCAGCAGCGTTTATGTAAGAAATTTTATCAGTCCAATTTCAAAACTTCCTACTCTGGCACGATATTTAGAAATAAAGCTTCTAATACGACTGATCAGAAATCCAAAGTATACTTAATATAAGAAAGGCATTGTATTTCTTTCTGATTACTACATATTAAAAACAAGCAACAAAATAACCACAGAGCTATTCCAAATGCTCGTATTTCTAAGGGATCAATGCCATGGTCTGGTACATTGGTTGGGTCAAACAAGACCCGGTGTGAACCTGTTATGGAGAATTACTATCCATTCATGTCGAAAGGTTCTTTATCAGTTTTTGGTGATTCTGCCAAGCCTAGTACAATTTAAATGGACACACGAGCTTCTCAGCGTCTCTTATTATCAGGTACTTTCCTTATTCTGAGATTTTCCTTTAATACAAAATGCTTTTATTCAGGGAGTACTTTTACTCTACATTCTGTCCGTTTGACATCAGACTCACTATCAGGATCCGTCAATGTCGGACCAGCGAAGTCTTTACCCATCAAAAGCACTTATGTTTTTTAAGCAAAACCCTAAGCAGAGATAAGATCAAATTCAATCCAGTTGTAATTGACTAGCCGGTTTTGAACAAAAAATTCATCCTGCATAGAATGAAATCTCTGATTTGTATCCTTCTTGTTTATTTACTAGAGCCATGAAAAAAATGAGCTCTTAAGAATGAGGCTGATCAGGAAATTATTCCGTTAGCTGACACATGCATTGAACCGGCTTTTGATGAGGTCGCGTTTGCTACTAGTAATGATTAATCAAGAGGTATTGTTCATAGTGATCCTCTTTGTATTACTCATTAACGCTATTATAAACAGGGTGACAACAGACAATCACTCATTTTAGAATAGGTACAAAATCCTAAGATATGTTTGTTTCAGAGGGCTTTTAGCAAACATGAAGTCACACAAGTACCACGGGTGTTTTGTTGTCAAAAGTGGAGAATTTATGATAAAATTGAGACATCCCGAATTTCCCGCTAGTGACGAAAGTTTGGTGAAATATTTATCGCTCCGAAGTTATAGCAACACTACATTCTTAGTCTAACCCATGAAAATCCCTTGGCGTGTCATTTATAAGTCTGTAAGGTGTATCACAAGCTCTTGGATCATTTTAACTGGCAAAAATTAAAAGTGATGTTTCTAAACAATGTAAATCTAATTACGCTTGTCAATTGGTAGGAAAATGTGCAAATTATCGTACGTATGTGAAAGACTGATAGTCATCAAATTTATTCCTTGAATCTATGATATGGAATATCACCTGATTATACAATACTTTACAAAGGATGTGTTTTTAAGTCAGTTTCCTACCACAGACAAGATCTGAATACAATTATGTATAGTAACTCAAGATAAATTTAACTTGTTGCTCTCAAAATGAAAAAAAAAGAGATAAGAAGGAGAAGATCGTACTCACCGCTGTTGACATGTTGCTCGGTTTGGTGGTGTGATTCCGTCACATATATAGCAATTATTTATGCAAATTTAGGACGCTGGGGTAAATCATTTAATTCTTTCCGTGCTCCACCGATCATTGCCAAAGGGTAGTGTCAAGACGAAAATCGTAGATTCGTTCTGCTAGGATAGAAGATTTCGGAGCACTTGGGGTAACTTTGGATTTGATATTATCCAAACACTTCGTTCCAAATATTATTTAATCAAGCAACATTAAAAAGTGTTCTGATAATATCCTAATACAATTCAGTCCCAGTTGCTCTATTGGGCCTTTAACTATCCAACTATCTATACGCTAACGTTTATATTATGCCCAATAATTGGAGACATAATTGGTATGAACAATACACTAACCACCAATAAGATATAAATAAGAAACAAACCTGAAGAACACCCCCTAGAAGTGATGCAACGTATGTTAATCCAATGCATATGAGACCAAATACTGCAGCTGTAAGCAACAAAACAATAAATAAATACATATCAGAGCAGACAAATTGAGCAGGGATAATGTATATAATATATTAGGGTATATAATGCCAAGACTGTATTTAAGGGTGTACGTTCCAGACAAATTCTGACGAGGATGGAAAGGTAACTTTTCTCATTTCTGAAAAACTTCTAAAAATTCAAGCACTTCATAATAATTGCTGATCATGTTCATTACTTTGGTAGCTATGTAACCAGGGCTTAGCCAGGTCTCGAAACTTACAGTTCCTTAAAATAATAAACTTTTGCTTCACTAAGAATAAAAAGTGAGCGAAGACCCTATAGAGTAATTAGCTTCTAAATTTCGGAGCCTTTTGTGAGATACAATCATAGGTGTTGTAGAAAGTATTCTTCGTGAGGAATCTAAATGAAGTTTGTTATCGGTTTATAAAACAAACATTTCACAAGATGAATACCGATAACATTTACTTTTTCAGTGAGATGTAGTAATATTAGCAGAATTCAGCTGGAGCGTACGTATTTACTTGCTAGACTAAAGCTGTTCATTGGTTAGTCAGCACATAAAATAAAATCAACAAAATGAAAGGTTATGTCGTCTGAGGAAATTGAAGTGAAGTACACTACACATGGACAAGCGATCCAGTGTACTGTGGACAGGATTCGTTAATGAACCCTTCTTGTCGTGAGCCTGATACGTTAACCTTTGTCGTGAGTCTGATACGTTAACCTTTGTCGTGAGTATGATACAAAAACCTTTGTCGTGAGTCTGATACGTTAACCTTTGTCGTGAGTCTGATACGTTAACCTTTGTCGTGAGTCTGACACACCTTTGTGTGTCACAATACAATACAATAATTTCACAATACAATAACCTTTGTCGTGAGACTGATATATGAACCTTTGTCGTGAGTGTGACACAATAACCTTTGTCGTGAGACTGATATTTGTCGTTAATTAAAAATCCCTGTTTAAATACTATATCCAACCATTCACAAAGCGAACTACTTTTCGGTTAACTTTATTGATAGGTCGATACATAATGAATGAAGCAGCTATAAAAGAAACGCTATAGTTCAACTGAATTCGCCAAACGAAGTGGAAGTTTCAAAAGCGTAACCCTCACCTATGATTTTGGACGCGTTTGTTGCCCTCTCTTCTGACATATCTTTGTAGAAGTAGGCCCTGACAACATCTTGTAAGACACAGGCTGCGATGGAATTAAGACCAGATGATATTGTACTGCAATAAACAATATGACATCTGGTAAAATATAGGCCAAACTAAGGCCAGATTATATTGTCGAGAGCCTGATATATTAACCTATGTCGTGAGTCTGATACAATAACCTTAGTCGTGATGTAAGGTCAGTTTCTTTCTTTAAAATGTTCCACCAGACAGTCCTTCGCCCCATAATTAGAGTAATACCATTTTTGAATAGTGTTTAATTCGGTAACCATCTAACTTTGCGTTTAAGTCGATTCTACCTGCAAACTGCACAGATCCCTATCAAATTTCATATAATGCGCTGGCAGATCGGGACCAATGCAATTTGTTTGGGGTAATCTGTAGAACAAAACAAAATACGCTAATTAGAACCATTTTGTCAGTTGTACTTGAGGCATAATTGAGTACATACGTTATTGTGAATTTCACTGTTAGCCAGATATGTATCATTTCAGTGAGGTTTTCCTTAAGGATAGAGGATAGATAATTAATCAGTAAGTTTAGGTTCCTGTTGACCACACGCTAGTTAACACTGCTAAGCAACATTCTTGAATAAAAGAAGCAAAAATTCTGGAATGAACAGCATAACTACACAAATCTTCATCGACGGTTGACTTAAAGGAAAAAAAATAATCGTGTTATGCAACTTCAGAACTGCGTTACTTTATATTGTCATTTTATGAACAACAAGAAAAGAAAAATGTAAAATGTAAAACATAATGTAATCACGTTCAGGCTATTAGTCTAAAATGCATACTATTCACCAAGTCAAAATTGGCAGGAGTGGGGTTGAAATTGGCCATCATGCTATATGGTTTAAGAACCTTTAGCAAAATATTTACCAAAAACGACTTTGAATATTTTGAAGGCTACCACGTACCTCAATGCTCCACTGAATAAACAGGCGACAAACAATCCTGGAATGCCATAAACATTTCCCATAACGTCCATCACAAAAAGAGGTAATAGCTGAAATTATTGCAAAATCAAATGTATGAAGAACAAGACTCTGTTTTAAATCTGCTTAAGTGCAATCTATGTTTTGGGCAGTTAGCTACTATAAGTGGTTGAATAATAGCAGGTCTCAAAACAAACTAGTCCAGTAAATGAAAACGTGTTCTCCTAATTATCAGCATTTGAAATGTTATACACTTTCTTCTCTGATAACCCGAAACATGTTAGCAAATTATCCTTTGGTTGAAATGTTATACACTTTCTTCTCTGATAACACGAAACATGTTACCAAATTATCCTTTGGTTGAAATGTTATACACTTTCCTCTCTGATAACACGAAACATGTCACCAAATTATCCTTTGGTTCACCAATGACAATAAGAGAAGACGATGATGCTAACTTGTTCTCCTAATTGTCAGTATTGGAAGTGATTTGCACTTTCGTTTCGATTAACACGAAACTTGTTACCAAATTGTCCCTGTTTTACCAATGACAATAGGGGAAGACGATGATGCTACCTTGTATTAATGCGAGATTGAAACAATTCTACGGTCGAGTTGAAGGCTATCCTGCACTACATCTGTTAAATTATGGAAATCAAGAAGAGGGAGTAATATTTGTATTTATTCTGGCAAATATTCAAATCGGCTTCATTAGATATGACGAATTCTTGCCAACGCCGAATTGAATGAACATTAGTATTGTTGGACATATTGATACAGTATGGAATAATTCTGAATCAACGTGAATATATATATATATATATATATATATATATATATATATATATATATATATATATATATATATATAGGTAGAGAGATGGAGAGAGGGACGGAGAGGGTGAGACAGAGATAAAAAGCAGATTTTGTAACAAACGTACATACCTGATCAGAGGCGGAGACAAGTTTGAATTGAATTGGGTCACAGTGTCTATAGAAGGCATACATCGTAATGCCTATCAAGCAACCCAGGTAAAGGATTCCCCAGAGTCCTGGTAGATTGAGCCACATTGCTCTGAAATCGCAGGAAAGAATGTTTACAATTTTGATATTGAATGGAGAAGGAATTGATGTCATTTATTGCCTAAAAGTCTCCAATTCTAAATTTTTAGATTTCTTGAAGTAACGATATTTGTCTAATATATGAACATTGATTCTTTGAAAAACATCTTTTTGGACGACGTTCTTAATGAAATGTATTTATTACAACTCACAATTACGCTACAAGATTATATTTATTTTAAAGAGTAGTGCATGCCGTGGTATTGGTAGCAGTAATATTGATGGTGGAAGAGGCTCATAAAATAACACTCTTTAAAAAACTGACATAACCAAGCAATATTAGTGGTGGTAGAAGTGACACACATTTGAGCATGAGATGGCCAAGCATAAACATTTACCGTCTTGATGATGGTGATGTTAATGACTTACGAATGAACACTTAAAATAAAGATATCTGCTATTAGTAGCAATAGTAGAGATGGTAGTGGTCGTGCTATTGATGACTTACATTTGAGCTTCCCTTAGAGAACCACATGAGCACGCCCTCTGGACCTGAGATTGGTTTACGCCATATATGGCAATCCAAGTGAACATGCCACCAATGACAAGGGCCCATACGCTGTGACGTGTAGCAGGGTCTGGACTCCAACTTTCAAAGTAAATATTGCATAAAAATATTTGCAAAATTAAATACTTTTAATACTGAAAAGAGTATGGAAGAATCTCTAAACTCGGATGGTATGGATTTTGAATACAAAGCTTATATTAGTCTTTAAATCATTAATACATAAGCCAAGGGTATTTGCTGCATGGCTTCTGCACAATGGTCTGTCTTGTGTCATCTGGATCTGTCACCATACAATGGTCTGTCTTGTGTCATCTGGATCTGTCACCATACAATGGTCTGTCTTGTGTCATCTGGATCTGTCACCATACAATGGTCTGTCTTGTGTCATCTGGATCTGTCACCATACAATGGTCTGTCTTGTGTCATCTGGATCTGTCACCATACAATGGTCTGTCTTGTGTCATCTGGATCTGTCACCATACAATGGTCTGTCTTGTGTCATCTGGATCTGTCACCATGCAATGGTCTGTCTTGTGTCAACTGGATCTGTCACCATACAATGGTCTGTCTTGTGTCATCTGGATCTGTCACCATTTGCTTATTTCAGTTAATATGAACAACTCCTTGACTTCTTCCGAGCAAGGTTATATGAGGACTTGCTTGTTTCAAGGCCTTTAACGTTGATACAAATTATACTTATTCATCAGCAAAGAAGGCCTCGTTAAGTAGAAGAATAAAAGTTCAAACTAACTTCTGAAAACCTGCTTCAAAGAAATTAGATATTTATGTCAGAACGCCTTTCAAGATTTTTAAATATTCTGATCTGCTATACAATATGTTACCAATTATTAAATACAAACAACCTTTTATCTCTCAGAAAATTTTCAACAACGTTTATAAGCTAATAACCTTGAAGGAAATCATTTTTAACACATGCTCGTTTGTTTCCAAGCAATATGATCCAACTTAGTAAACAACAGAAAACAAACTATGTTGATAGGCCATAAACAATGGCCATGACCATTAAAACATGGGAAACTTTTCAATAACTTTTTCTCAAACAGCCCTCGATAGACTTTGAATAAATGTAAATGTAGCATTTTCAAATATGCATCATATTTACTCAAATTAGCAAATATTTGTACCCCTTTCTAAACAACTACTCAGCCAGTTTAATACAAGATTGTCGATTCATTAACAATGTCGAAACTCGATTACTTACTGACATATAAAAGCAAATGAACAGTTTTAGATGAAAATTGTGGGAACATTAAAAAATCGATAATTGTCTTTTTCTTATATCTATTTTGTCATAAAATAATACTGTCAATATTAAACAAATATAAACACTTAAACCACTATTACTAAAACTCAGTAAAAATCAAATTAAGATATTTCAAGGTAACATGTCTCACATTTTCAAAGAACCTGATCATTAATATAACATTTATTAAAATAAATGGCATGGTAAATATACTATTAGATTTGGTTTTCATGCAGTTAGTAGTCAATTAAGCGATCTCTTTCTCACATCTCTACGTGTGTGTAGTTGAACTATTACATGAGCTATTGAATTCTACGTCACCAGTCATTACCTGCGAGATCATACGCAAAGGGAGGGATACACGACAAAGTCCTTACTCTGTTAAGACAGTTCTCCCGGTCTCCTCTGCATACGACCATGCTTGCGACATGCCGCCGACAGACTGAGCACCTTTGATCAAGACGGCAATGAGACCGGCAAACATCATCCCTATTTGAAATGAGTCAGTCCATAGTACAGCTTTCATCCCACCCTGCAATTACATGTGTAAACTATTTCGCTGACAAATTAAGATAAAAGTTTGATTATTTATTTATTACTGTTAAATGCAGCGTTATAAAATGCAACAAAAGAAATAAGTGATTATTTAATACATGAAGATCATAGTTCCAAAATATTTTTATCTTTCTAATCATGTTTCTGTTTTAGACTTAGTGGTTTCGCTAAGTCTACAGCTGTTTGTATTGCGGATGGTGGTGGTGGTGGTGAAGGGTTAGTCAAGGGATCATTAGGTGAAGTGAGGAGCTACATGCATTCCAAGAGCTTCAGGACCATTTATCGTATTCTGCAAATTATATAGCTATACAAACAAATGGAATATCTGTCTTGAAACAGATGTCTATATGCAAACACCTTTGTTTCTTGTAACTTCGATAACAAATATTCAAAAAACATTGATGGGACGCCGAACGTTGATCTTGTGATATTTGAGTAAGTTGTTTATTTTGTGGTAATTTATCCTTCATAAGCACAAATAATGCTACGAATTTAACTTTTTGCTCTTTTCGACCGATTAATTGCTTAATTTACTAATTGTTTAGACTCGTGATTAACCAATTAATCAATTGATTAATATGTATTGACTGATGAATTGAATGATATATTGATGAATCTGCTAAACAGAATTTGATAAGTAATGTATTGACCCTCCCATCAGAAAAGTGATAAATATACTAATTTAGAGATTATTAGCATTGGAAGATATCACTCATTTAAAATGTAGTCCAATTGTGGTAACATACATGTTGAAATAATATTCATGAGGATGTCGTCTTGAATTTTATATTTCTACAATCACCTGGCACTGACTGGGTCATTTACATGACAGTGTAATACGTATTTACTATTCACCTGGTAGCAACCACACTACTCTGTTGTATAATCAATGTATGTTTTTATCATGCTATCCATAAATTAAAGTAAGCCACCGTAAGCCTATATCGAGTGAACTAAATTGATATAGTTATACAGAACGTCTGATTCACTCGTGCCGGATAAAACTGAATATATCTTTTTTTCACTAGTCATTATTATCTTTAACCATGATCAGCCTTAGGGCAAGGAAAGGAAGGCGGTTGCATTGGGATCCGAGTTCTAAATGACAAATTGTTAGGACTACTACAGCAACCCTAATGGCGGGGCACAACTGCCAGAGTGGCGACTTAGCTTCTATAAGACCGGAGTTGTCTTTAACGGATTAAATTGTGGATGCTAGAAAATCGCTCTCCTGAATGCTGACCGACAGGTTCAACTCTGAAACGCATGGACTCAATAGAAGGCGAATCATCAAATAATTCGCTGCCAAGTTTAAGAAGTTGGGATTATACATTGCTAAGTTGACATGTCTACAGCAGAGTTTCATTGATTTTCAGATCACGTTCAAAACCTTGTCTTCAAATTGTGGTGCGAAAGGCAGTGAATGCTAGGGAAAAGGGATGAAAATCTGAACTTAATGGGAACATTCTCCCTCATTTCTACGAAAGTAAACCTCAGCTCCTCTGAAAAATGACACCTAGAACTAATCTGAAACATAGGCACTCCCAGTGCCATTTTAAGGCATTGGCATGCGAGGCACGTGCTTATGGCACCGCGTAGCAAGGGACCCACGGCGGCCCAAAACAAACTTTCGGTGTCGGTTGTGTTAGCAGTTTAGCGTTTGTGCATTGGGACCCTAAACATTTTAAAACGGCTCTGTGCACTCCACTGAAGGAGAATAATACATGGTCCACTGCCAAGTTTAGAAAGACGGGAAAGCATAATGCTAAGCTGAACTGTCTACATCTCTCACAGTTTGGAAAAAGTCCACATACATTTGCATTCATTGCACCTAATTGATTTCAGTTACTTCTGAC
The DNA here is from genome assembly GCA_016746295.1 of Potamilus streckersoni. NCBI lineage: Eukaryota > Metazoa > Mollusca > Bivalvia > Unionida > Unionidae > Potamilus > Potamilus streckersoni. The sequence continues at coordinate 918,846 of JAEAOA010000791.1, forward strand.
CACTAGTTTAGGAAAGCAACGATAGAGAGCTGGTGAATAAGACTGTGTCTGTGTTACGATTAAATGTAGCAAAAAGTACATCGACATTATTTATCCATAAATGTTTGCCCTTGAATGTGACAATGAATTTTCAATGTATCACTATTTTATGAAAGAGAACTTTTCGGCTCTTTTCGATTTGCCTCTCAGGTCCAGAAAGTGAAAATATCCTCATAGAGCTATCATTCTTCTATAAGATGCACAAACAAATAATGCCTAGCTCTTTGCTCTAAAATTCAAATAAACTGTCATCATTCACATAGGAAAGTGAGGATGACTGTATAAACTTCTCTTGGACAGACATATTTCATTTTACAACTAGTATTACGAACTCGGAAGATCAGAAGATAACATTTTCGAAAGTTTCAACTATTTGGAAAGAAGCAAAACTCCAGAAAACGGGAACCACCAAATTTGGATATATTACTACAACAACGTAAAGTGGGGTATTTTACAGCTTTGACAGTAAAGTTCGAACAATGCTCTAATTGAGTCGGTGGCTACTCTAATTACTGCTGTTAATTAGCTCTTGCCTGTGTCGATACTTGAACATGAACCTTAGGCAGCATTTTCTCTGAGAAACTGTGTTATAATAACGCTATCCACAGCAAACTGTTACGAAGCACAATACAACCTGAAGAACATTATGGACTTAAATCTACACAATTTACGAAACTAACTTGTTACTGTCCCTCACTGCATGTTAATATTCATCTTTAAAACGATTATGTGGAATTGTGAAAAATGTAAGATTAGTTGTAAATACTTCAATATTTGCTATGCTAGTCCGAGGGGTAGATCTTCCAACCTTTCTAGGATTCAACAAGAGGGAAATATTAGTAAGCGTAATCAATACAAACAAAAGAAAATGTGGTGCACAGTTCTTCACTCCAGTAGATACATGTTGTTTAATTATCATTTTAAACAGATAATGTGCTTTGCCTAACACCGCATAATAATAACGTGCTACGTCATGAAAATAAAGATATGTGAAATACCAAACGGCGAATATAGAGACGCACGAAGGTACACCATTTAAATAAAAATAAATCCTTATCAACGTACAAAAGTTAGAAGGAAACGAATGCTGATCGTCACTTTGGGACGTAAATCAAACTTCATAGGATATATTTCAATATTTTCAATAGATAGTCACGGAAAGTTTGCTTATCTCAATCAATGAAAAAACAGAATAAATTAGAAACCATCTTGTTTTATTGCATCTGCTTCTAGTTCCAGGAATTAAACCGGCGACTTCGCAGGTATAAGGCAGGTATCTAAATGTTGCATTGTCAAGAAAAGTTTTATTATTTACATGAATTAATGTTCTCATCGTAACATTGTCACGAATGGTCAATGCTTTCTTTAAATAACTATCGGATCAGCTGCAGTTGTTTTTTTCATCATGTGGATTTGGCAATGATACATCTCCATAAATAAATCAGAAAGTACCTTTCCTTTTACAAAGTCTGGAATCTTGATTTTTTTCTCTCTCACTCTCTCCTTTGTATTCAAGAATGGAAGAGCGCTTTTATCTTTTGCAAGAACACGATCATTTCATACAAGATTAATAGCTGGTAAGTAGCTGGCTATTGGTAATTTAAAATAATTCTACAAATGAACTGGTCTTCACATTATATTGTCTTGCGGATGTATAATTGCTCAGCTGGTTAATAATAAAAAGTACCAAGCGATGAACTTTGCTAACAAGTTTTAAGAAAAGGTGAGACAATATCTCCTGTAACCCATGGTAAAATCAATGATATGGACAATTTGCCCTTGTTGACTACCATGACTTTCATGAATGGCATTTCAATGACAGACGTAATGTATCTAGATCATGAAGGTAAATTTATGTGTGAGGACGGATCAGAATGATTCCTGATTAGTCACGTCGTCTTAAGATTTAAAATTGATGTTTGTTTTTGCGTAGCTTTTCGTGATCTCTATATAATAGTGTTATCGTTTCTCGATCATGAAAGTAGCATACAATAGTGATGGTACATAAGAATAACTGATAATAAGTCAATTAATCTAAAGATTTAAAATCCATGCTTAGTGACACTTTTCTTTTCGCGACCGCAATATAATAACCGATGTTGTATTATGCAGTAAGTATTATGCATTATCACTCTTGTCACTCACGAAGAAAGGGAGAAAGGAACGATTATGCAGCTTGTTCACTCTGCGTGTAATTATCGACATCATTGGCTCGTCGTAAAAATGAAAGTGTTTTGACATAATTTCAAACCGAAAGGACCTCTTTGGCACTAAAGAAAACTGGACAGAAGAAATTAAGCTTATTTTCCCTTTTTAATAAATTGATATAAAAGTAGCTGTATTAATTATTCTTAGAGGAATTGTGTTTATGATGTAATCAAGGCATATATGTTTGATATTCAAACGGATGCCAATTTTGTTGTACTAAACGACGGCTTCCTTTTCAGTACATCAGTATTTACATAAAACTATTTTAAAGATTTAAAGTACGTTTCTCACTGAAGAAGTTATATTTCTTTTAAAAGGAGACTACAGTTTCTCTTGAAGTATATAGTTTGTAAAATTTGTCGTTTTCATTAATATTTTCCCATCATTTTGTGTCACATTTGTAACTCGCGGTCTGATCTCAATTTCGCGAATATACCTCTAAATTGTAACAATAAGATGAACAAATATGTAACAAACAGCGAATATAGAGACCCCTGGACGCCATGAACATATACCACCTCAAGTAAAATTTAAATCCTTATCAACGTACATACCAGAGTTTAGTATCATTAGCAAATGCTGTCGTGACTTAATGATTATAAAACGACAATTTCATGATCTATATTTCGATGTTTTCAATCGGCAGACACAAAGAGTTTGCTTATCTCCATTAATTTGAAAACATAATAATTCAGAACCACCTTGTTTTGCTGCATCTTCGTCTAGTTCCATGAATTAAACGAGCGGCTACAAAGGTATAAAGCGGGTGTCCCTGTATTGTATTGTCAAGTAAAAATATATTATTTCGATGAATGAACACAGACATGTTCAAATTATCGGAATGGTCAATGTATATTTTAAATAATCGTTGAACCAGCTTGTATTTTTGTTATGTCTACAAGATGTATATCTCCCTAAATAATCAGAAAGTATATTTCGATTAGTAAAGTTTCCAAAGTTCCCGCTCTCTCCCCTAAACTAATCAGAAAGTACATTTCGATTTGTAAAGTCTGCAAAGCTAGCTCTCTCTCTCTCTCTCTCTCTCTCTCTCTCTCTCTCTCTCTCTCTCTCTCTCTCTCTCTCTCTCTCTCTCGTATTTATAGGTTAACTACATTTGTATGGGATAATATAAACAAGTTTTTCGAGTTTATATTTTCCCATACAAATAAAGTAATCATTTGATTATATTCTTATTTCTTATTCTTCCCAAGGCTTAAATATATAAACAAAATTACACTGGAAGAAAAAAGTAACTAAATGTGTACCATATTCCAAACTAAATGCATAAGTGTTGATATATCATTACAAAACATTATTTATGAGCGCATAACTCAGCCCAGATAAATTTGAAGCTGGTCGCGCGCTAAACGTAAGTTTCGAAAGAAAATGGCGTTTACTGTACTTAAAATTGAAATTTGGAGTAATATTGTTAATGAGTACGCATTGCAACAACTTTTGCATTTGATCTGGAATGAATACGTTTTGATATTTTTGTAGATTCAACGTAATCTTTTTATTATGGTCTGAATTTTTTTAAATTAAGTGAATTGCATCGGATTCCAGTAGCGTCTGCCAATTTAATTGTTTTGAATTGTGTTTTCATCGGAATACGTGTTTATTTTCTGTCATTGAATGATTCAGATCATAATATGGGAAAATTATGAAGCCTTTCCATTGCAGTTATAGAAAAGATGAATATTTAGTTCATTTTGAGTGCAGTAAGGAGGATGTAACTGCACGTAGAATATACTCGAAATTACAGTACAATTTCAAGATATGTAATCAACCTTGAGAACCCATGACATGGCTCATCTAATTCAGATTTACAGACCTACAAAAATATATTTTTGAGGAAATTCGGGATGTAAAATTGTAAGTATATTTTTGGCTATTTTTATTAACATTTAAAGAAGTTTATGTGTATAACTTGCGTTTTAATCTGTGGACCCTGTATGTCGTCTATATCTATCTAAATTTGAAATACTGTATCAAAAAAGTAAACGCGGGATGTGCCAAAGCAGTTTGTATGTGTCAGTCTTTGAAAAATTTGCTGGTATGTGGCCCTCCATGAAATGTCTGCTTTATTTCATTCATAATAAATAGTTTACGTTAGAAAATAGTTCCTTTGCGCGCGTGGTGCAATATGAATGTGTTCATAATCGGGGAATATTGCACAATTCTGACAATGTAATGTTTAAGGAGAAAAAAGATGAGCATATAATAATAAAGAATATAAGAATGCTTTCGTAAGAACATGATCATTTGATACGAGATCAAAAGTTTGTAGTGAATATTTTATTTGCAAATTATTGAAAGGTCACAATATGACACACCATGAATTCCTTGGGAGAAAACCAACTTCCTATACTCTAATCATTGTGACATGTTTACTTACACGTAATAATTATATATTTTATCCTAAAATGATACACTAAACTTAGCAATGCAGTATGTTGTTTACTGAAAAATATATTAGTCAGGTAGGCCCAAACTCCTACACACAATTAAAGACACAGTTCAATCGCACAATGCAAGTTAGATGTACATAATATGTGAACTATATTTTCATGCAATAAATGCATATATTTAATATACATTCGAAATGTCTATGCAACAATATTAAACAACTGCCTCACTTTCAGTACACTACGGTCAATGTATCAAACTATAAATTACATTATTCATTGATAAAATTATTTTGTTTTAAATAAATGAAATTATCTAAAGCTTCATTTGAAGTTTATAGTGAGTAAAAACAGTTATAAATATGTTTTTGTTTCATTCTTTTCATGCTTGATGTAAAAGAGAAATTATGCCATACTGACATCACGCACATCTTTCTTACATGATTTAAAAAAAGCACACAGTAGTAATGTAAGAAAGATGCTTACAGATTTAATAAAATATAAACATTTCCACACAGGATAATTCATTTTAAGACTGTGCTATATGCCGAACTATGATGTTTTCACCCATTTAGACTATAATTTTCTAGTCCCAATTATAAATACACTTTCAAAGCAATAAATAAATTTAAAACACATTGCAATACCCTCTGTATGCCGATCCGTCTCTCGGTTTGCCTATAGCTCTATCTTCTCGGAAAATACTTAGTGGAAATTGATTAAACGTGGGAGTTTGCTTGTTCATATGACAACATTATAGAATTATTTTTTTCACTTTTCTCATTGGGTCCCAGAGTAAGTTGGTCAGAATTTTCGGTATTTGTGCATATCAGAGTGTGTCTTAATTTCTATTTATTGTTTGGCCATATCAAGGTTTATGGTACTCTCTCTCTCTCTCTCTCTCTCTCTCTCTCTCTCTCTCTCTCTCTCTCTCTCTCTCTCTCTCTCTCTCTCTCTCTCTCTCTCTCATAGATTATGATGGTGTTTTTTCCTAAATTTAAGTCACAACCCGAATTCAATACTCAACAGTTCAGGTCCAAGTTTATAACATGGTTTATTAAACAATAGGGATCAGAGTTTTGCAGGAGGTTTGAATGATTGTAAAATTGATCTATTCTCGTTTCAACTGATTATGTCTCAAAGCAATTCTTTTCATGTTGGTTGTTAAATAAAACCAATTAGCTGGACCAAATGAGTCGATGTGTATACTCATTTTTCGAAATGTTTACAATCAGACCAATTATGGCTCTAGTCTAATTGAAATATACATTTGTCACATCATGATAATTATCATTAACAGAGTTCGTTGTACTTTATAACCCGATAATTTCGCTACATAATTTTTTTATTATAAGAATTTATTGGGTAATATGGTCATAATGCTAATAATATAATTGCTTAAATGCATGAATATGTCTTTCTAGAATTAGCAGAAATTTCGAAATCAAAATAGTAAGCGAATGAAAATTGAAAATAAATTGTTCCATTAAACAAAAGCTGACT